>CM068376.1:21876620-22286620 GCA_034769895.1 Magicicada septendecula
TCTTGTTTTTTATCGTTTTTTATGTTTTTTAAGAAAGGCGGCATTCCTTTGTGCGTTAGAACTCTCATTATCACTCTACTTGGCAGGAAAACTGGTTTTGCAACTAACGAGCAATTTCAAATCCAATTTTAATAAGGATGTGTCTGTTTCAGAAACTTAGGGTCATGACAGGGTCATGTAAATGGTAATAAAGTATAGGGAAATGTAAAAAAATGTAAATGTGAAAAAAGTGGATGTATTTGGTTTTGAAACTAGACAACTCATATACCATATAAAAAACAACAAACTATAGGTATACGTCATATAACTTGTGTATGTGTATGTGTGCACATTGAATTAAACACAGACATGCAAATACATTTACTACTGGGAATGCGACTGCTGCATATATATGTAATTAAACTTGGAATAACGCAATCCTGTTAGTTATTAATTAATGTAAGGGATGACGAGCGGTTCAGCTATCACTCGTCGTTAACGAATGCAAGTTTAATTCTATCAAGTTCACAACAATTAGGCCTATGTGTACTACAAACGGCTACACGATCTTCTCTCAATGTTTGAAGCCCTCATCTTATTGTTTCGTATGTCTCTTCTACGTTAGACGCATTGTCTGATCTCCGCTCCTATCTTCTGTAAACAAGCACACTATTTTTCCTTGTTGTATACTAGAACCCCCCCCCCAACCCTCTTTCAAAGTAATATTATGAATACATTAAGTAATATTGGGACTGATATTATTAAAACTATTTTGTCATTAGAGTGATTCATAGGTTAAAATACATGAGGTTAGAATAATATGTTACTCACGTATATTTACATTGTTCACAATTTGCGTAGGCCTATAACTTATGTATATTGATAGACACTGGAATGTTCTGTATAAATGTACTTTGCATTGATAGGTAAGCATAGTTTGTTCTAGGGGATTCCAGAATATTGCCCAGAATTTCTAGGCGTATCTAGTAAGTGACAAAGGCTGGAGAATGACGTCATTAGCAACCTCTATAAGGCGGTAGTAAACGGAGAAACCAGTCAGTATTTATTGTGAGTTCGGTTAAGTGAGTTATAGAGTGTTTGATACTACATTTGTGGATCAATATTGGTCTTGTATTGTTGTTTGTTTTTGTGTTCATAATCGCCATCACAGTTGTGAATCGAAATTTGTATTTTCTGTCTTATATATTTATTTATGAATAACGATAAACAAACAAGGTGTCGACAGTGACACGAACGTTTTATTTCCATCGTTTCCTGGAAGACGACATCCTCCTGCGCTAGACTTGCATTCCCATTCACAGGTTCGTAGAATAACGATCGCTTATAACGAGTTTGTCAAATGGCAAAAAATAAGAAAAATAAAACACTGAAACCTCAGTTCGCTCATGTAGCTTGTCTTGAGTGGGGGGGGGGGGGACAATCTCCCCAAGAGCTATTCCGTACTCGCTTAACGTTACCTTGTTTCTAAGCCAGTTACGTTTGTTAAAGGATTATAAATAACTGTAGAAAAGGTAAAAGGAATTAAAACATTTGTAAATTAATAAAATTGAGTTAGTTTTTTTAATAATGAGGATCACTCAACATTTGGTAAATGACTTACGTCAGTGGTTCCCAAACTTTTCAGTCCGCGGACCCCCTCAAATAATTTAAAAATTCACGGACCCCGTCTGAGTTCTGAAATAAAACAAACAGTAAATATGATAGAAACCCTTATATTTTAATTAAAATGTATTAAAAACAAAATTTTCTTAACTTGCAAAATTATAATACCAATGACATCGAACATAGTTTAATGTGAACAATGAAGCGGTTTTTGAAAAATTAGCTCTGCAACATTGGGTTTAATGTCTGATAATTTCAATACTAAGTCACTCTCGACATCAAGTTTATTTCTTAACATTGACTTCTAGTACCTGAGCAGGGAGAATGCGGTTTCACACAAATAAGTAGAGGGAAACACAGTTAAACGCTTCAAAGCTTTTTGCGAGTTCAGGATAGTCCGTCATTACATATAACCAGACGTCAGCTAGCTGTAATTGTGAAAACTGTAATTTTAATGAATTGTCAGTTGAAATTTCTGCCAATGATTCTTCTTTCTGTAGTGTAAGAGAGAATAATGTCAGTGAGTTCGGGTGACGAACAGATCTGATACACGACATGATTTAAAGACATTATTAAAGCTATTAGTTTGAAATTACTTTTACAATTACAATTAGTTTGAACCCCTAATATATACTGGAATCTTCTACTAATTGTTTTAAGATTCTAAAATTTATATTTTAGAGCATAACAAATCGGAGAAAATTACGGTATATTCTAATTTTTCTTAAAAGTGTCTGCGAACCCCACTTTGGGGACCACTGACTTACGTACTTCCAGCCTTAAAAAATAATTACACACACGCCAGAAAACAAAGGCAGAGCCGCCTACAAATATAACCTTTGTCTTTTTCTCCCTGACATACTTTTCTTTACAGGGCTGCCTATGTATTCGATGAGTGGTCCTCGTAATCGATTTCGTTTCCACAAAATACGACTTCCACCAGAACCAATAAAACTACTCACGTATTATTGTTATGAGGCGAACCATATTGTCGCAAACCGTATTAGAGGTAATTCTGCCTTACAATTGTAGAAATACTGTGTGTATGTGTGTGTGTATTAATATTGTGACTCATCTAAAGTTTAAACTGTCGGCCGTCTTTGCACGGGTAATCTAGCAGTTTATGTCTTAAATTCGGAAAGATGAGAAGATGAGATGAGATGAGAAACATTCTTGGGACAACATCCTTAAATTAAATTGCAAAGGAGGAATAAAACCTGGTTTTTCAACCTATCTGCGGAAAGATTAATTTTCACAAGATTTATTAAGAGTATGCCTACACGTTTAGAAGTAAAGCGATTCCTAATGACGCGGTATTTATGATCTTTAATTAAAATTAAAATTAATCAAAATGGGATATTCTGAAATCAGTGCTTTCCATATTTTTTCAACCCTTATAAAACTTTGAGACGCAAAGAATTTATAAAATTGTATTGTAAGAATGCTGAGTTTCAAATTCGTCCTGAGGAAAATGCGGAAGGGGGTAGCCAGTTTCCGCTCCAACTTACGCCACCGGTGTCGTTAACACTTTTGTCAGTGTTGAAATCTTGGTATCAATGTGCACGGATCGCAGGATATTCACCGTACTGCACGAGCGTTCGTGACAGGGGCGGGGGGGGGGGTAATATTGTTACGACGGTCTAACTGATCGTCATATGGTACAGTGGAAAACAAAATACAAGACACCAATGAAGTCACTAACAACCAGCTTTAATTATCACAAGTACAGTTTATAATCAACAAGATTATACTCGTACAATAATTCAAATTAATCTGTCTACACGCAATAATAATGTCAACTAATAGAATCGCGCACAATTATAAAACACGTAACACTTCGCCACAATACTTCGAACTTCACTGGAATAAATCGCCACTCAAACTGAAACTAAGCGTCACTGAATGGTTATATTTACACCCCACTGAGATTCCAGAATAATGCATATTACGCGTCAACTATTAGAAAACACTAGAGCGTAATTGATTGCGGCATTGAACACAGGTATGGTCTGGTCTCGTTGCGGTCGCGTGACAAGTGTCACGTAATTGTCCTTCATCTCAAAGAAGCAGCAATATGCACACACACACACACACACACACACACACACACACACACACACACACACACACACACACACACACACACACACACACACACGCGCGCGCGCACTGGAATAGCCGATAAACACGTAGAACGTACTGTAATGGGGTAACAATATGAAAAGTTGGACCATTCTTTAATGGTCTAAAGAGTAAATGATGGGAAAGGGTGAAGATAAAAATACAGATGTAACAACACACTAAGTTTATTAACGTACAAGTAGATAATCATATTTGTGTTCGTCCGTCCATTGTTATTTTAATAATATTCACTTAACAGTTAAAATACACTATTCATTTAAGTTATGTATCAAACAAAAGTTAACATACTGGTAAGGTACAGAGTTACAATTTAAATGTAATTTTAGAGTTATATGAATAACGTGATATGAATTTTTTGTCATATTCACAATCACAAAACCATTCGTCCAATGTGACCACATGGACGCATGGTTCGGGAGTACCTTTCAAACGGTTTTACACACTGAAACCAGAATTCTTGACGTCCAACGTTCTCGTCAAAAAGTGCACTTTTCAAGAGAGCGTGTCGTTGCTTGTCGATCGACTTAGGGATATCGTATATTAATTAAAACAGTTGTCAATCAGATGTTTCAAATTATTTAAGGGAACCCACTCGATGGTCGCTTGTAATCGATTTCGTTCGCACCAAAATACGACTTCCACCCGAACCAATATAATTTTATAATTGTCGCAAACCGTAGTAGAAGTAATTCAGCCTTAGAATTGTAGAAATACTGTGTGTGTGTGTGTGTGTGTGTGTGTGTGTGTGTGTGCGTGCGCTGTACATATTAATATTGTGTTATATACAAAGAAATATATTGTCTAACGGAATAAAATGTATATAATTCTTAATATTTTTCCAAAACATAGGCATACACTAATTCAGTTTATCTCATACTGTATCACTCATGTGATTATAATCGTTCAAAACCGATACACTAATGGCACGTGTCACATTTAAGTTCACATAAAATGAACTAACCCTTTCAGTCACGAATTTTTATTTGTTGTTAATTCTGAAAATTAGTACACTTACTAAACTTAATTTTTTATATTTTTAAAGTGAAAACTTCTATAGGCACGTTGGGCGATTTTTGGATGGGTAAAATCTTATGAGTTCGCGTCACCGACATGCTAATGCCAACATGATAATGTCGGCATGCTAATGTTAACAGTGTATCTGTAGCTATAAGTATGACGTGTTGCGCGTGGCCAGGAGTGAAAGTATAGATTATACTTGGGTGTAATACTATTATTTATACTATTTAACACACTTTTATCGTTTACGTACTTTATTTTGGAGTTTCTTACGCTGCCGAATTTGCTATCGCGTGTTCGATCCCTAGCGCGATTTCGGCTTTCCGTATTAACAATTAACGCAATACTTATGATCTATTTTACATTATTTTTATTCTTATTAATTACTTATACTATATTATATGATATTTACATAATTGTTACTTGTCCGTCTGGCTGTTAACTTAGGGTTTTTCGTCATGTCTAATGTCGAAGTATGTATTTTTAATAGTTTTTTTATTATTGTAAGATTGTAATATTAGTGCTGTGTATATGTATATAAGTAAAGTTAAATTGACTACGTGGAAAGTTTAATGTGTGTATACTGTGCATTGTTTAAATTGTGTTTTAGTTTGATCATTATTTTAAATGTTCAAATGTAGGATCACTGTGCAGTACAAAAGTGAGTACTAAATATGTTAATATTTTTATATAGAAAAATGAATAACATAAACAAAGCATGTATTTTCAAATATTTCCAATATTCGTATCAATATTTCCGTTTAAAAATTTGATATTATTTATTTTTTATTTTTGATATTTGACCTCTGCCATACATCATGCAATGAGTATTTCATAGTGGCTTAGGAGTTATCTTACTAGCGTGGTAAAACAAATTTCTAGTTGTTCGATAGTATTTTTGCCGCGGATTTTAAAATTAAAAATTCTATAAAATTTTATAATAATTTTAGATTTGTGTGTTGAATTTTGAAAATATGGTTACTAATTCAAAATTATTTTTTATTAGCTTATATTATCGAAATTTTGGATTATGTCAATTAAGTTGTATTTATATTTTGTACTGGGCTTGCGCAGCCCATCATATGTTTTGATTAATAAGTAAACCATATAAAAATGTATATAATTGTTGCTCGGAGTGCCGATAGATGTGAAAACCAGACTGATGTTAAAGATTTTAATTTACAAAAAATTTTAATTTTTGATACTACAATTAATTTGAATATCCAAAAAAACCACTGTTATTTCATAGTTTTAAGTTTTCACTTCTGTCGGCAGTCCTCAATGACTGCCTATTTTTTTCTTGCGAAAATATTTGGATTTGAGTTATCCATATCCGAGATACGGAATGTCCTATATATTGGAATGTCCGTGACTGGCAATGCGGAAAGCAAAACTTTTTTTAATACAAAATTTTAAAATACTCGTTTATTTTCATATTTAAACTACATTCTACCATTAAATACTTATTATAAAAAGGAGTAAAACATACACAAAATTAAAAAATCTTTATAAAAAATTAGAGGTACATAATAAATTTTGATTTTTTGGTTTCTAGAATATAAAAAACTGGTATTTTTTTACTTTGAACGAAAGGTCAGAAAACAGTTTTTTTTCTTTTGAAAAGTATAAATGCACATTGCACTCTGAACAGTAGGTATATGTTTTTCCCTTACAGCCTTCAACTTTGCAGTGATCCTGATATTTCTTGGTGCTGTACCCCGGTAAGTGGTCCAAACCGTCATACCACAAGTCCACAATAACAGCAGGAACACGTGTTTTCGGGAGATGTGAATGTCTTTCTACAGCATTTGATGGTCTTCCTCTCTTCCTCTGAACTGACTTCCCTGACATAATCAAAGATTCCGCAACACACTATCGGAAGTGAATGCAGCCTTCACGGAGTCACTACAGCTGGACAACGGAGTGCCAGTCACGGTGCCCTATATCTAGGACGCAATTTTAAAAGCATTTTTTATTGAAAATTTTGTATTCACTCTGAAATATGGTAGTATGTGATTATAAACATCATATGAGTCAGGGTTTGTGTGATTCCAAAAGCCAATGAACAGCTGTACTTGAATATCCTCCAAATAGTTCATAAATTTAAGGACAGAGTGCATGGTTAATAAATACAGAAACTATTCAAAATCGTATACAGTATGACATGCAGCTCTGACTGAAGTCTATGATTGGCAGAATATTGCGTTAAATATGGTGTCCTAGATATAGGACACAGTGAATGAAAGGGTTAACGATTTGGTATCAGATACAAAATGCTAAATTTAACACTTAACTATAAGAAATCGGTAACAATACCTGACTTCTAATATGTGTTCATCTTTTTGAGAAATTATGTACTTTTTTTTAATAATGATACAAATTTCAATAACATCGTAATAAGTATTTTTACGTATTTTGACAGCCGTGGTTACTATTGTGAATTGGTAGTATACGAAGAGAAGATAACGTGTGTAACAGGATGACACTTTTGTAAAGCAAATGACTGCTAGAATATGTGAAATTTCATCGCTGGTAACAATTCTTTCTCACTTATGAATAAGGAAATAAAATGAAAGGTTTACTAATCATATAATATAGCTTGTTATATGTTAACACGGAACAATGCTATTTTATGTATAAGTGGGATTAAGTGAGTGTGAGTCTGTTATATATAAATCCTTAAATTCGTCAATCAATGAATTTTTCCGGTGAAGGGTTTATGAGGATCGGTCAAAAATATAAATCAAATTTTAGATTATTTGTGTCGACGTTTCGACAGTGTTTATTTTCATCACCGGGACTTGTGTATGAATACAAAAGAAATGTCAAACACAACAGAACAATTATTTGAGTGAACATGTTAGTGTATGTGAGTGTGTGTGTGTGTGTGTGTGTGTGTGTGCATGGCGTATGTGTGTATCCTTGTATATGTAAAGGAGTTGAGATAGTTTGTTTTACATCATCCAGTGTTATCTTTAAAGACAACGAGAAAATTATAATATCACAGAACGTAATTTATACAATATTACAATTTAAATTACTCATAATGTAATGGTATTTGTAATCAATAATAAAAGCAGTAATCAACAATTAAATATTAGAATTGGTTCAGAAAACGTTTATACCTGTCAACCTCTTAGCATAGTAAATCATATTGTAGCTAATATGTAATATTATATATAAATTGAGTGTAGTAGGCTACTATATATAAATCCTTAAATTCGTAGTGACCGTCAATCAATGAATTTTTCGGTGAAGGGTTTGTGAGGATCGGTCAAAAATATAACACAAATTTTAACTTATTTGTGTCGACGTTTCGACAATGAATTGCTTTGTAATTCTGATTTTGTAATTAATTATAAAAGCAGTAATCAACAATTAAATATTAGAATTGGTACAGAAAACGTTTATACGTATACCAGTCAACTTATAGCATAGTAAAACATATTATAGCTAAATACAGATTATAAGGATGTTCAATTATGTAATTATTAAAAGTTATTTTTATCATTTTTATCATGTTCTGTTGTGTTTGACATTTATTTTGTATTCATACACAGGTCCTGATGATGACAATAAACATTGTCGAAACGTCGACACAAATAAGTTAAAATTTGTGTTATTTTTGACCGATTCTCACAAACTCTTCACCGAAAAATTGATTATATATAAAGTCAAGTGAGATCTACAGAAAATGCTTCAGGAGTACTTCAGTCGGGTGTCTTTTAATTGGAATAAATTAAAACATAATTGGAGTATATTAACCCGTTTGTTTTGAGGTAGGTGCCAGGGGAGGTCTCATTATTTGTGATGACAACTATTCTCAGTAACGGAATGAATATTACTCGGGGCGATATTCGTGTGTGCGTGCGTTCACCTACCGTCATTGCCTAGGCAACCGTTTGGTTTCGGGCGCTGCGGTTTTGTTCGCAGACAAAAAAAAAAGAATTCGAAAGGTTTTAACACGCCGAATCGGAGGCGAATCGATAAACAGCCGCGCACCTGTGGAGAGCTCACAAGTCGACGCCTCCATTAAGCAAATAAGATAAATTAAGAAATTACGTAGTCATATTAGTTCTCAGCATTTTGTCTTGTCGAAGCGACCGAACGATTAATAAAAAGGTGTTTATTTGAATATTGATGAAGGAGAAGTAATTAGTAAAGAGGGTGTCGTGAAAATCGCGCCCAGGAGGGTCCTTATATCTACCGTGTACCTGTCAATCAAACGTATTCTTGGAAATGTGGTGTCCTGTAAATCGCGCCCAGCAGGGTCCTTATACCTACCGTATACCTGTCAATCAAACGTATTCTTGGAAGTGTGGTGTCCTGTAAATCGCGCCCAGTAGGGTCCTTACACCTACCGTATACCGGTCAATCAAACGTATTCTTGGAAGTGTGGTGTCCTGTAAATCGCGCCCTATATGATCCGTATAAAATCCTCTTCATTACTTGCTGTTCAGGCATTTCCGTGACAAAATCATAACCTCTATTGGTCACCTAACTCTTCTGAATAGATTTTAGAAATTGAAGTGTCTTCCTCGCGCGCTCTATTCTTCGCCCGATTTATAGTCTTCTGTACTTCTAAGTGAGCGTCATCCGGAGCTCCACATTGAACTGAGTACTTCACCATGTTTGGTCTTGAGCATTCCTCGACAACGTGTTGATCTCTGTTTTGAGCAGCGCCAAATCACAGATCCATCTTCTTTAGTTCTTTTAACGTTATAACTGTATGCTTCATAGTGAGCACACGGCTGGTCGTTGATACTTCCATAATATCAAACACACAGTGCACATAAAATGAATGACCCAAATAAAACTGAACGACAGGATAGTTCGATCATCATTCAGGGAAAAGTCGTATACACAAAACAAACAACAGGCAACGCAGATAATAAAACAACAAATTCATAACACTAACATGTGTCAATAACCACACTGAAAACATAGCCCGCAAATTTAAAAAAGCAGGGTACAGAATCGCATACTGAACTACAAACAACACACACACACACACACACACACACGCACGCACGCACGCACGCACGCACGCACGCACGCACGCGCACACACACACACACACACACACACACACACACACAATAAAACAAATTTCGTTTACCTGGTGTTTACAAATTAAACTTCTACGTAGGCCAGACAGGACGCAGCTTCAAACAGAGATACACTGATCACATAACCATTACACTCCACCACTGAACCCACCTTTGCAAACCAAATCACTGAAGCACACCATACATACACAAACATAAAAAGCATCGTGGAATTCCTATACGTATACACACAAGACACTCTTGAACAACTAGATATAAGTTATACAAACACACAACCAACATCCTAAAGGAACAGACACAATTTAAATCACACATACTATTTGAACATGCAAATACACCACGCACCACACACATACCAACGATCCTTTGAACGACGGTGCCGTCACCAAAAGTAGGACGGACAGAGCTCATAGGGGCAGCCTCTGACGAAGCTCTAACGGAGGGAAAACTATCAGTTTTATAGTTTAGGCTATCAGGTAAACATTTATCATGTCTATCAATAATAATTTGTGATGCGAGTCGGTAATGTTATATATACTTAATTAATAATAACGGACACGTCATGGACAACAAAATCCAGAAGGGAAAAGTCGTTAGGCGGAACATCAGAAATCGGATCCCTAAAAAAAATACTTTTGTCTCTTATTGCTGTAGGAAAAGGGAATCGCGTATGGCGTTCGGTTTACACATTCCGTATTTGCTGCGAAATTGGCATGAACTGGTACGAAATACAAAAAGATTCCTGTTTTGTAAAGGTTAACCGGAATGTAAAAGTTCATGTAGTCCTCCTACCTTTCAAAAAAAATTACTGAATTCTTTTCTAAGCGAACTAGACTGGTTTGACATATGTTTTGTTCTTTAAAACACAACTTTTAGTGTACAGTAGGGTTATGTTATATAAAATAAAATATGTTAATCTACGTACAGTATCATATTTCTCAAAGTGTACGTACAATTGTAACGAACAATACAAAATAAAATTTAGTAAATAATGGAAAGTTTCAGAGCGTAAAAATAATTAAAAAAATACCAAGCAGTGACCACGTACAAGATATTAAGGTAAGCAAATTTGCCTTCATCCCTTTATGATTACGCTCTTATAATTATAACAGCAAGTTAGAAGTGTTGCTAATCTATACTCTAAACAAAACTTACAAGTTTTAGCTTAAAAATTATGACCTCTTTTTCCTGAATTAGGTTTCGGTAATCGGATCACACCAATGTAAAGGATGTGTTTCGGGTAAAGGATCATCGGAACCGTACCCGGCCCTAATTGAGTTCTGATTAACGACTCTTCATTATAATAAAAGTGACGATATCTGAGGATGGGAATGAAGAGATAAGGAGAAGGATCTTCCTAACTCTAACCAACAAGGCCTATTTTGCGGTTATCAGGCAAGAGATATTCATAGGCAGACAAAAATGCGCATATGCAGAACTATCGTACGATCCATCCAATGCTATGGCAGTGATACCGGGATATTAAACACAAAGAGCAATTGAACGCCTGAAGATATTTGAAAGGAAGCTCCTGAGACGGATCCTGGGCCCTACATATAATTATGAGTTATATTGACATTTCAACGAACCAACGGTAGAAGTGTACGTAAAACTGAGGAGACTGCAGTCGTAAGGAGGCCATATCGTAAGAATGGATGACAAACGAACACCTAAAACAGTCCTTATGGGGAGTCTAGATGGTAAAAGACCAAACGGCATTTTAATTTGTGTTTGTGTTTCACAGAAGAAATTTAATTTGTATTTGTATTCTATTTGTAAAGAGCATAGCTAGACTTAGTTGTCATGTATTTGGAGTATATAAAAAAGATTTTATTATAAAGGAATAAGTATGTTGGTGACATCTTGATGATTATAAACAAAAATGTATTTACAATTTACATTTGTGGTGCAAAATTACATCGGTAATATGAAAATTTGTATTTTACCTACAATAACAAATGCTGTTTTGTATGTAATATTCATAAAAAATTATTTTAAAAATGTATCCAAATGAAAAAGAAAAAATGGACTGATATGACCAGTCCATCATACAACCAGTTATCCTTATACAACTGTATACAATTACATACAGTTACCTATTTACATACTATATTTACCATACAAATATCATATTAAAATTTAACCACAGTATTTGATTGAAAGTTAATTATAAACCACTAAGAATTACAAATTTTATTTGATACATTCAATATACAGTACACACATAATACACTTTATTACAATAAAGGTCAGTCGAATTGTGCGTGATTATCAACGAAAAGTAAATAACATTTGCAAAATACTAATTTCTAAAGCCAAAATGAATATTAAATTAGACTTAGTTGTACATCTAAAATATATCACAACCACGTCGTGTTTGGTGTCATTTTCTTTAAAATGTTATGGAAATTACAAATATGCTAAGCTCGTTTGTTAAAAAAATTCGTATTATAAAAGTTTCAGTTACATGTAGTGGACGCCACAGTAGATGTTTCATACTCCAGGCCTGCTGCCTTTGTATGTGTGTTAGCAAGGGTCTCCTAATCTCTCAGGTGCCATGCGTCTTGGAATAGTGGCCAAATCCTTCGACTTTTTATGACCGCCAATAAAGTGCGCAGACCAGGTGCGGGAAGATTAGAATGGATGACGCAGTGGTTCACCGTGATCGCAGCAGCATCCGCGTGAGCCAGTAACGTAGCGCATCCGCTTGCACTAGGAAATATGCGACTCGCCGCCGTAATAGAAATTCAATAACACGTCTAAATACTGGTTTTCTCGGTCCCGCGGCACCTTCGTATTGTAGTTCGACTAGTTTTTGTTGTACTTCCTGTACTATACGTAATAGCGCAAAACCCTTTAGACCGTGAACTGAGTTAAATCACCATTAAAATTATTACTAAACGCTTTTTAAATAACGTTTGTAATAATCCCGGCCTTTACTACACTTGAAACGTTACTAAGTACGTAATGGTGTTGTCAAAGAAAAATATTCATCTCTATCGGAAATAGAGGTACAAAAAAACTGCTTGTATTGCCGACTACCTGGCGTGGGTTTTCAGCTATGTGAAAAGGAAATGAGAGAAATCATTTACTTGGTGAGATCTTGGAGGCGCAGGACAAGGGCGGTGGGGTCGGAATGATAATCCCATCTTATACTACACGACAACGGCTATTTAAATAAATATATTTATGTTAAATATATTTATGTTATATTAAACTTAACAGGTCCATATTCGTATTGAGCACTCGGTTTCATTCGATAGGAGAAGTTAAAGAGGATAAAAACACCAATATAAATCTTATTATCGGTTTTACGAATTTTACGTATCTCATGACAGAAATCAAACTTGTTTCAGTTTCTTTTTCATCAGCTTGTGTCAACAACTACAGAATATGCTTTTTCATTATTTTATTTCATCATCATCATCATCATCATCATCATCATCATCATCATCATCATCATCATCATCATCATCATCATCATCATCATCATCATCTTCACATTACAGCGTAGGCAAGGCACGGCCTTAAGCTTATATTTCCAATCTTGTTTGGCCAGTCTTGGAATCTGACATTCTTTTTAAAAACTTGTAATTCTTCTCTTACGGCCTCATTCTTTATACGATCAAGTTTAGAACACCTTTTAACTACTTTTAAGAACGCCGTTTTCGAGGCCTGTATTTTACCTTCTTGTTTCTTTTATGTTTTTGAAGTCTTTTTCCGGTACGGACCGCGTCAAAAATGTCTTGTATGACAAAGTTTCACTCATATTACAATGAATATCCTCAGGTCTAAGTGGACCTGAGACCTGAGGATACTCATTGTAATATGAGTGAAACGTTGTCATACAAGACATTATTTTAACGCGGTCCATACCGGAAGAAGACTTCCAAAACATAATGGACACCGGCCGCGGAAGCGTACGTGAGAATATTCTTGTTTCTTGGTTGTCGTCCATAATTCACACCCATAGGACGGTACGGGGACCGCCAAAACTCTGTAACTTTAATTTTGTCTCTCGACGTACCTTGTTTCTAAAAATAAGATTGACTGTCCCACGTATGGTCTGAAACTTGCCTAACTTAGCGTCAATATCATAATCCTTATCATAGCCAATATCATTTCCCAATAGTTAAAATGGCTCACTTGTTCTACAATTTTATCATTAATTATTAGTTTTTTCTTACCGGTTTCTTGCCTCGAAATGGCATTACCTTTGTTTTATAGTGGAGATTTTTATATTGTATTGTGTGCAAATCTGATGAACCTTAAAAACTGATTTTTGTAAAGCAGCTTCTGTATTCTGAATTACAAGCGAGTCGTCAGCAAACAAAGGCACATTCAAATGTCTTCCTCGTGATAGCTTAATACCACAGTTCACTAGTTGTTTCCATTCCCTTACTAGACCATCGATAAATTAAAGAATAGGTGATGTACAGCACCCTTCTCTAACACGATGCTTGACAGATATTTGTTGAGAGATCCTACAATTATTTTTAATAGCTACTTTTGTCCCATTACATAGGCATTGTATAGTTTTTATAAGTTGTTGTGGGTATCCCATTCTTTTAATACTTGCCACAGCAAATTCTATCCACTCTATCAAAGGCCTTCTCAAAGTCAACGGAAGCTACACGCGTTTCTTTGTTGAACTCACGATGCTTCTCAATGATTCGTGTAATAACAACATCGTTGTCTGTACAAGATCGGCTCTTCCTGAAAACATTTAGTTCTTCCAAAATACGATGCTCCATTTTGTATTTCTAATTTTTATTTTGTTTTTATTATATTTATATTTTTATTACATTTTGCATTTATATTTTGTTTTTAATTTAATCTCTTTGTACACGCTTTTCAGGGACGTCAGTAATTTTTTAATTTATTTTTTTATGAACGTATTTCACGCATTTGCTATAGTCAGTTGTTTATTATATTATTTATTTATATTAATTACTCTAAGTATTCATTTGGATATTGTAGGTAATGATGTGGCATCACTTTTACAAATTTAAGTCTTGAGATTTTCCCTTTCTTGAACACATATGTTGTTTTTGCTTCTCACTTTTAGAATATGGTTTCTTTTCTGTTGTTGTATTCTGATTTTTTGTATAACTGTCACTTTGAACCATTTTAGTGAATTCTATGAATATAAAAAGTGACGAATGACTAGGATAAAAGGTTTTATTACAGTGGCTGTGGAATGATTCACAGGCGTTTGTACTCCTCTGTCAGCTGGACGTCATGGCAGCCCACAGAGGAAATTCAGCATCATTCGACACATTCGTGTCTACCAAGTAATCTGCAAACATCGTTACTCTGTCGTCTTGGGGTAAAATTTCCTCTAATTTCGTAGATAAGAAGTCGCCATCTTCTTCTGCCAATTTCCTATTTCACAATCAGTATTGTTACGACGGTCTAACTGATCGTCGTATGGTGCAGTGGAAAACAAAATACAAGAGGCCAATGAATTCAATAATAACCAGTTTTAATTATCACAATTAACAGTTTGTAATCAATAAGCTATTCAAAAAGATTATATTCCTACAATAATTTAAGTTAATCTGTCTACACAAATAATAATGTCAACTATAAAGAATTCCGCACTATAATCACTAATACACCACTTGAGAAGCACTGTGTAAATCGCCCGACAATAACTCGAACCTCACTTGAATACATCGCCACTCAAACTGAAACTAAGCGTCGCTGAATGATTATATTTATACCTCGCTGAGATTCCAGAATATTTCACAATACGACTACTAGAAAACACTAGAGCGTAATTGCTAGCTGCCTTGAACACAGTGCGGGCGGACCGGTAAAGTCTGGAACAGCCTCGGTGCTTTGCACGCGTGAGAAGTGTCACGTAATAATTGCCCTTCAGCTCAAAGTAGCAGCACACACACGTTACAGGTGGGCTCTGCTGGGGTAGCCGAGAAACATGTAAAACTTTCTGTAACGGCTTAACAGTATCTTTATAATCACACGCTTTCTTTACCTTTTCTTTCCAGGTAATCTTTTCCATTTTCTCTACAACCACATTTCAAAACTTTCCAGATACTTCTTTCCTCTGTTTCTAATCGTCCACATCTGCGATGCGTACATTACAATGTTCCACTTTGCAAATCTCTTCCAACCTCACATCAATTCCTTTTGTAACCAATGGGTTTCTTACGCTACTAAACGCTGTCTTTCCAAGTGCAATTCTGCTTCTAATAACCTGTGTACAACTTCCATTCCTAGTGATTATACTCTCAAGATATTTGAGTGAATCTACTTGTTGCAACTTTTGATCTATTATCACAGTTACCCGTTCTTTTCTTTAGCGATTCCCATTAATTTACTTTTCATGACATTAACTTTGTTTCAAACGTTTTCCTATTACAACTATTATATTCATTGTTTTTGAAGTGAGAACTTCATATACGGCACTATGGTGCTAGGCTCACTTCCGTACACCTGGCGCTCCTAGCACAGTAAATTAATTCAACGTGTAACGAAATAGCTGAAACAAAAACAGTATTGATAAGTCGATCAAACCTCTTTTCCCCACATTGCTACCCAAAATTTCGCCACTACCACAAATATGTGTGCTTTAATATTTCAAAGAATGTGAGCATATTGTAAATGTTTAAATACTATTACAAGAATAACGTAAGTATTAAAAATAATTTCATTCATGATAAAAGAAAATGTACTTCCATGCTGAGAGATCGACCTGATTATTTTTGAAACCCCTTTTTTGAACTTAGTCATGCCCGGCTCTAGTAGAAGGCCGGAATCTTAAATGTGGCAACACTGGAACCAGCTGATATTTGAGGCCGACTAGACAATATCTTAATGTATGTATTTCAATAATCAAATCGCGTCATTTTTAATTGCCGGTTAACAGCAGTTTTATAATTTTTATTATAAGTATTATTATTTATTATTAAAGGTTTATTATGTAAAATACTGTTATATTATTTAAGAAATATACTACTTAACTCATTCATATGATACGAGTTCAATAATTCGAAAAAAATTAATTCCTTAGGCCTAACACTAATTCATTAATTTCTTCAACTTGAACGTAGGCCTATAGTAGACTACTAAGTGCGCAAAGATCTATAATTTAGATTTAGCTATAAATAGGCCTACTCATTATTTTAGTAATGCTATGAAATTAAATCAAAATATATAACATGTTTACTTTAGCTATTTTATTACACTATGCGTATAGGCCTCAGACGCAACATTGCCACGTTTAATATTCCGGCCTTCTACTAGAGCCGGCCATGACTTAGTACATTATTAGCCTAACACACTTACATAATTTTCAAATTGTTTAATTCTTAAAGACAATTTAAAATCAATGAAACCAATTTTTTATTACAATATTTACAGTATCGTTAAAGAGAAAGTCTGGGTACATGTTTGAAATGTCGAGACTACAATTTTGTATCCTTGTTTATGTTGTACGTTGTTTAGTTAATCCGTGAGTTCGATTCTGGTTTTTATATTGTACTAGCAAAATACCCGTGTTTCACGTTGTACGTAATGAAAATCTTATTTAATTAATAAAGTTCAATTAAAGTAGGTTTCTTATAAATAAATAATTAAAACCTCTTATGTATTTTATTTAAAATAAACATTAAACATTTTTGTTATATGAAGTTGTGTTGAGTATGAAAACATTTCAGATTTTTCTTCAATTTATGAACTTGTAATGAAGAACTAATCATCGGATCATTAAAGAACTTCTTTGTACACAAAGTTTTTAGTTTTTCCTTCTGGCTGAAGAATAACCAGACTGTCAGGAGTGCTAACTCTTGAACAGGCAACGTACAACTGGCCATGAGAGAAACAGTCTTCCCTCAGATCTACGCCAGCCATTTTCAAAGTCTGTCCTTGAGCTTTGTTGATTGTCATTGCAAAACAGACTTTGATGGGAAATTGTAGTCTTTTAAACTGAAAATGGTAGTCTGACGGGATCAAAGGAATGCGAGGTATGAAAACTGTTTCTCCAGGACCACAGCCAGTGAATATAGTTGCCTCAACAACGTTCTTATGTAAATATTTTACCTGCAGTCTGGTACCGTAGCAAAGTTTCGGTGGTATTAAGTTCCACAGCAGCATAATGGGAGCCCCAACTTTAAGGTGAAGGTTATGTGGGGGTATTCCTGGAGGATTGAGCGTGTGGAGGAACTCTACCGGATAATGCACAGCGTCTTCTACTTCTACTACGGAATCTACCGACTGATATTTTACAACATCGGCTGGAAGTTTTTCTAACAATAAGTTGTTAATGATTGGTGCTGTCTCATTTCTTGGGGTTAGAATAGCTTTTCCTTTGAGCCAAGATGAGTCACTTATATTCATTAAGTCTGGGTATATTTTATCTGTCAAAGTCTTAAGGTCTTTTACAACTTCACATAGGTTGTTTGGAATGTAAACTTTTCCATCTTCCTCTTTTAACTTTCCATCGCCAATCTGTAACAGTAAGCTTGAAAACTCTTCCGCTTTAAAATCACCTTTAAGATGCACCCGCATGTTTACTCTTAAGGAACGAACTTGAACTTTGGGCCAGAGGTAAGACGACTTCAGGCAGGCTTTAACTTCATCTGGTCGTGGTCCCCGAGGCACAACAGGTAAAGTCTGTCTAAAGTCTCCGGCCAGTAGTACTGTTATTCCAGCCATCAGGTTTTTACTGCTACGAATGTCCTGTAAAGTTCTGTCTAGGGCTTCTATCCCTCGTTTGTGAGCCATGGTGCATTCATCCCAAACTATCAACTTGCACTCTTTCAAGACCTTGGCTGTGTCACTTTGTTTTGAAATGTTGGAGAGTGGAGTCTGGGAGTGGAGTCTGGGTGGTTTAAATTCAGAGGCAGTTTAAAGGCAGAGTGAGCTGTTTTACCTCCATCCAGCAATGTAGCTGCTATATCTGAAGAGGCCTTAGAGATTGCAATCTTTCTGTCTTTCCTAACGCTGGCAAGAAGTAGGTTTAGTAGGAACGTTTTTCCAGTGCCACCAGGTGCGTCGAGAAAAAACAGCTGACCGAGTCCATCATCAATGTTGGCAATGAGCTCATTGTAAGCGTTCTTCTGATCCGCATTAAGTTTAGGAAAGTTCTCAGCAGCCATATCAGAAAGCTGAAGTGTATTGTAGGAGAGCTCTTTCAGGTACTCGCGATTGACTGTAATAATGTTTGTGTCTTGAGTTGGTGGAGGTAAACCGAAGTCTTGGAGAGATTGGTTTGACATAGAAAAGATCATATTTTCAAGACATAGTAAGCATGTATTATATAAACTGTGTCATTGCAAAGTTCAATCTCTAAACCATGACTTTCAATCTCAATCTGCCTTCTTATGTCCTCTGATAGACTTTCTTTGTGTTTTTCCCAAAGTGCTAACGGATCTGCAACTTGGCAAAACACCAATATTACAGCAAACAGCTCTCGGATCTTGTGAGGCGAATCTGAAATGGAAGCTTCTTGCAGGGTTAGGTCCCATTGCATGTCGTCTTCCAACAACCCTAATGCTCTACAGGCAGACTGGTACGTAGGATGAACTATACCAGATACCTTTTTAAGATTATTAAATCACGTTGGTCCTCGAATCTCGTGTAGCAGGAGACGCAGATAGAAACACTCGACATTGTTAGGATGTACAGTATATACCCTCCCAAGTACATGATCTTTTTTTACTCCTGGATGTCCTGGAACGCCTTTTCTTTGCTTTCTTCTGCGAAACTGGTTATTTTTCCAGACATAGTATGTTGGGACCTCACAGTAAAGAAGGCCTCTGGCAAAGGAATCGGTTTTGCAGAGTTCGAAAAATGCTGTTAATGTGGTTTTTGGTGGATGTTGGATTTTGTCCAGAAGGTTGTCGGAAGTGAAAAATACCCTCTGGCCGTTCTCAAGGTGGACTGCTAACTGCACTACTGGTGGGAACCTTTCATGAATAGGAAAACAGAAAATACGCCAAGCCGCTTCGGCAGTGCTGATGTAGCGACCTGATTCGTACTTAGAAACTTCATACCACTCATTCTCCAACCTAAACGCTGCCTGATCACTGCCTTTGTTCACATATTTACAAATATACTTTATCGACTTGACGGAGTTGCACAGTTCAACATTTATGTGGGCTAAGAAAGAGCGGGAAAGAACAGGATTGTACGGTACCACCCATTGGTTGTCAAGATCAACTCCTTTAATGTTGACCGAGAAACCACCATCGGCAGGAGACCGTCGGCGATACTGGGGGTAACCGTCATCCGCAGTTTGAGTTTGTGTTGCTAAAGGCCGCGGATATCTCTTGGTGCATTGGCCGTTTACCATGCAGGGCGAGTTTCTGTTAACATTTCCACAAGGGCCATGAATCATTGTGGACTTAACAATGTCGCGAAGGGCAGGATCGACTTCAGGATCAGGGATCTCTGCACTTATCACACTGTCGATTTGATGGGGCATGATCCTATCCTGCAGCCAGAGCAGTATGTGCACGTGCGGTAAACTTCTTTTTTGCCATTCCACAGTTAACATGTAACACCTTGTTCGACCGAAAACATTGCCTTTTGTCAAGACATGCATCATTTTCTTTACTTTGAGGTGAAATATTCTGGCAATAATATCGTGTCTGTCTTGAGGCTTTTGTTGTGCACTTAATGCTTCTTGTATTTCGGTCCATTTAGGGTTACATGTAAATGTGATGAACAGATCAGGACGGCCGCACTTGCGTACATATGTCATGGCGTCCTGAGTCCGCTCGTGCATGTAACGGGGTCCACCTGTAAAGCTGGAAGGTAAAACAACCATTTTGCCTATATTATTGGCTTGCCCATCATTTTGCACATGGAGTTCTGCAGATGCACATAGTTTTCGGTCCGCAGCTTACTCTGATTGTTCCTTACGAAGTTGAGTCTTTCTGTCTCAATTTTGGCGTACATGTCAACCAAAAATTGATTCAGGAGACTGCGATAAAGTAACAAATAATTTTGCTGGCCATCTCTTTCCATTATGCGGAATGAGTAAAATTCTGAAGCTGAAAGAGGGGCTTTTTAGAGGGGCTTTAGTGTTTGGGTCGCACTGTGGAATGGCAATGGAGTAACCATCTTCCCCACGACAGAACATAAGTGGATACTGCAAAGCGTCATAAGATCGATGAGTTTCACTTATGCGCTGTAACTTAGAGTCTCTGCTGTGGAGAATGATGTCCCTCTTTGCAAACTCCTGGCCTACGATCACCAAAGCCACCTCGCTTGTTGTGGGTGCATTGAACTGACCCCTATGTCCATCTACGGGATTTATGTCTGCATGGATTACTACTTTGAACTCCTGGCCTTCTGGAACAGTTTCCAATGCTGTTTTGAAATCGTTTATGTAAGAATTGTGATTGAGAAGCACTTTTTAAGTTTGGCAACTAACCAAGGCTTTACGTTTGGAAAATTGTTACATCTAGTGTTTGTCTCCTTTTCGTCGTCTCCAAGGAAATATATTTGTAAAAATGAGGGATTGTTTGGAGGTGAAGACAACAAACTCCTTATCCTGTGGTAGATTTGACCTTGTACTTTAAAAGTTGGCGTGAAGTTCCCTTCTTTTATTTCTTTGGCTCCGAAAGATGTCATTTGGAAACAACCATTATATTTTCTTATGTTTACCAAAAAGTGTTCAGACTCTGGATGTTCACTTGTGAGAAGGCTGTGGAGAGGTTCTGGTAGTTCTTTAATGAGAGGAAGGTGGACTTTTCCGTTGCTACAACGTAACCCAGGATTTTCCTCTTTCCACTTTTTAGCATTACACCATTTACACTGTATAAAATCACCAATAGATAAAATCTTGTCATTGTTGTAGTCAGTATTACAGTCATATTTAAAGCCCGACAAAGATTTTATCTTCCAGGGAATAAGTGACCTCTTTTCATTGTATTTTCTCACCGCTTCTCTGTTTACTTGTGGATGTTTTTCTGTGTATTTGGAAACAGATGCTCGGTGTACTTCAGGATTTTTTTTATTATAGTTTTTAACTGCTGTGATATGAACTTCAGGGGTTTTCGTTGTACTTTTTAACTGCCTTTCTATTTACTTCAGGATTATTCTCTGAATACTTTTTGACAGCTTTTCTGTGCCTTTTTCTTTTGCCGGAGTCACTGAGCCTGGCACGACGTTTCCTTCCTCGTCGCTTCGTACAGGGAGGAGCTACTTCACTTTCATGAGAGTGGTCCTGGGTTTCTGGTTCTGTTACTTTGTCAGGCACTGGAGGAGGGCTGTGAGAAGCAGTTGTTGGTAACAGTACGTCTACCGGAAGTAATGTAGGCGGCGTCTGCATTAGGGACGATTGTTGGTCATAAGGTGTTGGCATTTCATCTACTGGAATGATTGGCTCAAAGTGTGCCGACATCATGGGGCCTGAACACTTCATTCTTATAACTGGCTTCCCTTCGTCGGGCCCCCCAAATCTCATGATCAACGCGCCATCTCGATATACTTGAATATCATATGGGTAAAGTTCACCAGCAGCCATGATTTCACTGCAAGTAGCGTATGTGGTGCGAAGAGACATATGAGATTGGTATTGTGTCTTAGTTCTGTAATTTATGGTCCCACACGGCATCATAGTAAAGGGCTTGAACCGTCGCCAGTTGTTGGAAATGTGTTGCACGACAGTGGCCCGCAAATCATTAGCAGCAGGGTCAGGGGCTGTGCGGGACGAAGGGCTTGCCCGTCGCCCGCTCGTGCACTACGTTCCGAGCTTCAGTAGAGCTCCTGCCGTAGGGACTACTGATATTATGGATTGAGGGTGTGGCCTGCTACCGGCCGTGGGTTTTCAATTAATAATTAATTGAGGGTGAGTGTTCGCCGAGGCCGGGTCCAAGATTCTCCTGGCACAGATTGGTAGCGACCGAGGGCGCTAATGAGATGGTTGCCCTGGAATCGGGCGGATCGACGATAGAATTTTCGGGACAGTGTCCGTATAGTGGCGTCCAGGGAACGGACACGCAGGGAGTCACGGATGGTTTTATTAGAGGTCAGATAATGGGCTTTGCATGCCCAGCGTAATCCTCGGTCGAGGAGAGACTGAAGCTTTCGCTTATGGGTCTTGGCCAAGTAGCCCCAAACGGGCATCGCGTAGGTAACCATCGGCGCCACATAAGTGGAGACGATAAGCTTCCCTAGGCGGCGGGTCATGGCGTTGCTACATAGGATGGAACGGAGTTGATAGAGTCGATGGGCGGTCTTTCGGGCTACTTGCGCAGAGTGTGTCCGCCAGGTGAGACGTCGGTCGAGGTGAACCCCGAGGTACCTGACCTCTCGAGACCAGGGCAGAAGTGTGTCGCCTACGTAGAGTCTGTCGGGGAGCCTTAGGCGTCTGGAGAAGACTACTGCTGTGCTCTTGGATGCGTTGATGGCAACTCTCCATTTCTCTGCCCACTCAACGTATTTTCATTAGCTTGTGAGTCAGTATCGTACATGAGGCATGACAATGAGTAAAAGAAACATGATCCATCACCTGTCATGGGAACTATTCGATGAGGCACCACTACACCATCGATGGATATGTGTTCCATTGTACCTTAAGAAAAAGAATAACCGAATAATTGCATAATTGCATATTTATGCAATGTTAATTGCATAATTAACAAGTAAAAATATTAACACTCACCTTGGTATGAATATAACTGCCTGTAGAAAAAATACACTAAAAAATACACTGGGAAGTATACTTCCCATAGCCCATTAAAGGGTTAAACGAATTTTGCGGAAAATGTGACCGAGTCCAATCGATTTCTGGTATCAAAATACCCTTAAGTACCAACTTATTGAAAATCGTTCAATACAATTATTGCTCGCTTAATAGTATAGGATTAGATAGATTGTACAAATTATCAACTCTTAGTTTGTTTATTTACATTCATAGCAACAGCTATTTATTATTTATTTCGAGAAAATCGTTAGAGCCGTTTCCGAGAAAAAAAGGACATACATTTATTAATTAATTGAACTTCGAAATTTTCTCGACTATAAGAACCTGCAAACAACGAAGTTTTTTTCAATTTAAAGCAATGATTAAAAACT
The DNA here is from genome assembly GCA_034769895.1 of Magicicada septendecula. NCBI lineage: Eukaryota > Metazoa > Arthropoda > Insecta > Hemiptera > Cicadidae > Magicicada > Magicicada septendecula. The sequence goes on from CM068376.1 coordinate 21,900,503, forward strand.
CAGGACTAAATGTATTCGGGGTTTCCAGTAAACTGAGATGTCAACCACTTCATTTACCAAGTATGCAATTCCCGCGATAAATTTCAGTATTTGGTTTTTTGCCCCTTAGGAGTGAAAGTTTTTAAAACCGTTTCTTAGTGAGCACCTAAGACCTATGATGAAGCTATGTTCAAAGTTTCATTGATATCCATTCAGTGGTTTCAGAGATCGTGATCAGTGAGTCAGTCAGTGGTATTTGGGTTATATAGATATAGATTTGGCTGGAAGTATTTTTATGTTTCAAAAGTCGATTTAGTAATTTAGCTATTTTATAGTTTGTAAAAAAGTGAATTATTTTACTACGCATATCACATTGTACTTTTCAACTAAATGCGTTACTATTGCGTAAACCATATTTATACGCTGGAATAAATTATTTGCTACCTAATGTACGTGCGTGCGGTCTGTGGTACCGTACGCACACCCGCGCGGGCGCGCACACACACACACTTTTGATTGTCGCGCTCACGTTTTTATTTACGTCAGTCTCATTACGAATTTCCAGTAGGTTGTGAGGAATTAATAGCTCCAACAAGCAGCGTCAAAACGATTACAAAAATAAAATGAAGTAGACTTTTAAGCTTCTTTGGAAGTACGCTAGCAAGTCAGCTGTCAAAATCCTTTGCAGGATCAACGCCCCGTTGAGTTAAAGACGAAGTGAACATAAAAAGTTTGCATTAGTGGATATAAAAGTTTTACTCTTCGGAGAAAAAATTCCGAGAAATCCACTGATTCTAAGGGCGGCGGTAAGGCTCCACTCCACCCCGCCAACGGTCTGACAAAATGACTCACCACGTCAGCTGGATATTTCCTGTGTACACCAATCTCGAAAGGAAAGTTCACTCTTTTATATACGTTAACTAACCCTATCTTCTTATTCTTCTTGTATTTCCGAAGCTCTACAAGCTGGGATGTCCCTTGACTTCCGCCATCACTCGCCTCCAGTTTGTTGCACGCTTTCTCTGCGTTCGCTGGGGCCCAGAAGCGCAACACACAGAATATACCCAAAATAACATAGTACTGTATATCACAAAACCAACCAAAACACTTATTACTATTTATATCTCTCTACACCTAATAACATACTATCCAAATATACTTAAAGCTTAACATAATTCATAAAATGGGGGGTGGGTCTGAGTAAAAAATTTGAAACGCCAGTTAGTGAACAGAGTTGAACCCGACCCGTTTATTTTCAAATGATACGAGCCTCGAAACCTTGCGAAATTACAAAACAGTCAGCCAAAGTTAATCCAAGTTAATCAATCAGCACTTAGTTAACCCAACTCCCAAAAACTAAATGTCGAAAAGACTAAATACTGAATAAATAGTAAAATAAATACTAAAATTCTAGTTCCCCTTTCTTTTTTTTTTATTTATTTATTAAATTGACTGACTGAAAATGATTTTAGTCGAGGCGGACTATTACAAACAGGCTTCGTCTTGATTAGTTATAAATAACAATTTTTTTTTAAATAGAAATTACAAGTTTTCTTTTATTTTACAGACGTAATGGACGAAAATTATTCGTCTCCCAGCATTGATTTTTTTTTTTTTTTTTAAACTATTTGCAATCAGTATAACATAAAAATAACATACTTTTGTAGTACTTTTGTACTGGAATTATACCAAATCCTTCTTAGCTGTCTTTTGAGTGCTATTTTTTCCCTGACTGCTACTGGACAGCTCCGATTCCTTCTTTTTTGAGGAATTTCCGGTGTAGCTTCCCAAGCGGATTCTTGAATTATACAGTTTAATGTGTTTACCGCTACCTCTATGTCCATGTTGTTTTTGAGGGGAATCTTTAAGTTTATCTTCCGGTCAACGAGTTGTCTGAAGTACTCCCAGTCAGTTCTCTTGTTGAAAAGGGTAGCTGGTTTCTTTGTAGCGGCGTAAGTGCTACTAATGGTTGCTATGACCGGGGAGTGATCAGAGGACAGGTCCAGGTTTGATTCTATCGTAAGGTATCCTGAGGCTATCCCTTTTGTTACGAAGAAATCTAGTAAGTCAGGAATTCTGCCTGGATCTGAAGGCCAGTACGTTGGTGCAAATGTTGATAAAAAGCCAAGCTGAAGTTCTTGCATAATTTGAAATAGTAGTCTGCCTCTGCCAGGTGCAGTTAGACGGGACCCCCACAGCGTATTTTTAGCATTAAAATCGCCTCCTGCCATAAACCTGTTGCCAAGAGAGTTTAGGAACTCTATAGTTCCCTCCCTGTTTGGGGGGTAGTTGGGCGGACAGTATACAGAGGAGATTGTTAGCGGTCCGTGCCAATCTGCTACGACAATACTTGTGGCCTGAAGATAGTTTTGTTCAAACTTAGTGAGCTCGTAGTGCTGTATGTGGTTTCTTATTAATATTGCGGTGCCTCTCCTAGGTCTCCTGGCTGCATCAGGGTGAGGGGTGTGGTAAAGTGTAAAGTCCCGAATGTTGAAATATGAGTTGATGGAAAAGTGAGTTTCTGAAACGAGTAGAATATCTATTTTGTTGTGAATTAAGAAGTCTCTACTTCTTGCCTGTGAGCAGACAAGCCATTTGCATTCCATAATACTATTTTATAGAGTTGTGCCATTACGTAAATTTTTGTTGTAGGAGTTCCGTTAGTGTATCAATCTTATCGTTGAGTCTTTTTATTTCTGCGGACATGTGGTTGATAGTTTGCTGTTGACTCGTTACTATATTCTGAAGGAAATAGATAAAGTTACTGTTATTATACTCGGTTTGCTGTAGTGCTGTAGTTTGTTGTGGAACTTGTGAGTTCGTGCCATGAAGAATCTGCGCGTAAGTTGATACATTGGGTTGTTGGTGAGTGGTGTTAAAAACTGGCAGAGCATTGTCGAGCGGTTGCTGCACATTAGTTGAGTTGCTGAATTGATTGTCTTGAGAGCCTTGATGGATTTGGAGAGGCTGACGGTGTTGTGTCTTTTGTAAAGTCGTGCCATTAGGGGACCAGAATCTTCTATTTATTATTTCCAGGTAAACTCTGCATATTTTGGCATTGGCAGGGTGAGCACCACCACATAGGGCGCATTTAGGGTCTCGTCCATCTCCCTTTTTTTTGTACAGGTTTTATAGTCATGATTTCCTGCACATTTGTAACAACGATAGGGCCTAGTGCAGTTTTTTCCAGTGTGACCGTAGCACCAGCATCTAGTACACTGGGGTAGTTTGGTTTTCTTTATAGGTTCTTCGAATTGAACGACCGCATTTAATAGTCGTCTAATTTTGAAGATATCAGCATTATTTGTTTTTTTTTGTAGGTCGATAAAGAAAAGATTTTTTGGTATGTTTTTTTGGTCTTTCCACACCTGTATGTTTGTAATAGCTACAGCTGTATGACCTTCTTCGTTTAATGCTGCTGCTATGTCGTTTGTATCTGTAGTGTGATGAAGATTACGTAGGACTACTCTAAATTTTTTTCTTCGTCCAGAGTGTATGCGTGTCGTATAACTTTATTGTCATCAAGAAGTTTCTTAACCAGCTTATAGTTTGCCAGAGAGTTTACTTGTAGTTTTTTCTTGTTACCTTTCATTACCTGATAATAGTAGTCTTTGTCAGTAATGGACGATTTTAGAATGTCTAATAGAGGCTGCACCTTATCAACAAAGTGAAGGATGAAGGGTGGAATATTTTCTTTGCTGTTACCGGTGGTAGTTTTTCTGTTGGTAAGTTGTTCATCATTGAGACCTATAAGAGGGAGGAATCTGTTTTGCGTGTTAGTCACATTCATCTCAGCTTCACATGGGATTTGAGGATTGTCATCTGTCCTTTTTCTTTTGTTCTGTCTAACGACTTGGAAATTGTTGGGTCTATAGGATTCAGACTTATCACTATAGACTGATTGTGAGTCGCTACGATCGGGGGAACGACTTTTTGTAATGTTCGTATATGTTTGGCTAGGCTGTACAGGAAAATGGTGAGTCGTGGGCAGATTTAGAGCGTGTTGCGTTGTATATGATGGTGTTTGCATAAACGGTTCTATTTGAATAGGTTACAAGTTTGATTGAAGAGGCAGATATATATTAGGTGCAGACTGCATTTGCTGTGTTGGAGGAGTTTGCCAACAGATTGGTTGATGAGTTGTGTGGTTCAATTGCATAGGTTGAACTTGTTGATACGCTGTAGATTGTACAAAAGGGTACAATTGCTGTGTTGGTTGTAAGGCTGCATTCATGTTTGACATTGCTAATCAGTTCACCGCTACACTTGACATACACACACTCGCACACACATACACACACACAGACGCACGCACGCACGGACACTCTGAGTATTCAATGTCTGTTTAATGGTCCGATAATAATAACCAGTATAGTAGTATCTAGAAATATAATTACCACAACAAAAACATCAGATAACAGAGCACACAACATCGACCGCACAGCACGAAATCTCAAGGAAAACTGGTTTATGATAACAAAAATTCATATTTACCTTGGTAAACGAGGCTTCTTACATAGTGCGTTGAAAGGACGGCTCTGTTCACAAAGGCGGTCTGCTGTTCGACTGACAAGATTTACCGAACAAACGGCTCCGTTAGTAAAGGGAACGACGTGACGTCAGGCGTCGGGCAAAGTACGATTCGTCGATAGTTGCATTCGGTCGAAGCCGAATAATCGCAACAAGTTCTCTCCCTCTGTTGCAACGTTGCTCCACTTTTGTCCGCTCATTCTTTTTAAGTCTTCCTCCACCTCATGTATCCATCGCCTTCTGGGTCTGCCCCTTCTTCTTGGTGTCTCCATTCAGCCCTTGCTTGGGCAGTGTCTTCTGTGGCATTCTTTCCATATGTCACAGCCATGTTATCTGCCTTGCCATTATGAAGTGCACTATGTCTTCCCGCTGCAATATTTAATCAATTTCAACATTTCGAAGGCATCTCCACTCTGCTGCTTCCATTATTGGGTCGTACATCTCTGTCGTACAAATATGTCCAGATAGGCCTATTTGCGACTTGCATAGAAGTTTGTTTTGTAACGAGTGTTTAGATTTTCCACCAAGTAGACTTTCTTTCGTCCTCAGGTCAGTTTGCTTACGTTTATTTTATTTTTTTTATATGTTCCCTTCAACTGAATTTGCTGTCACGATAAACTCCTAAGTACTTCACACACGGTGATCTATGAATTTCTCCATCATTCATAGAATCTGAGGGACTTGAACTTTCATAAAGTGAAAGTTACATGGTGTGATTTAGATTCGTTAATTCAGGCGTTCAACTTCCTCAGCCACTCTTCTAATTGAAAGGACTGATTATGGAGATTTTATGATGTTATTACAGAGTGTACATGTACCTGTGTTAGTATAATCAGTTGTTGCGAGGTCATACGTGGACATTACATAGAGGATGGGCCTCTGGGGGACTCCAGATTTGCTGGGCAGAAGTCAGACGTTTCGCGAATGACTCTTGTTTTAAAATGATTATATTATCAGATTAGTATTAAAAAAAGCTAAAATGGTCTGGGGAGATTCTGGTTGGCTTTATACAACAGCCCATTGGGCAACAGCTAAAAAGGAACGCGCTGAACAATACTTTTTTCATCTGCGACTTCATTAATTACGTGTGCTATACAGTGGCACTGATGGATAGTTGAAAGTTTCAGACGAAAGCAGTCAAAAATATTCCCTCGAAAGCCGCCAAATTATGACGAAAACCCCAAAAACATCCTGACGAAAACCGTCAAAAACATCTCGTAGAAAACCATCAACATTATGACGAAAGTCACCAAAAACATTCCGTCGAAAGCCATCAACGTCTTGACAAAAGCCGTCAAAAGATCCAGTAAAAGCCATCAATATTCTGCCGAAAGGAGTCTAAAACAACCCGTCGAAAGAAGTAAAACGTATAACAAAAACCGTCAAAAAACATCCTGAAGAAAGCTGTGAAAAACATCCCTTAAAAGCCATCAACATTCTGCCTAAAGCAGTCTAAAACATACCGTCGAAAGCCGTCAACATTATATCAAAAACCGTCAAAAACACCCTGACGAAACCGTCATAAACATCCCGTAAAAGCCATCAACAGTATAACAAAAACCGTCAAAAACATCCAGACGATAGCCGTCAAAACATCCCGACGAAAGCCGTCATAAACATCCCGTAAAAGCCATCAACATTCTGTCGAAAGCAGTGTAAAACATCCTGTCGACAGCCGCCAACAGTAAAACAAAAACCGTCAAAACATCCTGATGAAAGCCGTTAAAAACATCCCGTAAAGGCCAGCAAAATTCTGTCGAAAGCCGTCTAAAAACTTCAGTCGAAAGCCGTCAACAGTATAACAAAAACCGTCAAAAACATCCTGACGAAAGCCGTCAAAAACATCCCGTAAAAGCCATTAACATTCTGCCGAAAGCAGTCTAAAACATCCCGTCCACAGCCGTCAACAGTATAACAATCAAAACATCGTGACGAAAGCCGTTAAAAACATCCCATAAAAGCCATCAACATGCTGCCTGAAGCAGTCTAAAACATTCGGTCGAAAGCCGTCAAAAGTATAACAAAACCGTCAAAAACATCCTGACGAAAGCTGTCAAAAGCAACCCGTAAAAGCCATCAACATTCTGCCGAAAGCAGTCTAAAACATTGCGTTGAAAGCCGTAAACAGTATAACAAAAACCGTCAAAAACATACTGACGAAAGCCGTCAAAACATCTTGACGAAAGCCGTGAAAAACATCCCGTAAAAGACAACAACATTCTGCATAAAGCAGTCTAAAACATTCCGTCGAAAGCCGTCAACAGTATAACAAAAACCGTCAAAAACATCCTGACGAAAGCCGTCAAAAACATACCGTAAAAGCCATTAACATTCTGTCGAAAGCAATCTAAAACATTCCGTCGACAGCTGTCAACAGTATAACAGAAACCGTCAAAACATCCTTATGAAAGCCGTCAAAAACTTCCCGTAAAAGCCATCAACATTCTGTCGAAAGCAGTCTAAAACTTTCCGTCGAAAGCCGGCAACAGTATAACAAAAACGACAAAAGAATCCTGACGAAAGCCGTGAAAAACATCCCGTAAAAGCCACCAACTTTCTCCCGAAAGCAGTCTAAAACATTCCGTCGACAGCCGTCAACACTATAACAAACACCCTCAAAAACATCCTGACGAAATCCGTCAAAAACATCGCGTAAGAGCCATCAACATTCTGCCGAAAGCAGTCTAAAACATTCCGTCGACAGCCGTCAACAGTGTAACAAAAACCGTCAAAAACATCCAGACGATAGCCGTCAAAACATCCCGACGAAAGCCGTCAAAACATCCCATAAAAGCCAGCAACATTCTGCCGAAAGCAGTCTAAAACATTTCGTCGACAGCCGTCAACAGTATAACAAAAACCGTCAAAAACATCTTGACGAAAGCCGTGAAAAACATCCCTTAAAAGACAACAACATTCTGCATAAAGCAGTCTAAAACATTCCGTCGAAAGCCGTCAACAGTATAACAAAAACCGTAAAAACATCCTGACGAAAGCCGTCAAAAACATACCGTAAAAGCCATTAACATTCTGTCGAAAGCAATCTAAAACATTCCGTCGACAGCTGTCAACAGTATAACAGAAACCGTCAAAACATCCTTATGAAAGCCGTCAAAAACTTCCCGTAAAAGCCATCAACATTCTGTCGAAAGCAGTCTAAAACTTTCCGTCGAAAGCCGGCAACAGTATAACAAAAACGACAAAAGAATCCTGACGGAAGCCGTGAAAAACATCCCGTAAAAGCCACCAACATTCTCCCGAAAGCAGTCTAAAACATTCCGTCGACAGCCGTCAACACTATAACAAACACCCTCAAAAACATCCTGACGAAATCCGTCAAAAACATCGCGTAAGAGCCATCAACATTCTGCCGAAAGCAGTCTAAAACATTCCGTCGACAGCCGTCAACAGTGTAACAAAAACCGTCAAAAACATCCAGACGATAGCCGTCAAAACATCCCGACGAAAGCCGTCAAAACATCCCATAAAAGCCAGCAACATTCTGCCGAAAGCAGTCTAAAACATTTCGTCGACAGCCGTCAACAGTATAACAAAAACCGTCAAAAAGATCCTGACGAATGCCGTAAAAACATCCTGACGAAAGCCGTCAAAACATCCTGATGAAAGCCGTCAAAAAATCTTGTAGAAAGCCATCAAAATTCTGTCGAAAGCTGTCAAAAACATACCATCGAAAGTCGTTAAGAACATCCAGCAGAAAACCTTCAACATTCTGACGAATCCGTCAATATTCTGGGAAAGCTGCCGTCATTTTGGGAAAGCCTTAGAAGCGTCCCGTCAATAGCCTTCAACATTCTGGGATAACCATCAAAATTCTGGGAAAGATATTAAAAAAGATTCTGTTGAAATGCGTGAACATTCTGTCGAAAGCCTTCAGTATTCTGTTGAAAACCGTCAACATTCTGGGAAAGCCGTCAACATTCTGGGAAAGCGGTCATCATTCCGAGAAAGCCGTCATAATTCTGGGAAAGCCGTCAACATTCTGAGAAAGCCGCCAACATTCTGAGGAAGTTGTCAAAACAATCTGTCGAAAGGCGTCAACTTTCTGGCGAAAGCTGTCAAAAACATCCCATCGAAAGCTGTCAGCGTTCTGACGAATGTAATTAATAACGATCAGTCGAAGACCGCCAGCGTTCTGACGAAAGCCGTCACCATATGTCTGATGAAACGGGTGAGTAAGAATAATAAGGAATGCGTTGAAGTTAAGAAATATGTTTAATTAGCAGACTTTTTAAAAATTATTAATAAATATTATATAGTAAAATAACATACGTTTTACAAAACAATTATGTCGAGAGTATAGTTAACGCAACGAACTGTAGAAAACACATGACACTTTCAGAAAAAATGTAACTAACACGGTATAGCGGAGAAACTCATTGCAGCATATGTATCTCTCACACACCGTGATACCGCTTTATCCTGCCACCAATGGATGCAAAAGTTCTTATTGGTGCAAACTTAGAAAAAGTAACTGGAGTAAGACGTTCTTGATAAAAGGTTTTACGCGTACTGGCCTTACATGAACATGACGATTATCTAGGTAAAGTTTGTATCAAAACCGGAAGATGATGGATGCAGTTACTGCTAAGCAACGTCTATCCACAAGACTGAGAACACGCAAGACGGTTAAAAATTTCCCTCTGGAATTTCTTGGTAAAATCATACCAGAAACATGTGCTGGAGGAACTTGAAGGTGAGTGAAATAATAACAGAGTAATATGATGTACGTTAATTTATTTGTTTAAAGTATTGCCCGTAATTATGGGTCATTCTGCAAATAACTACCTTTTGCTGTTTTGTTACTGTAGCAACAGGGGAGGATCAATTTCCTCTCCCCCGAGCTATTAAAAATTTCAGTGAAATTCCATAAACACTTAACGTAAGCCTATTTCTAAGCCAGTTGCGTGTGTTAAAATAAGACTTATAAATAATTATATTTAAAGACTCTTAATTATCTCATTTGTCCTGAGGAAAATGGAGAGTCCGGTCTACAGCTAGTCTTATCCCCCCCCCCCACCAGGAGCAGCTCCTGGTTATGCTACTGCTGTAACATAATTATTTTAGAAACCCTACTGTTACCTGAACTACTCAAATAACCTTTAAATGTAATTTACCTTTTTTTAGAATTAAGTTTTACAAGTGTGTGTTAACAATTTTATGTAAACAAGGATATAAATGATACAGATTAATGAATACTTTTACAAATTACTTATCCGAACTCATTTCGCAAAAAATAAAATCTAAAACTTTAATGCCGTAAATCAATTAATACCAGTTTTTATTAATTAAATCAAATTACAGCCAATTAAAATTAATTAATCAATTGGCAATTTAATAAATTAAATTATAGCAGAATACAGAATAAGTGACACAGTGAAACTGTTGTGTCACGGTAACCTGTCAGTACAGAAACCACACAGTGATACATGTTTCATGATACCTCGGTATCACATCATGTGATGGCCCATTTTACTAACACGTTTCTGCTGTCGAGAGGTAAATTTTTAAATTCTGGAGTATGTGAATTTTCTACCACCAGTTACAAGGTTTATATCGAAAGTAATGCGACTTATCAATCGGCAGACCAACTAAAAAATGTACACATTTCACAACTAATGTAAACTTAAAGACAGAAAATAAATAACTGACTTTCCAAAAACAAAGACACATTATGTCTTATATAATTTTCCTTTATTCATACAAATACATGAAATTATAATATGTACATATATTACCATTCATCGACTTTGTACATTTTATGTTTTGATATATTAATTGGATCGTCGTCTTCGTCGGATGATGATGAATCGCTGTCGTCGCGTTTTCTCTTCGATGTGGCTGCAGCAAGCGAGAGGATCAAGTCATCGAGACGGTTTTTTCGAACTCGGGGACGTCGATCATATCGTTCAAAGGCCAAATACTCTACATTCATGTCCAAAGGGATGCCGTTCCGTGTAATCTTGAAGTCGCTCACTTTCAGAAAGACGCCAGGTTGAAAGTAATTCAGAATAATCAGTCGTCTCCATTTTTTTGCCGTCAAAGTTTTGACATCTTTATCTTCAAACAGTTGAGCTACAATCTTTGCCGGAATATGTTGAGTCGTATAAATACGAGCGCCAAACACACCAGCCACTAGACTGTTCTTTCCCTGCTTCGTCGCGGTAAGATACTTCTCACCCATATTCTGTACTGCAGTCTTCTGATCGACGCCAAATCGCTGAAGAGCTTCGGTACAAAAGTGAAACCGCCCACGTGTACTGGTTCCTCTTCATCGTGCATCCAAGTTTCAGAGAAAGCAATAATGTCGCTATTCTGTAAAACTGGATCTCTCATTATATCGTCTTTATAAGCCTTTAAACTCTGCACGTTCAAACACCTTATCACCGTCGAACGTCGATTTAAACTAAAATCTGTAGCTTTGTCGACAACAGTATATATTCGCTTAGTTATTTCTATATATCGTACGCGCATAAGTCTATTTATTCTAGCTTTGACGTTTTCGCTTTTGCTCATAGTGTTCGCTAAAAGAGCTGCTAAAAGTTATCATCAGATTTCCGCGCTCATCGACACCCCTACTGTACAGCATGACGTCACCCTGCCTCTGACTTATCCATTACTTTTATACTCGATAAAAGATTATCAATAAAGTTCCGCTCTAAATGACACCCATACTAGCCAGACAACGTGACCGAAGAGACAAACATTTTAAATGTTTTTATCTTTTCCAAAGTAATTCCCTTCCAAAAGCGGCACACTTGCCAAAAGTCGTTGTTGCTATTGGTTGAAACTGGTCAGTCGTCACAAACTTCTGGTTGTTCTTCACTTTCTCAAGAAGACCGTATTGCGTAACATGTGAATACTTTGAAGTTATAATATGACAAGACTTTTAATAGTGTAAATGGAAACAGGTAATTTATAATCAGAAACTAGGAGCCTACTTTGCTTACTTTCAGTCAGTTTGTTTTCTTTTCACTTATTATTAAGAATGAAACTACATTTGTGCGGAACATGAACGTAACCAGAAATTCTCCGAGTTATTGTTGCAAATACTTAGAGACAAATTTATTCCCTACATTTCTGCACACGCTACAATTGTATTTGAAATATATTCATCGGACGTTGCGTCTAACTTCAGATCGGTATCCACAGATTGTTACGACATTACAGAACAATCTACGTGTTTATCGAATGTACCGGAGGAATCCGGTTGAATACTGTGGCGTACGTGATTTCAACATGCGCTCGCGAGACTTTTCTGGACGTCGCCAGCCCCGCGCACTGCGTCAAGGCTGCAATAAATTGCGTGCTAGTGTAGAGCTGATCCGTAGTGTTTTCTAGTAGACGCCTATTAGCGAATATTCTGGAACATCGGCGGGGTATAAATACAAGTACTCGGCGATGTTCAGTTTCAGTTTGAGTTGCGAATTATTACAGTGCGGTTCGACGTATTGCGGCAGAGTGTTACGTGTTTTATAATTGTGCGGTACGATTGTAATACAATTGTGTTTTATATCAGTGGACATTTTTATTGCGTGTGAACAATTTTTATTCGATTTGTTGTAAGAGACTGTCTGGTTAATTACAAACTGTTTAATTGTGATAATTAAAGTTGATGATCAGTGACTTAATTGGTGTCTTGTATTTTGTTTTCGACTGTACCAGCAGACCGTCGTAACAGTACAATTCTATAACGATTGGAGTAACTTACTTGGTCAGTAGTGAATACGGCTGTGAGACATGGACCATGCGGAAGAAATATGAAGAAGATCTTAAACGATTTGAGAGGAAAATACTTAGGATCATTTTTGGTCCAGTAGTCCAACAAGATGGCACTTGCCGGAGCCGCGTGAATCTTGAACTTGATACATTAAAAACAGCGAAAACATAATAAAGGTTATTATGTCACAGAGAATTAGATGGCTAGGATATATTTATAGAATGGAGAAGACCAAAAATACGAGAGCTATCACAAAATGGAAACCCTTGTAGTCTAGGCCCAGATGAAGACCGAGAAAGAGACGGATCTGGTGTGTTGAGGAGGACCTGCGAACCATGGGGATCATAGGATGGAAGATTGCTGCTGAGAACAGAAGGGAATGGTGCAGGATTTTTAAGGAGGCCAAATCTCATAGAGGGATGTAGAGCCAGAGGAAGAAGAAGAACTTGAAAAGAAACGGACCGTTTTCAGAATGCAGATTTAATATTAATAGAGTTTAATAAGAATTTAGGAATTTAATATTACTAACTTCTATAAATTACAAGTTAGGAATAGTCAGACACGATTAATGTATAAAGAGCTGAATTTAGGTCTGGAATATGTAGACAGTACTGTTAATACTTTGTTAATAAATCGGTTATTTAAAGCCAAAGCGGAGCTGTTGCAACTAAATAAATATTCTTATACGTCTCCGTCCAAACTGTGTACTTTGTAAAGTAGAGGAGGATGTTATCCATTTCGTCTATAATTGTTCAGTATTGAAAGAGTACCGTTTGAAATACAGTGGAACTCATGAATAACGAGCTCGCTTATAACGAGAACTCGGATGTAACGAGCAAAAGTACGAGATTTGTTTGGTTTTGTATCTTAGAAATGATAATTAAACTCGCTTTTAACGAGTGGGAACGCATTAGAGACTTGGTTATAACGAGGATTTTATCGTAGGCTTCTTCATAGGTTAAGGTCCTAACAAACGTTCGTTACAGTACGGGGGATTTTAAACATTAGTTTGAAATTATTAACGCAATTTAGTAAAACTAATAATGTAAGTGATGAATTCGTGGAATATTTAAATAAATTACAAAACTGTTTTGATATCTACAGATACAAAGTCACTAAACAAACAAAAGTAGATGACTTTTTACATGTTAATTAAGTTCTGTTTGCGAAATATAATTTTGACGACTGTCTTTAGAACGAAGAATAAAAAGACAAATAAATTAAAATGAATTTTCCTGTAATTTAAAAATGAATATTGTACAAGTGGCATAGAAAGTATTGCGTTTTCTGCTAGATAGCCGGCTGATTTTTGGCAAGTTTTTACTACACAGTTACTTTTTACTATATTTAGCGAATGTACTAAACGCCAATATTCAGCAAAGAATGTTAGCGTTTAAAAAATGTTTAAAGTCTAAATTTCACTTTTAAGCGTAGAATCTAAACATGTCAGTAGAGGGAAAATACCGGTTCTGACCAACAAAGGATGCCGCCGTTCCCACGGTCTAGATCAAAGAGATGCCGCCGTTCCCACGGTCCAAGATTTTTTCCCACGCTCTCCCCACCACCGCTGGACCACAGCATCCCAAAGGACCGCGAATTTCCGCGAATAAATTTTTTTATTTTTTTTTAATTTGATATTTTTATTTTTTAAATTAAATTGATTTGCATATCCGCGAATATATGCAGCCTTTCGCGAGCCTAAATCACTTTCACTTTCTAATTTCCGCGAATATAATTTTTTATATGCCGTCTTTCGCGAGCCTAAATCACTTTCACTTTCTACTGGACCGCGAATTTCCGCGAATAAATTTTTTTAATTTGATATTTTTATTTTTTTAATTAAATTGATTTGTATATCCGCGAATATATGCCGCCTTTCGCGAGCCTAGATCACTTTCACTTTCAATCAGCTGGACCTGCAGCATCCGCGAATTTCCACCAATAAAATTTCGCGCGCCAAGTTCAAATATATGCAGCCTTTCGCGAGCCTAGATCAAAGAGATGCCGCCGTTCCCAATTTTTTTATTTTTTTTATTTGATATTTTTATTTTTTTCGCGAGCCTAGATCACTTTCACTTTCTACTGGACCACAGCATCCGCGACTTTTTCGCTGATCTGTGTCAAGATCCGCGACTTTTTCGCGTATCTGGACCACAGCATCCGCAATGTATATTAAATCTATATGATCAGGTTTACCAACCTATGTATGGGTTCAAACTTGATATGTGTGTGTATTATAGTGTATATTAAAATATATGATCAGGGTTACCAATCCTGCATTATTGTGTGTGTGTGTATAGAACAGATCTGTCAACATTTTTCTTCGGTGGGAAATTCAAACTATATTATAGTAAATTGTTGACGACGACTTCGATATCAACTCTCTCCCCCCTCCTCTCTCTTTGTCTCTAGACACAGTTGTCATCAGTTTTACATAAGCGTCGTGCTACTTATGGATTATTGTAATTAGCGATACTAAAATGTAATCACCAGGAAATATATATTTATCACCTACCTCGTGGCGTCCTTTTTTGACACATGACAGTCATTGACTACGATTTAGAAATTAATATACTGCCAAGTCTGTGTGTGTGTGTGTGGTAAAGTGTTACGCATAAAAAAATCTCCTTGAAATAAGGTATTTTCAAAATTTTTGTGTACACACACATTGTATAATAATTTTCGTAATTGTAAGATACAACCTGCAAATTATTAAAATGTCTCTCTCACACATTTCTGATTACTATACAAATAATTGGATGCATATTCGAAGATTTCCCTTATTCAAACGATTTGTATGTGTGTACACGAACTTAAATACAGACGATTGTAATTTTAAAAATTCATTTTTTGCATTAAATATATATCGTAAACAATGAAATAATAATATTTCGTCATTGTAAGATTTTAATAAAACAATTATCAGTTTAAATAATAATTTTCATGATTGTAAGATACAACCTACAAATTATTAAAATGTCTCTCTCACACACATTTCTGATTACTATACAAATAATTGCATGCATATTCGGAGTACGTTGACAGTGAAACAAGTCTATGCACACACACACACACACACACACACACACATACACACAACGATACTGAATTAGATATAGTTATTATTCGCTAAATTAAACCAGAGGTCATTAACCTTGTGCACAACGTCCCACATTCTAATTTCACACCTGCTAGTCATTAGCAGTGATTAGGATTATAAAGTATTTACTCTAAAAACGGACAACTCTACTTTCTAATTTGACACCTGTCAAGCATTAACACCGCTTACAGTAATTACTCTAAAAACGGACACACACACACACACACACACGTGCTTTCCCCACTACAGAGTACACTATATATACGCTAAGTAAATTAGCGGCAATTTCTTATTTGTCGACTTGTACTGCACGTATTACGTGTCTTTCAGTATACACATCTTCTTTTGAAAGACTGTTTGTACGTCTTCAGTGTAGACAACGCACATACTAGTTTGGCTGATACTGTCTTCCAGTATACACATCTTCTTTTGGTAAGTGTATAGATTTTATTTAAACGTAAAAATTATCAAGTGCATTATTTATTGAATTTAATACATGTGTGTGTGTGTACGCGTGTGTGTATGATCAAATTACAATTTCTGAAAATATATTCTTACTGTATTTTTATAGTGGCAATTTCTCACCAACGTGTGCTGATACATCGTGAAATCTCTACATCTGTTTTTTAATAGTTGAAAGACTGTTTGTACGCCTGTAGACAACTAGACTCTAGACTGTAGACAACGCACATACTAGTTTTTTGGTAAGTTGTACAGATTTTATTTAATTTTAATGTATGTGCAGATTTTTATTTAAACGTAAAAATTATTTGCATTATCAAGCGTGTTATTGAATTTAATACATGTGTGTGTGCGCGTGTATGTGTATGATCAAATTATTATGGAGTGGGTTATACAAATAATAATAAAGTGTGTGTAATATATATACATTTATTAAAATACATACACACAGCTCCAAGATTATATTAAACAGTTTTACAATTAAAAATACATACACAGCTCCAAGATTATATTGTTACAAGTATGAAAATATATCTAAACTAATATTTACAATTTAAAAAAAAAAAAACATACACAGTTCCAAGATTATACTGTTACAAGTATTAAAATATATCTAAACTAGTTTTACAATTAAAAATACATACACACACATAGCTCCAATATTATAATGTTACAAATATGATGAAAATATATATATATTTAAAACTAGTATTTACAAAATATGTATAAAATAAGACTTAAACACGTCTATGTACTGTGTTGGACAATGGTGTATATTCTACAAGCGAATCATGTAGTATCATACAGTAGGCGGTTGTCTGTCTAGGAAAATTCATTGACGATTCAAATTCTAAACGTACATCAACTACTGAAGACTTAAGTGTTTCGTCTTGCTTGCTACAATCGAAAACAACCAGCGGGGCTTTTGATTTGAATAATTCCGGTGTCAGTACTGGGCTACCGTCTAAACGGTGGTAATACGAACTTTGAAAACTGCTGTACATATTGTACAATAATGCAAAACGGTCTTTCCCAATATCCAAGTTTAAATTATCGTAAGGATAATACTTGTCGTTTAGAAACAGTCTCGCATTGATCACGTTACAGTGAACAAATTCATCAGCGCGTGCTGGCAGTACATTTTTTCTTGCTGTCTGAAACGCTAACACAACAAAGCGTGGTTTTTCTAGCTGATTTCTTTCTATAATCAGAAAGAATATCGGTATTACCACACCTACATTTTAACATTAAATTTCGAGTTTCATTATTTAATTTGTCGTCAGCAGGTAATTTGTAATATTCTTGAAATATAAGGAGGGCATTGGAAACATCTGAATCATTTACTAATTGCAATGACGTTTTATCTTTCGTATAAAGGTATCCATATTCATATAAGTAACGTTTAACTTGATCCAATTGAAACTGTGTTGTGTTATCCGTTAAACATTTTGTCCATAATGTTAAAAAAAAATATTACCAATTTAAGTGGCGTCATGGTTTCCGATTGTACTTTACAATGACAAATACCAAACAACGTTGTTAATAATTATAAAAGAATATGTTATTATCCCTTCTCCTCAATATTTATAAAAAAGATTTTTAACAAAATATGAATTAACAGGAATCGAACCTACATACTTACCTTCTTACCTTCACATTTACCATTACTAGTCTATCATTTAATCGATTAAGCTAATTCATATCTTATTAACGAACGATTACTCACGAAAGGAAAAACAGTTTACGTGTCAACGAACTCGGAATGTTTATGTTTACATTTTAAGTGTGCAATGTTTACGTGTCAACAAACACCGTCTGTTTATGTTTACATTTGTATGTTTGAGAGTCATTACATCGGCGGAGATGTCAACTAGAGAGAGCTCCCCCCTTTCAAATAGTATTCATCAAAACTTTGTAAATTAGAATCTGCACTACAGTCAAACATACGCACACACAAATAAATTAAAAATAGAAATTAATATCATCATATGTCTGTTGGTTGCTAGTAGTATGGGCCTGTATTTCCTCATATCGTTCTTATTGTATTTTTTCGATAGTTTCATAAACAAAAGTTCATACAGACCAGGTGTACCCTCGTAAATTTTTCCTACACACACATCAACGCATGCACTATATATTGTCACCGGACAATATAGATAGAATGTGCCCACATCGCTATGTCTCCCCATAGCAAAATACTTTCGAATATTGTTTTGTCTTTCACACGATACATCATCGAATACGATAACAGAGTCGAGACCAGTGATTTCACTCGGTAGCGGGACTTCTTCGTTCTCGCTGTATGCATGCACTATCCTGCATTGCAACATCCAGTGAGCGTTACGTGTCGTTCTCTCTGGGTCCCTTGCGTTTCGTAGACTCTTTTCAATTTCTTAATCGCTCTCTGGACACACTCGTTACGTCCGTCCGTCCGACTGTCTATATCTGTCTGTCTGTCTGTCTGTCTATCTGTCTCTCTCTCTCTCTCTCTCGTTGTCAAACGTTATGTTCAAACCGTTTCTCCTCTCTGTAATCATTACCGCGCATGTATATGATTTTAGAAAGTTTATATATATTCGACAAATATTAACTGTGTACGTACTTACAACGCCCGCTCTCTCTCTCTCTCTCTCACTCATCGTCAAAACGTTGACTTCATTTTTCATTGTATTAAATAATTAACAAATATTAACTATGTGTGCGTGTGTGTTGTCAACTACTTACATGCGCGTTCTCTCTCTCTCTTAACATAACGCTTCGTGTGAAGCGTTTTGTAGAGCAGGTTTCAACTGTGGAAGGTTTCATCGGACAAAAGGCTTGCCGCATGACAACTGGCACCAATCGTACACTCTAGTGTTTTTGGTGGTCCTAAAAAGAACCGAGTTGTGAGAACGGCGATGTTGGTAGTGCCGCGCTGAGATGTTCGGCGGCTGCGCCTGCTGTTCACGGCGTACTGCAGTCCTCCTCTTCTTCCGACACTGGTTGTAGAGTCAGCTGCCGACCCAGCGAAATCCATCGCTGACGCGGAACTTTCAAAATTTTCTGTCGGCTCAGGTTTTATTAACTAACTGGCATCGCTGATTGGCTAGCTCCGAACACGAAGTTGGTTACGTCTCGGTGGCTGCTGATGTCTGATTGGCTCGCTGTGTCCACCGCTGGTACCGGAGAGCAGATGTTCGCATACCGCTGCCATCACAATATATAACCGGTGAACTTCACAATCGTTCGTGTTGCTGAACACTACTGTGCTACAAATTGTATGTTACAAATTGATATTCTAATTTACTTTGTGAGATATAAAGCGTTTAAGATACACTAACATAATACCAGCGTTATAACAGTTTCTTTGTTTTTAAGTATTCACTCTCACGTCTGAATATTACCATGTCTGACCTTCAGCAGAATCCAGAACATCAGCAGGAACAGGGACATCCTCAACAAGGTAAAAATTTTTTTAAATACCAATTGTCTCTCTCTATAATTATGCAGCAAACCAAATTTGTTTGATATGAATTAACATGTATAAGATAGTCTCTTGACGTTGTTTAGAAATTGATATGACGGAGAAAATTTTTTATGTTCTGACATAGGTTTGTCACCTTCTCCCCAATGTACTGTCTCTTGACATCGTTTAGAAATTGACATGACGGAGAAAATTTTTCATTTTCCACCATAGGTATGTCACCTTCTCTCCAATGAACTAATTCAATTCCGCAACAAAAGCATTTAACTCTATCGTCTATGAATGACATACTATGTCCACAAACATCATAATTTAGCGGATAGTAGTAAAACCCGGCAAACGCTAACTCGTCGGGACTGACAAACGTCACTTCCCAATACTTGAACGATTTTCTTCTTTCACTTTCAATGCTAAAATCATGAATAGCTGCCATCTTCACAGTTTGCAATAAACTAACGTATTACTAACGTGTACTATCTATTTATTTACCACAAACATGAATTTGTGTGTGTTATTCATCATTCCTATTAGCTAATACATGTGTTTCTATTGTTTCAGATATGACACGATTTTATATTGTGCGAAACAGTAGTATTAGAGGATGTCTCACAACTTTTAATTACCTGCCTGTGTACACAGAAGAAGAAGATCAAGATATAGTACCGATAATGACCGAGGTGCGACCTTTATTGTGGAAGGATATTCTGGCAGAACAAGCACGTTTACGCAGTATCAAATGGCATATTGCGTGCAGGATACGTTTCACTAAAACTGTGTTAGATGGTGACAGCGGCGAAGAAAAAGTGGTAACCAAAGACGCTGTCTTCCACGGACGTTGTCGTACGTTGCTCACGGACGACAACGACGAGTTGAACTGTCTACTCGATGAATCCTACGATAAAATCATGAATAGCATATCCAATTTTACCCGTGACGGGAGCGGATGGTCGGTGGATGCTGTACTGAAGCTGGAACTAGTTGTTGGACGGTACCGGCCTCTAGCAGCATCCTCCTACCTTCCAACCCCGCGAAAACTTGCACTCACCAAGGCAGTAGTCAACATCAATAACTCCCAAGATGAAATGTGTTTTCTATGGTCCGTACTAGCCCACATACACCCTCAACAAAAGCATAAAGAATTTGTTTCAAACTACATCTTATTCAAAAACACAATAAATATGTCCGGTATCGAGTACCCTGTTTCTATAAACTCACTTTCTAAATTTGAAACACAGAATCCCAATATTTCTATAAACGTTTTCGGCTATGATATAGACGACAATATCAGAAACGAATCAAAAAATGAGGTTTATCCGTTAAGAATTACCCCCAATAAGGACAGATTACATCATGTTAATCTTTTACTTCTGTCCGATACAAATAGCCGAAAACATTACTGTCTTATCAGTAACATGAGTAGATTGTTATCATCCCTAACAAAATTCGAACATAAATCATTTTACTGCGACTACTGCCTGCATCGTTTCTCCACAGAACATGGTCTGTCCGATCATCTCCCCTACTGCACACCTCACGGCGAGCAGAAAACCAAAATGCCCACAGAGGAGGAGAAGTTTATGTCATTTAAAAATTACGCGCACTGTCTTAAAGTACCCTTTACCGTCTACGCCGACTTTGAGTCCCTTATCACTCCGCTTCAATCGTGTTCACCTGGTAACAACGTCCCGACGACAGTGCACGAGTTAGGCGAATTCTACTCAGTTGATAGCAACGGTGCCCGTCAGAAAATAACTTCTCCTCCTGTATCGTCCACATCATACGAAGCGATGCATATTCCGTCAGGTTTCTCCTATGCTATCGTCGATCATACACACAGACTCTGGAGAGAGGCTAAAGTTTATCGAGGTGAAAACGTCGTAGACACTTTCTTCTCGTGGTTGATGAAAGACGCCGAGGATATGATGAAGGTAGTACGACATAACGTACAAATAATTATGTCCGATGATGACAATGTTGCGTTCACTAACGCCACCGTTTGTCATTTGTGTGAGCGCCCTTTGACAGACGATGACAAGGTACGCAATCATTGTCATCTTACGGGGAAATTCTTGGGAGCAGCCCACAATAGCTGTAATCTAAGCTACAAGATGCCTCGTCATATCCCCGTCTTCTTTCACAACCTTCGTGGCTACGACTGTCACCATTTAATGCAGGGTTTAGGAAAATATAAGGACCAACACGTATCCTGCATTGCAACATCCATTGAGCGTTACGTGTCGTTCTCCCTGGGTCCCTTGCGTTTCGTAGACTCCTTTCAATTTCTTAATCGCTCTCTGGACACACTCGTTACCAATCTGTCCACGTCCGGGAGCCAATTTCCTTTGCTCAGAGAGGAAATGCTTAGACGGGGTTTCGACGAACAGACCAATCTGCTCGTACGCAAGGGAGTATACCCTTACGAGTACGTTGACAGCATTGATCGGTTCAACGAATCAAGTCTACCTGCTCGTGAACACTTTGATAACCGGTTGTTGGAATCGGCTATTTCGGACGCAGATTACGAGCACGCACAAAACGTGTGGAGTGCATTCAATCTGCGTACGTTTGGAGATTACCACGATTTGTATTTGTTGACAGACGTAATGCTGCTGGCCGATGTCTTTGAAAGTTTCCGAGACATGGCCTTACGCGATTACTGCTTGGACCCGTGTCATTTTTACTCGCTTCCCGGACTCGCTTGGAACGCGATGCTAAAAATGACAGGGGTCGAATTAGAGCTGTTAACAGAGATAAATCTGCATCTGTTCCTTGAGTCTGGGGTCCGCGGAGGCTGCGCGATGATATCCAACCGTCACGCAGTCGCTAACAATCCTCTGATTCCAGATCAGTACGATGTATCGAAACCGACCTCCTTCATTCTGTATACAGACTGTAATAATTTATACGGTGCAGCCATGTCGCAACCACTCCCTTACGCAGACTTCCGATGGCTCGATCGTAACGAAATCGAGTCCTTGGACGTACGTAATGTGAGTGATGATTCCGACATCGGGTACATCCTCGAAGTCGACCTACACTATCCCGATACCTTACACGACCTGCATTCCGACTACCCACTTGCACCTGTGCGCCAGCACGTAACACCCGATATCCTTTCTCCCTTTTCCAAACGTTTACACGAGAGTATATACAGATCATCGTATAACGAATCAGGGTCATCCGTAGAGAAGTTGTTAACAACTTTGGAGGACAAACAAAATTACGTTCTCCATTATCGAAATTTGAAATTGTATTTAAGTCTTGGCTTAGAGCTGAAAGCGACTCATAGGGTGTTGTGTTTTAAGCAAAGCGCTTGGTTGAAACCGTTTATCGATTTCAACACCCGCAAGAGGCAAACAGCCGTCAACAGCTTTGAAAAAGACCTTTTCAAACTGATGAACAACGCCGTATACGGTAAGTCGCTGGAGAACGTACGGAAACATATAGACTTTGAACTAGTCTCGAATGAACGACGGCTTCAAAAACTAGTTTCCACACCTAGGCTAAAACGTATGATTCGTTATACGAACGATCTGGTGGGGCTCTCACTCCGTAAAAAATCCATTGTTCTTTCCCGTCCCGTGTATGTCGGCTTCACGGTGCTTGACGTTAGCAAAACGATAATGTACGACTTTCATTATCGTTATGCTGTCGCCAAGTACGGCCGCAACGTTAAATTATTAATGACAGATACAGACAGTCTGATGTATAGCATTCAAACATCAGACTTGTATGCAGACATGAAGAAGGACCTACACGTTTTTGACACATCGGATTACCCTACGTCTCATCCTTGTTATAGCCTTAAGAACAAAAAGGTTGTCGGCCTGTTCAAGGATGAAACGTGTGGTCGTCCTATTAGAGAATTCGTGGGTCTCCGAGCGAAATGTTATTCGTTCCTTGTGGCCCACGAAGATCCCACCCAAGAGTGTCAAAAACGTGTATGTAAAGGTGTGCCTCGAGTTGCAATTAAGAGGAGTCTGCGACACGATATGTATCGCAAGTGTCTCACTGATCATTGTCAGTTTTCTACCAGTGCGCTTTGTTTACGTAGCGATCATCATACGCTGTACACGATGCGTGTAAATAAGCAAGCGTTGTCACCGTATGATGATAAGCGTTATATATTAGACAATGGTCATGATACACTTGCATACGGTCATTATCGGATACGACAACGCATCAACATGGAGAACGACGACGACGACACCTCCCCACCTACTAAAAAAATTTGTCTCCATGTATAGTAACCCCCCTCAACACTTGTTTCTTTCGTCAGTTGACGTCTCTCGGTGGTTCAGTCCAGACGTCTGTAAACGTAAGTTCACATATTAATATCACAACGATATTTGTATGTTTAAACATAATATATATATATATACATATATAGAGTTTGTAATGTGTGTGGTTTCTTTGTCTTACAGTATTATGGATAACACTGCGGTTATAATCGACTTCCAGTGCTTTTTCGACGACAACGGAAAATATATTGTGAAGGAACTGTCAATCATGGACGTTCTGAGATTTGCTGGTAGACATTGGATTTTGACACCGCCTGCTACATCCGTTACGAATCCCAAATACGTTAGGACAAACCACTGGTTAACGTCAAATTATCATAGACTTAGATGGAGCGAAGGAGAGACACCATACGACAATCTTGTTTCATTGTTAACATCACATACACGTATATATAAATATGTGTTTGTGAAGGGTTTTGAGAAAAAACGTTTTTTGCAATCAAAGATAATACACAATAATATCATCAATCTCGATGACTTTGGTTGTCCTAAAAACATACCGTATATAATTCATGGAACAGAATGTCTTAGACATTTCAATTCTTCTGACCGTTGTGCCAACTATAAGGTGCATGCTATTCGGGAATGGATGATTCATGATTTTTGCTTTATACAAACATTTTTAATGTAACAAATTTAGAAAGTAGGTCACCGCGAATGATGACATTTATATCTCTCTCTCATTCTGTTGTGGACATGTACATACATGCATAGCTGTAAGCAGTGACTATTTTCTTATGAAAATGGACTTTCCTAATGACATTGTTATATTTTTGGTGTCTCTAATTTCGTCTGTGGGACATGTTCATACATGCAAATGAAAGTGGGACACCGACGTTACCACCACCACCACCACTATCACATTCTACTGTCCTTTTGTGACGAATATTCTTTCATTGTTTGGTTCTCTCTGGTTTGATACAGACGTGTTCACTAGTGTCTTCTAATAATGTCGTTTCTTGTAAAGTTTAATGCTGTAAGTGCTATCGAGTACAAACGATGTTCAGAATTGATAGTGAATAAAAAATATCCCATCATGGTCTTAACAAATGTGGACACAAAATATGGGAACTCTGTGCTTGCTACGTTGGAGGATGGCGACCGTCAGTATCGTGTCTATCTTCCCAATAGGTATGCAGGTGTCTTCACGAATGAGGAGCTCAGACATATCAAACCTAAAGAACTACATTTAGTGTATCGAGGGACGAGAAATCAAACAACACAAGTAGAGATTGAGTCCTAACGTCGTAAGTAGCAATCGTGTTAACAAACAATTTATTGATGTGTGTGCGTGTGTGTAGTTTCAACTCTCTGTACTTAACACTTTAATAATTGAATTTGTATGTACATGATAAATGTATCATTGATTCTACAAGTTTCGTTGAATAATAGTTGGTTCGATTAGAAATTATTTGAAAGTACATTACCTTTATGCGATAAATGTATCATTGATTCTAAGTAGTATTTACAAATTTCCAGTGAATAATATTTGGTTTGGTTTGATTAGAAATTATTTGAAAGTACATTAACTTATGAAAAATGACATATACTTGAAAAAGTTTACTTACTTAACGCATTTGATTCTTTCCACTAACTGTGTGTGTGTGTGTGTGTGTGATAATTGAATATTATCGTATCAGTGATTCTAATATCGACTGTATTGTTATGTTACAGATAAACTTCCTTGTGAACTGTATCTACAGCCATGAAATTATTATTTTAAAATCTTACAATGTCAAAAAATTATTATTAATATTTATTTTATATAACAATGTTTGTTTGTGATATATGTATATTTAATCAATGTAAAATGTATTTTGAATAATTGTATTATAACGGTTTGTAAACTATATTTTAAGTTTGTGTACAGTGCTGTAAATATATATTTAATCAGTTAAAACAATATTATTATTAATATTTTATATATATAACAATGTTTGTGATATATATATTTAATCAATAATTGTATTATAGCGGTTTGTAAACTATATATTTTATGTTTGTGTACAGTGTTGTAAATATATTTAATTATTTAAAACAAATTATGGTTTATTTTAATTTATTTCGTTATAAACCTTCGAATATGCATGCAATTATTTGTATAGTAATCAGAAATGTGTGTGAGAGAGACATTTTAATAATTTGTAGGTTGTATCTTACAATCATGAAAATTATTATTTAAACTGATAATTGTTTTATTAAAATCTTACAATGACGAAATATTATTATTTCATTGTTTACGATATATATTTAATGCAAAAAATGAATTTTTAAAATTACAATCGTCTGTATTTAAGTTCGTGTACACACATACAAATCGTTTGAATAAGGGAAATCTTCGAATATGCATCCAATTATTTGTATCGTAATCAGAAATGTGTGAGAGAGACATTTTAATAATTTGCAGGTTGTATCTTACAATTACGAAAATTATTATACAATGTGTGTGTACACAAAACTTTTGAAAATACCTTATTTCAAGGAGATTTTTTTATGCGTAACACTTTACCACACACACACACACAGACTTGGCAGTATATTAATTTCTAAATCGTAGTCAATGACTGTCATGTGTCAAAAAAGGACGCCACGGGATAGGTGATAAATATATATTTCCTGGTGATTACATTTTAGTATCGCTAATTACAATAATCCATAAGTAGCACGACGCTTATGTAAAACTGATGACAACTGTGTCTAGAGACAAAGAGAGAGGAGGGGAGAGAGAGTTGATATCGAAGTCGTCGTCAACAATTTACTATAATATAGTTTGAATTTCCCACCGAAGAAAAATGTTGACAGATCTGTTCTATACACACACACACAATAATGCAGGATTGGTAACCCTGATCATATATTTTAATATACACTATAATACACACACATATCAAGTTTGAACCCATACATAGGTTGGTAAACCTGATCATATAGATTTAATATACATTGCGGATGCTGTGGTCCAGATACGCGAAAAAGTCGCGGATCTTGACACAGATCAGCGAAAAAGTCGCGGATGCTGTGGTCCAGTAGAAAGTGAAAGTGATCTAGGCTCGCGAAAGGCGGCATATATTCACGGATATGCAAATCAATTTAATTAAAAAAATAAAAATATCAAATAAAAAAAATAAAAAAATTGGGAACGGCGGCATCTCTTTGATCTAGGCTCGCGAAAGGCTGCATATATTTGAACTTGGCGCGCGAAATTTTATTGGTGGAAATTCGCGGATGCTGCAGGTCCAGCTGATTGAAAGTGAAAGTGATCTAGGCTCGCGAAAGGCGGCATATATTCGCGGATATACAAATCAATTTAATTAAAAAATAAAAATATCAAATTAAAAAAATTTATTCGCGGAAATTCGCGGTCCAGTAGAAAGTGAAAGTGATTTAGGCTCGCGAAAGACGGCATATAAAAAATTATATTCGCGGAAATTAGAAAGTGAAAGTGATTTAGGCTCGCGAAAGGCTGCATATATTCGCGGATATGCAAATCAATTTAATTAAAAAAATAAAAATATCAAATTAAAAAAAAATAAAAAAATTTATTCGCGGAAATTCGCGGTCCTTTGGGATGCTGTGGTCCAGCGGTGGTGGGGAGAGCGTGGGAAAAAATCTTGGACCGTGGGAACGGCGGCATCTCTTTGATCTAGACCGTGGGAACGGCGGCATCCTTTGTTGGTCAGAACCGGTATTTTCCCTCTACTACTCATGTCAAAATTGTATTATTCACAGCCTCTCTTATAGTAGACTTTTTTGTGATGTGTGTTCGATAATAAAATAATAATAATAATGGCTCCCATGTGTACCACCGAAGTAGCTTAGGAGTAGGCAGGGTAGGCTGCCTTATGTGAGCCGTTCGGCATACAAGGAAGGCAGTGTGGCCAGCACTACGCTTCAGCCGCCCATTATTATCCCCAGGATGTTATCCCAGGTACTTATTTTCACAGGCTGAGTCGACCTGGGGGTTGAAAAACGCACCTTGATTTTATGGTGTACGATAATCACGGTATAAAAATTTAGGCTTGCGAGTCGACAACTCGGATGTAGCGAGCAACGAGCACATTTGTCCGATCCCTCGAATCTCGTTATAACCAAATTCCACTGTATTTTTAAGAAATCTGTGTCAAGTGTTGAAGAGGCGAAAGACTCGCTAAATGGTAAAAACTGGATGTCACTGAGCGAATATCGTAAGTCAGCTATATCGGTATGAACTAGTTAAGGAATTTAATTAACAAGGTGCCAGGTGTAAACACGTAGCGTTAGGCGTATTTATAATGAGAGCAATCTCTGACGTCTTATGCTGTTCTTCCGGACCTTTTTTTGGTTATTTCATTTCTGTACGACGGTGCATTAAGACATTAAAAGCTTCAATTGATTATTTTTAGGCAGAATTAGTTCACCATACATTAGCCTATACTATTTCTTAAAGCTGTAAAGTGTGTGTATGGATTTTCATAGTGAAATTTAATTTCTACTAGTTGACTAGTAGTAGTTTCTTAGCTCCACTCTTTAGTCAACAAATGTATTAAGTAGTATACAACTCCTCGGACTGGCTTTTCACCATGAGTATTTTGTCGTAGTTTAAGAATAATTTTGTAATCCATTTGTATTTGTTTATCAATAACACACTTTTATTAATGGTAAAATAGATCATAAAAATATCAGTATTTATAATATACACACACTTATTGCTTACTTCCTGCCGGGGCCATCTGATTTAGATACGACGACCGTTCCCCCTGGCAAGGCGATGACAAACCAGCGAGAGGTATCCTGCCTAGTATAAACCCTCCCCAACTATGCCGTTCGGATCCGGCGATAAACTGTAGGTCCCATATACCAGTGAGAGACTCCGTAACACACGCACCACGGGTATATGCGGGGAGGGTATAAACCAGTCGAAAGACTGAAGGACCCAGTAATATAATATAATTGCTTACTAATTATATTATATGCTTACCTATAAACTCAATCTTCTGTTGTGGTGTATTCGTTGTTCATAACCTAAAGATAGGTTCATAACCTAATCATTGTTCATAACATGTGGTTTATAATAAAGTTTTAATTATTCACATTCTTAATTTCGATCGATTTCGGTCATATTAATCCGAAATTTTAAAAGTCACGTCTCACGATCATTAATCATTCAGTGTTTACGAATTCGTTTTTTGTAAATAGTAACTGTTTTATAATATTGTGACCGCGAGCGCACAGTGTATATATCCTGACGACAGGATATAAATCGATCGAAATTAAGAATGTGAATAATTAAAGCTTTATTATAAATCATATGTATGGTATCTTTAGGTTATGAACAATGAATATACCACAATAGCAGATTGACACTTTTATCGTTATTATTATTATTATTATTATGAATATAAACGAACGAGGGCATAACAAATTTTATTTTAACCGTCACGGAATATTGTTTTTGCCGTATTCATTGACAAACACTGTTTACACGAGTTAGTTGTTTTGGCAGCTTTCGTCTCCGCGGATTTCTTTATGCAGTCGGCAAAATGCCGCCGTAAATTTTTAACAACGTTCTTTGTAATAAAAAGTTGAGTGTAAGATAATATTTGTGATTTTTGTTTTATGGAATGTGAGGTTATTACAACGCGAAGCCTTTAAGATCGTTTTTGCAGTTCGCAGAAACTTAATTTACCAGTTTGCTTCTGCATCATATGCCGTAATGAATGGTGACATTATTTAAAGATGAACCAAATGAACCCTTACTGCTCCAGCTCCAACGGCCTCTGCATGTAGCCGTTAGAGAGTACTGGGAAGAGTTAGCCTCCTCTCCATCATCGTCACCGTTCCTTCTTCTCTGTATCAGCAGCTGATATATTAGTTTACCAATATCATCAGCATCATCTCCTTCAAGGATTAAACCAAGGATGGTTTGTTCCGGTCTCAAATAGGCCAAGATTAGAGCTGGTCACTCCAGCGCTTCCTCGGACGTCCCGCGCCTCTCCGTCACCTCGGCTTATAGTTCCATAGTTGTTTGGGGATGCTGCAGTCATCCATTCGGCAAAGATGTTCCCACCAAGTCAGCCGATACTGGGCGATCCTGTCGAGTATACTCATAATATTCAGTTCCAGCCGTATATCTGTGTTTCTTCTGTGATCGTGGAGAGTATACCCTGCCACGTGCCTGAGAAATCTCATTTCAGCCGCCTGGATGCGACTGGCCTTTCGTTAAAGTCCAATTCTCAAACCCATAAAGAAGTGTGGGAAGAGCCATTACTTTGTAGAATTTTAGGCGTGTTCCTTTACTTGCTTGTGTCCCGCACATGAGGTTGAACTTATGCAACCTATTCACAACATTATTGCTTGCATTATAAGACCAGGCCAAGCCAGGCTGTAGGCCAGGTATTCAAAATTGTTAACTTGTTCCAGGACAGTACCATCTATAACAAGTTTAACAATATAATAAAATTATTGATGTAAGATTAAGATTATCAAAACGAACGGTACCTTAAATAAGGAGGACAAAATTGTTCTGTGTTGTAAGACAGAAGGTAGCCTGTCCTTAGGAAAGGCTGGTAGAATCCGATACTAACTTTTCGTCAACAGGTTTAACAAAAATAAATTTAAAAAAATTTTAAATTAAACGGATAATTTACGAGCGTGGTGAAAATTAAAAAACTCCGTTTTATGGCGGCATCGAACAAAGGCTTTCAGTCTCTGGCGTAATTAAAAAAAAAAAAGAAATATAAGGAGCAAGCGTTTCAAAGGAGAGAAGGGTTTAACGAGAACAAACCCATAAACACTTTTGCGAGGGCGAAGACGCTTTTAGTTAATTGAAATCTATTTACTCGACGAGCAGCTACATACGCTCCTCGTGACAGGTAACACGAGACTTGGGAACTTACACGAATACGAGGAAAATTTAACCACTTTCTGAAGCGTTACCGAACAACAAAACAGAAGCTTTATTAAGCGAGTGACAAACAACTTAGATCAAACGGAATGACAATTTCATCGTGTATTTATATCCTTCTATATCAATAGTGACGTATTACTAACGTCTGACGGATACTAGTTGCTAAAAATACACCATTCCGAGGTGAAATATTGTGTCGTGGGTTTTATTACAAACTGGTGATTTTTGTTTTCTTGTAATGATTAAAGGTTGCGATCGAGATATTGTTTTTTACAGTGAAAGGCGGGGCCGTATACTGTAGGCAAAGAATAGAGCATGCCATTTATACAATATGACATTCATTTGACAGACACCCGGAGCTGGGGTTGACACGTCAGCAAAGTGTTTACGTATTTGCGTCGTTTGAACTGCGTGTTATGCACGAACTTCGTATGTGAAGGTCACCTTGTCTTTCTCCTCTACCCTTGGTACTCCTCCACGCATTCTTGTTCTTAATCTTCTCTCCCCATCCATCGTTGCCTCAGCCTTCACTCTCTTCCTAGATGAAAAAACACGTTCGGTTTATTAATATTGTTACGACATCACAGAACAATCTACGTGTTTATCGAATGTTCCAGAGTGATCCGGAATGTAACGTGTATGGCGTACTTACTTGTTGACGCATTTTCTAGACTGTGCCAGACTTCGCTCGGGCGTACGGACTGTGTCAAAGCCGCAAGTAATTACGTCGTAACTATATTGGCGCTATCGAATAATCTAGTAATTTGGGGCGGTATAAATACCAGTACTCAACGACGTTCAGTTCAGTATTAGTGCGATATATTGACAGCGCAGTTCGAGAGTTATTGTCGGGCGAAATTACTGTGCGCGTTCAAGTGGTTATTAGATAAGTGTTGTGTTTTATAATCGGACGGTAATTGTAATACAATTGTGTTTAATTTTAGTGGACATTTTATTGCGTGTGAACAATTTTTATTTGATTTGTTGTAGAGACTGTGTTGTTAATTACTAACTGTTAACTGTGGAAATTAAAGCTCGTAATTAGTGACTTAATTGGTGTCTTGTATTTTGTTGTTTTCCACTGTACCTACGACGATCGAGTAGACCGTCGTAACAGTGGTGTCAGAAGTGGGATAGAATGGTTAACAGTGGATACAGTGGACACTTTGTACAAGACGAGTGTAATTCGTGATTAATCGGCAACATGGATCCCAGTCAGATGATGGAAGCTTTACAAACACTGCTGCGGCAGACACAGGAATAAGCAGAAAAACGACAGGATGAGAAACGCAGACAGGAGGCGGAAGAGGCAAAAGAAGAACGCCGACAGGAAAGAGAAGAACGTAAACTGGAAACAGAGGAACGGAAGCGTGAAACAGAAGACATCAAAGCATTAATACAGGAGCAGAAACAGATGCAAGAGCATAGTACCGCAGAATTGGGTCTTCTACGAGGTGAGCTTAATAAACGAGTTACTAAAATATCGGAGGTACAAGAATCAATGACATTGAAAATAGCTGAAGTAGAGAAATCTGTTTCGAGTGTTGAAGAATCGATGTCCACAAAAATATCTGACATAGAAGAAACCATGTCAAATAAAATATCTGCAGTAGAAATTTCAATGGCAAACATAAGAGAGCAGTTCCTGAAGTTACAACCAAAACAACTTTGTGAACAAACTGTACCAATGATAAAAACAGAAAAAGACGCAGAAAATAAGTCAACAGAGAAAGTAACTTTACCTGCAGTACGGACAGTTCATGTCAAAGCTCCAACCTTTGACGGAAGCAGTCACTGGGCAACGTACCTCCGCCAATTTGAAGCTGCTGCATGCGCAAATAATTGGACAGAGAAATACAAGGCTGTTTCACTCGTTCTGGCATTAAACGACCTGCGGCAGAATTACTACAGAAAGTGCCACCTGACAGCCAGAACACATATGCCGAGTTGATAAAAGCTCTGGAATTACGGTATGGTGATAAACATTTGCGAGATGTGTACTGCACCCAGCTGAGAGAAAGGCGACAGCATGCCGGGGAGAGCCTTCAAGAGATTGAAGCAAGTATCGACAGACTAATTAGACTGGCGCCAGAAGATTTTTGAACGAGTTTTGCGATGGAGACATTTACTGCCGGTGTCCGAGATAACGAACTACAGCAATTGTTACGAATGGCAAGACACCAGAACAGTGCGGACGCCCTGGTACATGCTTTGCAATTTGAGGCCGCCAAATCAGTGTCTGGTTGGACAAGTCATAAAGTGCGGGCGCTAAAAGATCGCGACGGCACAGACGATGAGGAAGAAGAACAAGGAACAGAGACTCGACGGTCTGCGCCACAGAATAAAATAAGAAAGGATGGAAGACCAAAGTGTTATAGATGTGGGAAACCTGGACATCTACAACGAGATTGTCGGGTTAGAATTCAGCAGCAGGGAAAAGAGCAGTAGTCGGTACAACGGGGCGTGTGCTGACTACCTGGAGGAACGAAGCCCTCCAGAATACCTGGAGCCCTGGAGAATACGCAATTTCTACACTTCAGAAAAACAGAGGGAGCTTGATGGTTACCGGATTCGTTCAAGAATGGCCAACCTCGATTACAGTTGACACAGGCGCAACAGTTTCTATTGTGCGGCCCGACGTAGTGAAAGATCTCAAGCCAAGCTGGTGCTCTTGCAGCTTGCGAACAGCTACTGGACGGCCTGTAAAAGTGTTTAGAAAAGTGGAGATACACCTACGCCTCGGTCGACTTGAGTTTAATCATCAAGTACTTATTGCAGACATTGTGGATGAAGCAATTCTTGGTGTGGATGTTATGAACGCATACGGATTTATAGTCGACTTCAAAAACAATGTCTTGAGAATCGGAGGAGAAGAGGTAATGCTATCAACAATGACGACAGCAGAAAAATCGATGGACGTCATAAACCAAGTGGCCGTAACTGTTCCGCCGAACTCCGAAAAGATCATCATGGTTAGAACTGCAGTAGATACTAGGTGCAACCAGTGCTCTATATTCGAACCCCAGGTAGTCAGCACCCGGGCATACTAATTGCCAGAAGTTTAGTAAAATCCTGACGAAACCGGAAATGTACCTATGTTAAGTAGAAGAATGATCCGCCATGTGTGGACCAAAAAATGTTAAGTGCGAAGTGTTCTATTTACTGTAAGTTGATTCGCCAGGATGCTGAAATGATGAAGCGAGTGGACTGTAATTAATACATTTATTTAATTGTTCACATCTACACCAGAAATCGTTAGGTTTCACCTTTGACTAATAGATTGGTAAATAAGCATATCGTGAATACAATTCGTATTACATTAAAATTAATTTGATGAAAGGGCCTAAAGGGCCATATATGAAGTGTTAGCCTAAGGCCTACATTAATTGTCGCGACAAGAAGAAAAATGTGACAGTAAGGCTGCGGGCGCGAGCCGACCGCCGCTTGCGAGCGTCTGTGACGAACTGTGTGGAAGCACGGACATGAATTGATCAGATTAAAGTGCAAATTAAAGCGCAGATTAGCCAACCTGTAATGTAAAAATTACCGCGCTACTGTACATAAACTGCCCGTCAAAAAATCAGTAGATTTTTTACTACATTTTAGTAACTTATTATACATTTTGGTAACTTATTATATAACAAAGAGAGTTCTTATTAATGAATGTTAATCTCATAGGCTGCATTGAACCTTGAGTTGTAATCTTAGATAACAGCTGTACGTTAATGGTTTAGCGATAAGCATGAATAAAGATAAGCTTTAAAGATAAGCGTTTGGTAGGCCAAGGTTGGCGATTTCATGCATGAATAAAATGTAAGCGTTGGCAATGTATTGCCCACATATATTGCATGTATACAATATTGAACGTTATAAAACATGAAAAATACATAATATGACAATGTTTAATAATGTATGATCGGAAGCTCATCACATGATGGCCCGATAAATTGTAACCCTATGCAAGTCATAGATGGTTACCGTGAACTAGTTGAGGCCAGTAGACCTGTACAGAGTATTGCTTACATGAACAAAAATTGTCACAAATTATATATGTTTAGACGTAAATCTAGCATGGCGTCATATATTTGAACGAGTCATGCTACACCTGAAGTTTCAGGAATTTACAATATGTTGTTGCGTGAGAACAAGCTATAGATAGCTGACTGATTGCAAGCACATGTGTAATGATATGTATGTCATAATTTAAGCAGGAATAATAATTGTGCAATGCATAATCACAAAATACAAAATACCATATAAAAATACAATATAAAATAAATCTAGGCGTGGCATGGTTACATACAGTAGACGCAAAAAACAATATGTTTTACATAAATGCAAGTTATATAATAAATATAATAAACACCAATTTAGTTAATTACAAATATGAATAAGCGCAATGGCATAAGTAACAAATACGACACTGTGGTTACAAATGTAATACATGAGTTGAACAATTGAGAAAGACACTCATAGAACAATAAATCACACATATTAACAACTGTGCAAGAAATGCATGCATGTTTGCATAACTGCAAACCATGCGAATATTATGTAACAATTTTTATAAAACAATACCACCGAAAACATGACACATACCCAATACATCAAAATGTAAATGTGTAGGACATAGTATGCCACACAAAATATTAACATATAAATACAAAATAGCAAATATACCACCATGAAATATGATGAGTATAGAAATACGCAATGGCGCAAATTGTCATGAAAATGTTGTGATAATACATATCACAATTAAGTTGACCAAGTGGTCATATAATAAAGTAATAAGCCAATGGCTGAGTAAAATAGCATTGTGCTAAATGATCATAATAATCTTGTGTCAAATCTCGTCCCGCGCTGGCAACAGACATAACTTATGTACTGGTCTCCGCAAAACACCAGTAGGAGTGCGAATGTCTACGACTCTAATTAAGTTATCTGGGCCGGGAAATGTGGCGGTAATTACACCAGATTTCCAGGCTAATGGAGGTAGGTTATCCTCAGTAAGTAAAACTAGGTCCCCAATGGAAACATTATCCTTAGCGAATTTCCATTTGTGACGCTGTTGTAACTGGTGTAAACAGTCGCGAGACCAAGCCTTCCAAATGACTTGGACAAACTTCTGGAGAAGTTGCCAACGTCCAAGACGAGAGATAGGAATATGAGATAGGTCTGGGTCCGGTATCGCCGTTAATGGTGCGCAAATCAAAAAATGGCCAGGTGTAAGTGGCACCGGATCATTTACATCCGAAGAGATGGCAAATAAAGGGCGAGAGTTTAGACATGCCTCTATCTGAGACAAAACTGTCGTAAACTCCTCGAAGATGAGTATAGACTTGCCTACCACGCGGCGCAAATGAAACTTCAAACTCTTTATGCCGCTCTCCCAAAGGCCACCAAAATGAGGTGATGAGGGCGGAATAAATGACCATGAGATACCCTGAGAGGACGTGAATGATTTGAGTGATGAGGTGGCATCCTTATTACGCCAAAGATTGCAGAGGTCATGTAAAATATTGCGGGTCTTCCTAAAGTTTGTGCCATTATCAGAGTATAACTGACTGGGTATGCCCCTGCGGGCCATAAAACGACGTAAGGCAGCTATAAACGCACTGGCTGTAAGGTCGGAAACCAATTCCAAGTGAATGGCCCTGGTTGCTAAGCAAATGAACAAAGACACGTATGCCTTAGAGAGAGTTCTGGATTTCTGCCCGCCATGACGAATCATGAAGGGACCACCATAATCAACCGCGCAGAATAGAAACGGCCGTGATGGAGTGACTCTAGGAGACGGTAAAATACCAAGCCTCTGAACCTGCTGTTTGGCACTAAACCTGAGACACTTGACACATTTGCGAATGATGGAGCGAATGACTAACCTGGCATTAACAATCCACCAACGTTGACGAAGTGAGTGATGCACGAGTTGAGCACCAGCGTGAAGTAGACGAATGTGTTCGCGTTCAACGATAAGGCGAGTAATATGAGCCGATGGATGTAAGACAATAGGATGTTTAGTGTGGTAAGGTAATTGCGACTGCTGTAATTGCCCGCCTACGCGTATTACTCCAGAATCATCAAGAAACGGGTCGAGAGAAGCCAACTTACTCCTAATAGAGACAGAAGACCCATTACGAAGACAATTAATTTCGGCTGCAAAGTGGATCGACTGAGATTGTTTTATGAAGAAATTAAGAGCATGATGAATTTCGACAGGGGTAAGATCGCCCGTTAATTTGTCAGCACTGGAGAGTCTAATATTTTTGATGAACCGAAAACAGTAAGCGTATACACGTGTCAGACGAT
This sequence comes from Magicicada septendecula, assembly GCA_034769895.1. Taxonomy (NCBI): domain Eukaryota; kingdom Metazoa; phylum Arthropoda; class Insecta; order Hemiptera; family Cicadidae; genus Magicicada; species Magicicada septendecula. The sequence goes on from CM068376.1 coordinate 21,937,274, forward strand.
GCAACGAAGAAAAGTCCTTAGAAAGGTCGATAGCCAGGGTAGACATTAGAGAAAGGTTATGGGTTTGTTTCTCTTCCGCAGTGACTTCAGAAGACAACGGATTAGAAGGTAAAAAGGGTGGAAAAGGATTGGACTCGGAAGATTGAGACAAACAAGTGGGACCGTGCCACCAAAGCGAACAATCGCGCAAAACGTCAGGGAGACACCCCCTAGAGCTAATATCAGCAGGATTGTGTCTAGAATTGATGTGATGCCATGTATAGGCTTGCGTAAGAAGCTGAATTTCAGCAACACGATTAGCAACGTAGGTTTTCCACCTCGTGGACTGGGCATGAATCCAGTAAAGAGACACCATAGAGTCAGAATATAAATGAACACTATTAATAAACGAATAAAGCGCAGGAACGACCTTAGATACGATTCGCGATAACAACAAGCAAGCGCAGAGTTCGATGCGAGGTAATGACACCTGTCGTAGGGGAGCCACGCGAGATTTAGAACACATGAGATGACAAGAGGCCGATGAATCTTGATAAATGACTCTAATATAGATACAGCACCCAAACCCCTTTTCAGAGGCATTCGAAAAACCATGTAATTCAACTGTACTTGCCTCAAACTTGCAACGAATAGAACGTGGGACAACAATTTCGCTAATCAGACACAATTTGTCGCACAATGAATGCCAATCCAAACGTGATTGCCCGGAGATCGGTTCATCCCAACCAAGATTGCAAAGCCAGAGTTGCTGCATAAACTGTTTGTACAAGAAAACAACGGGACCGATCAGTCCAAGTGGATCGTATATGCCTGGGATAATCGAAAGAATTCTCCTCTTGGAGATGGTTGATTCAACGGGGAATGATTTAATGTCAAACAGAAATGAATCGGCAGTGTTATTCCAGAGAATGCCCAGGGTACGCACATTGTCCTGTTTGTTTAAGGGGAGTGATAAATTGTCATGACTTGCGACCACTCTGGGTTCATTAGATGCCCATTTATGCAACGTGAGACCGTATTGACTCAATAACGCACCTAAGTCAGATTTCAACCTGGTCAGATCAGAGATGGTGTCAGCACCGGTAAGCAAATCGTCGACATAGAAATCATTTGTTATAGCTAACGCCGCATCAGGAAAAGAAGCTTGATGGTCCCTACCAATTTGAATAAGACAGCGAGAATAAGACGGCAAAAAACGAAGCACTAGCCGTGCCGTAGGTTACCGTTCGCAATGCAAAGTGTTTAAATTGTTCGAGGGGAGAGTCACGCCACAGAATACGTTGATAGTGACAATCCCTTTCAGCTACGCGAATTTGTCGATACATCTTCTCGATGTCGGCGATGAGAACATATTTATGCATGCGGAAACGTAAAATAATAGAAAAAAGGTCTTGTTGAACATTCGGGCCTACCAACAATATGTCATTGAGAGAAAGGCCATTGGTAGTTTTGGACGAACCATAAAAAACGACGCGCAGTTTTGTGGTCAAGCTAGACTGCTTAAACACGGCATGTTGAGGCAGATAGTAAGTATTTGACACTCCTGAATTGATAGAGCAATTATCGATAAGCGTCATGTGGCCAAGATCCTTATATTCATTAATAAAGTCTGCGTAATCGCGCGCGAGCTTAGCATCACGCCTGAATCGACGTTCTAAACTCAAAAATCTTGCTTCAGCATTGGTGTAAGATTCCCCCAACTGGAGATGATCGGACTTAAATGGCAGTGAAACCACGAACCTATCCTCATGGTTGCGATGAGTAGAACGCACGAAATGCTCCTCACAAGCTGACTCGTTATCAGGTGTGTTGTCAGGGATAGTTTCTGTTTCCCAAAAATTTTCGAGAGACTGCAAAATTTGACTGTCGTTGTTCCTAGCTAGGAACGAAACAGCAGGACCCTTGTAGCGGCAGTGTTTGGGCAGATTGCCAGCCAAAATGTAGCCTAACTTTGTTTCCTGAATGATGGGAAAATGAGGGCCGCGTACGTATTTGTTGGCTAAAATTAAATCCAGGTAAATTTGCGCCCCTAAGAGTATGTCGATTTCGGATGATATGTTGAAATTTGGGTCAGCAAGAAAAATGTTGTCTGGAATGTTGAATTGATTTATGTCAAACGATTGTGCTGGCAGATTGTGGGTTAATGCAGATAAGATAGCACATTTTGCCTCGAAGCTAAATCTCTGATAACGAGAAATAATGCGTATAGACGCGAGATTAGTGGCATGACACGCTGTATTATTTATACCCGTAATTGGTATGTTGGATTTAGTCAAATTAAGCCGTAATTTCTTTGCAAATGATTTGGTACAAAAGTTTATTTGTGAACCGGCGTCCAAAAGAACTCTTACCTTTTGCCTGTTTCCAGCCTGGTCAATGACAAATACAATTGCTGTTGATAAAAGAATATTATTCGTGGAATGTAATTTAAATGAACAATAGTTACTGCTACTGGCAGAGATTGAGTTCGGCACATTTTTCGTGTGCAACAATGTATGGTGTCGTTTTGAACAGATCTTACATGCCTGCTTATTCTTACAATTAGATACAAAATGATCTGATCTAAGACAATTGGTACAACATTTGTGATTTGATACAAATTGTCCCCGCTCAGCGGAGCTTAGTGCACGAAATGTATCACATATGTAAAGCGGATGATTAGATTTACAACACAAACATGAATAATTGCTTGACGCTGAGTGATAACTCTTAAATGTAGTACTGCCAGCAGCGTTTCGTGAATTATATTTATCAGATTTATTGTTGAGTCTTAAACTCGGCTTGTTGAGTTGGTGTCCGGCATCGATAGGCAGTGTATTTTCTAACTTTTCTAACAGCTGTCTACGTGCGTTTAAAAAATGAGTGAAATCTTGAAAGTTAGGAAGATTATCAGGGTCTATAGACTCCTTCCATAATTTAAAAGTAGTAGGGTCGAGTTTAGTTGATAATAATTATATAGTAATAAGTTCAAATGAATTCACTGACAGTTGCATTGCCGCCAGTGAATTAACGGAAGACGTTATCGTATTTGTGAATTCTGCCAAACTTTGGACAGAGTCTTTAATTGTCGACTTGACTTGAAGTAAATTTTGAATGTAGTATTTTGCTAGTATGAACTTGTTGTCATACCTTGCGGAGAGCAAACTCAACGCTATCGAGTAATTTTCATTACAAATAGGTAGTGATTTAATTAAGTCTAACGGTTCATTTTTTAGAGAAGAATGTAAATAATGTAGTTTCTGCACTGTCGTTAGATCGGATCTTGCATGCACCAAGTCCGTAAAAATTGAATGAAAATGCTGCCATTCCAAGATATTGCCTGTGAAGCAGGGCAAACTTATCGGTTTTAATTGCATATGGGCCGATAATACGAGAGGTACAGTCTGAACATTAAAGGTATCAATCAATTGTAAAATATTTGCTTCCGTAGAATATAGCATTTCTTCGACCTCAACTCGGTCTTCTTGAGCAGCGTTTATGTCTTTACAAACAAGTTCGATTTCAGATTGTACCTCGTCGTACTTCGATGCCAAGCTTTTCAAACTTTCAAGTCTTACTGTTAAAAAGTGTTTTGTATTAGAATTTGTATCAAAGTTACTGACGGCTGATTGTATGCGCACTATTGCGGACTTTAAGCCGCCTCTCTTTCTGACTAACACTTTGAGGCCTTCTTCAGCCATTGTACGCACCTTGACATGATGTTAGTGAGGTGATACCTTGTAGACGATGTCCTGAAGCGTCGACGCCGTGGAGAAGATGGCAAACACACAGCTCGGAGAGATGACTGCCTTGTCTGACGTACTGAAGCTAGCAGGCTCTTGCAATTATGTCGTCAGGAGGCTCAAAGGCGACGAGCGAAATGCTGATCGAATCACGCCACGATCGTATCAGCGGATATGCTGAGTCGTCCGTGATGGCCAGAAATTGGGGCAGAAAAATAATAAATGTGAATAATGTATCCGGAAATCCAGGTCCGGAGGACCAAAAAATGGTTAGTATCCGGTCCGCGTGGACCAAAAAATGTTAAGTAGAAGAATGATCCGCCATGTATGGACCAAAAAATGTTAAGTGTGAAGTGTTCTATTTACTGTAAGTTGATTCGCCAGGATGCTGAAATGATGAAGCGAGTGGACTGTAATTAATACATTTATTTAATTGTTCACATCTACACCAGAAATCGTTAGGTTTCACCTTTGACTAATAGATTGGCTGTAACGTCTTTTCGCCGCGTTACAAATCCAGGGAACCCATCGTAATTAAACTCCGTTAATTAGATGGGCTGCCTACGTTGTAACAGAATGTATCACAAATAATTAATATAACAAATTACTTACTAACTGTGTAAGGAAACAATGGCAAGGTATACAATTGATTTAAGCACTCCTCATATGTGTGTAACAAGAAGACTTCTCTTTATTTAACATTTAAAAACATTTACTGACAGATCCCATGACATTACTAATTCAATTATTAAGTTATTTGAAAGGTTTCTTTAAACTTTGGGATCAAAATTTATTCTATATAGCTATACCTCGGATCCGGGTAACCTTCGGTATTTATTCATTAAAACTTTTAGTAATAATCAATTCATGATATTAGCTTGCAAGACTTTCTTTTATTCAACCATTGGAAGAATGGTATTATTGCTTGAATTATATTACTCTACATTAGCATATAAACTGTTACAACGTATGAAGTTAGAATAGTTACATGAAATTCTTAGATTTAATTTATAAGTCTTTACAAAGTTAATAGTTTCTGAAAAGTCTCTTTCATGATGTGTTGTGTAACAAATATTAGTAACCCTCGATAGACAGGCTATCGAGTCACCTTTTAATTGGTATGCAGAAGACTCGTCCTGGGGTATCCGTCTTGGGAAACAGGAAGAGCTACGTCGTCATCTCGGTCTGGTCTTCGTCAGTAAAGGGCTCCAAAGTTCGCAGGTTGAACCTTCTACGATAATACTTGTAGATTCTCGGATGTCCTGATCTGCATATTCTGTCGCGTGTACTAGAGTCTGTGGCTTCTGATAGTTCACATCTCCAGGTATGATGTTGGAAGTGTTGTTAGTTCTTGAAGTTCGAAGTCATCTTGTGTTACACCTTTTTTACGTTTCGAGTTTTACACTTTAAATCTCTTGTTTATTTACATAACCATATTAGTTAACACATCCAGATGCTTTATGCAGCTATTTCTGGTATACCATCTTAAGGTAAAACAAAGTATAGGTAACATATTTTAAGAGCACAGCTCTTACGTCTATACTGTACGAAGTCACCATTGCGAGAGAGCGAAATTCTGCTCCCTTCGCCTGGTACTGGACAAAATGGTAGTGGGGCAATTACCGCGCGAGAATATAGTTCCTAACTATATTTAAGTTAACATTTTTATTTATACAAACTATCCCTAAACAAATATACATAATTTAAATCAGTTGTTTTAGCGACTATCTGTGTCTTCAGATTTTTTAATTATTAACATTAGGTTTTTTTATCTTATTCTAACTTACACAAGACTCGGAAAACATGTCGAGTCTGGAATCAACAGGACAGCGCCTGCTCACAAGCAAAGGGTTAAATATGATATTAATAACTCTTTACAATTTATCCTTTTTATTAGAGTATCTTCTAACTAACTAATTACTGCTTCCTCTCATTCTGAATACATACAGGTTTTTTTTTATTAATACAGTGAGATTTAAATGGTTTAATAGCTCGCAACCTTCATTTTTTTAAAAATTTTTATTTTCTTGATTATTTCTTTTATTTAAATCGTCACATACTCCACCGCTTAATTTGCACGCTACGGTTAAGTTTTTTGAGTCTAACTCACAATTGGGGACTGGGAAGTATGAATGGGGTTAGTGTGTGTAATTTCTTTCACATAGTTGTTGGACACTTTACAACGTTGTCCACATAGTTATTACCTATAGTTACAACACAGTATACTTTATATTCTTATTAACTACCTTTTTTTTTTTTTTTACGTACTATTTACACTTAATATTTACACAATTAAAACACAAAACTCTTTCTTATCTCTATCACTTAAATCTACTACCGGGTTTTTTATTTGTCTTACTCTCTCTTCTGTAGAGTAACTTTCTAAATCTTTACTATTTAGAATTCTATCTTTTCTTCTGTGAGTCCTATATAACTCATGTAGTTAATGAGTGTTAGTACCCATCTAGTTAATGATTATTCATTAATGCATGCTTCGCAGAACTGGAACTCAGGTTGATCAGGCCTCGTTTCCAAACTCTACGTTTTACATTTTTCACGTGGATTCAGAAATATAATTTTCTTTACTGCCTAGTATTCCCTTTTCTTTTTGGGTATATTCTACCGTCACTTCTTCTTATACAACTTTAGTTGCGAAATATGCGTTCTCCGCACATATTTCTGAGTTGCAGGTTCGCACATAGCTACTGTAACTGGAGTTAGGTACTTTTGGATTTGGTAAGGGCCACACCATCGGAATGATAGTTTAGAGGTGGTCTTATCAATCGCACTACTAATGGGGTGAGTCTTGTACATTACTAAGTCACCGACCTGGTACCTGACTGAGTTGCTATGATTACCTTTCTCGTGGTATCTTCTGGATTTTTCCAAGCTTGCTCTTAAGTTAGAGCGGGCTTTGTTCCATATTCGCTTTATCTGCTTATTCGTTATTTGCGGAGGCAGCAGATCGTGTATATTCCATCTTGTGGACAAAGGGTGGTTTGGTCGATACTTGTATAGTAACTCGAACGGGGTCGACTTGTGACCTTCGTGGTAAGCTGAATTAAAGGCGTATTGAATCCAGGATAGATTTTGGTCCCACGACGTGTGATCGTTCGCATGATAGGCGATTAGTGCAGATTTGAGGTTTCGTAGATACCTTTCAGCAATATTGCCTTGCGGTCGATACTCTGTAGTGGTTATATGCTCTATTCCTAACTTGAAACACATATTCTTAAATTCTTTTGCTTTAAACTGCGGACCGTTATCAGATACTATACGTACTGGAGTACCGTAGTCTTTAAATAGTCTTTCCTGTAGTATTTTAACTGTTGTCGACGCTAATGCTCGTCGCATGGGATACATCCAAACAAATTTGGTGAACGAATCTACACATATCAGTAACATGGTATTTCCTGATTTGGATCTTGGATACGGACCTGAGAAATCTAGATAAAGTTTCGAAAAAGGGGTCTTTGGGATTTCTGATATCAATTGGCTTACTTGAGTATTTCTGGCGGGTTTACTCAGGGCGCATAATGAACATTTCTTTACGAAGTTGGCTATTTCGCAGTTCATATTGTTCCAATGATATTCCTTTCGAATACGATGTATCGTCTTATTGATTCCCATATGGGCTCCTATGGTAGATGAATGGAAGTATTCCATTAGCATGGGCTTAATTACATCCGGGGCTATTATTCTTAATTCCTTTCCGTCTCTTATCTTGAGACACAGTACATTCTTACTCAATACGTACTTCTCGGATTTAATACCTTGGGTAAGTTGTTCTATAATAGGCTTCAGTAAGGGGTCTTGTTGTTGATACAGGGCAATGTTTGTAAAGGCAAGGGGGAATTCAGTAATTACGGCGTTAGCACTTGCTATTTCCGGCTTCACTATGTTTTCGGAAGTTTTAGTGGGTGACTGGAACATACGGGACAGGGTATCGGCGACTACATTTTGAGTACCTTTAATATGCTGCACTCTGAATTTGTAGCAGTTTAATTTCAATATCCATCTGCCAATTCGTCCTAATTGTTTAGGATGATTCAATAACCATGATAACGCCTGATTGTCGGTTTCCAAAAGGAATTCTTTATGTTCTAGGAAGGGTTTAAACTTTTCGAACGCAAAAACAATTGCTAAACATTCCAATTCATATGCGGAATACTTTCTTTCTTGATCGCTCAGTGTTCGTGATGCATAACTAATTGGTAGTCTACAGTTATCTATCTCTTGGTATATCACTGCACCTAACGCTACACTGGAACTGTCGGTTTGCACGACGAATGGTTTTGTGAAATCAGCTAGTTGCAAAACTGGGGGAGATATAATACTTTCTTTAAGTTGCTCAAACGCGTTTTGATGTATTGAGCTCCATTCGAACTTCGTTCCCTTCTTTCGTAAGGAGTTTAGGGGTGCTGCTATTTCGGCAAGATGGGGAATATATTTGTGGAAATAATTCACCATACCTAAAAATCGGGCTATACCTTTTGCATCTCGTGGGGGTGCAAATTCTCTAATAGCACGGGTACGTTCGGGGTCAATGCTTACCTTTCCATTCGCTTTCACGATATGTCCTAAGAAAGAAAACTGAGGGACAGCAAAACTTACCTTATTTGGGTTCACCGTTAATCATGCTCTTAGTAAACGAGATAACACTTCACGCAAATGTTTGAGATGTTGTTCCATTGATTCACTGTATATTACGATGTCGTCCAAATAGTGGTACACATATTTAAATTTAATGTCGTGAAATATCTTCTCCAATAGTCTACTACATACGGAACTTCCTTGAGATATTCCAAAGGGTACCCTAGTAAATTGGTACAAGTTAAAAGGAACTGCAAACCCGGTTAGACGTTTGGATTCTTCTGAAAGAGGTATTTGGTGAAAAGCTTGATTCAGATCCATTACCGTAAAGACCATAGCTTTAGCAAAATAATGAAACGCACTATGGATGTCTGGAAGAGGGATTGATTCAAACTCTATTCTTTTATTTAATTGCTTGTAGTCTACAACTAGTCGGTGTTTATCTTGTCCTTTCGGTACTAAAAAGGAGGGTGAAGAATATGGGGACGTAGAGGGTTCTATGACTCCTTGGTCCAATAACTTATTGATATGGTTTCGCATGACTTCCATCTTGGGAGGCGACAACTTGTACGGAGGTAGTCGTATTACTTTCTGATCACTCAGATTAATTTTATACTCTATTAGGTCCGTAAGTCCTAGTTTTGGCGTAAGAACCGAGGAAAATTCTTTTATTAGTTTTACTATTTTGACTCTATCTCTTCGTTCTAGGTGAGATAAATCTGAATCTTGGTGTATTACATGTGCAGTAGATGAACAACGTTTATCTTCATTACTATCAAATTTATGTTTTCTTGCACGGTCAAATCTGAAATAAAATTCTCGCTCGTAGATGTCAAGAATCATTCCTGTCTTACTAATAAAATCTGCACCTAATATTAAAGCAGGTCCTAATTCTTTACATACTAACATTGTAAACATCCAACTTAGGTTTTTTATTTTAACCTTAACGGTAATACTCAGGTTTATATTTATTTTACGTTTATCAGCGGTAGCACACTTTATATTCACAGATTGGTTCCGTTTTACTAGATGATGTTTAGCTAACATGTCCGCTAATTCTTGGCTGATTAAAGTTCTACTAGATCCCGAATCAATTAAGGCGATGGGGGATGTAACGCCTAAGTCGACTCGTATTAATGGTAGTAGATTTTTTTTCCATTTACATCTATTAATTGCTTTACACTTTTCACGAAATTCTCGCACATAGGGGTCGATTTCTTTCGCACCTTTTTTGTTTTTCACTTGGTTACAGAATAATTCATTCTTATTATTATTACTGGTTTCTTTTAGTTTACCCAATTTCGAGTAGCTGCGGAAGACACAGGTTTTCGGGTCTCCCTGCCTTACATGTTTTTTGAATTGGGGTTATTCCGTTCCAATGGCTTACTTCTGCACTCTCTTCTTATGTGCCCATATTTGCCACAATTATAACAGGTGGGTTTTCTGCGAGGTGGGTACTTGGTTTCCGCTTTATCTGGGTTTACAGTTAACTTACCAGCTTTGCGCACATGGTGAGGTCTACTAGAAACTTGTCTTTCATACGAGGTTGTTACATCAGGCAGTAGTGCTCGCAATTGATGTCTATTAGTTCCAGAGGTTTTCATTGCTTCTCTATTTTGATCTGAGTACCATACATTTGAAGAATGGATACTGCACTGTTCTAGATCAGCAATTGTATTGGGTCTATTCATCAATGATAGTCGAGATCTTTCTTCAGGTGACACGCCTATTAAAATGGTGTCCACCAGTTGTGTTTCATTCCAGCTTACACGTAGTAGTCGAGAGGACTCCCTAATATCGGAGATGTAGTGAGCTAATCTCTCCTGATGTCCTTGTACTCGGAGTACTGTCTTTCTTTTTATTTCCTCATAGATGCCGGTGGGAATAAAGTATTTTATTATAGAGCTATGTAGCTCTTCTACTGGGAAAGTAGAGGTTAGGGCTTCTAGCACACGATTTTTTAACGGGGGTTTACACTTTGGTAACAGAACTTGTAAAATTTGCCAGTCATTCAGCTGCTGTAGATCCTTTATCTGAAGAAGATAACTAATAAATGTTAGTAATTTGGAAACATTTAAGCCATCTGTATAAGGGATTTCGGTTAAAATCTTCTCCACAGGGTGAGTCATTTTTCCGTATAGATCTGCGTTATAGTTCATAGGTGTAATTCCTCGATGAGGGCGATTGGATTCATTGGAGGTGGTGGTCAATTCATTATTTCCGGGACAAAACTGAAAATGCTCGGGAGGAGGGGCATTTACATCTGTATCAGTATTTTGTTCTGGGTTCGCTTGCACTTGCGATACGATAGGTGAGTTCCGATCCGAGTTAGGCGGAGGTAAACCAGTGGTGGGGGATTGTACTGGGGAGATGTGTAATTTCATTAATGATTTCTCTATTTCGTCCATCCTGAATGAGTCGGATTTTCGTCTTAAATCGTTAATAATTGAAGGTAAGCGGCGTAGAGCTTCGTCTGCTAGTTTTTGTACATCAACGGGTATTTCTGTGAGATTCGGCCAGATCGACAAATTTTTTATTCGCCTGGTTAAATGCTCTATTCTCTGGGTAGTCCGCAAAATTTTTGCCGGTGATTTCTCGTCTTGGAGTGTTTGAGACAATAAGTATAGTTCACTATACTTGGCATTACAAATTTCTTTCTCGCTTTCATAATCGAGTTGGCTTAGATAGTTTAATTGCACGGGCGCATCAAATCCACATTCGCGAATTGACCTTCGTAATTCCGCGAATGTTACATCAGCATGGGGTAGTCCACGCAAAAGGGCTTCGTAAGATAGCTCGTCTTTTAATAACAAATCCGGGTTAAATTGGGCCATTTTGTTCTAACACATTAGCACGTACTTAAAATTAATACTAGTATATATAATAAATTCTTAAGTAATCAATTTACACAAATTAGAAAAGAACAATTTCTCTTCTAAGGGAGATACAGAAATCACACACACATATTTTTCAAGGTTAAATAGCCGATCAGCTGTTTTCTGGAATGTAGGTCACCCTCTGTATTTAGTTAACAAGGAACTGGTGTGTCAGTGAGAAAGGGGGTTTTACTCTTATTGTTCTCTACACAATGCGACTGAATAACACAACTACTTCATACCGTTATAAACGAGAGAAGGGGAGCACAATCTTATTCAACAAATCTAGTACTATTATTTCGCTTGACAACACTTTGACTCCGTTCATTCATAAACTTTTCTCAATTAAATAAATTACTTATTTTGTTCAAAAGTTTTAAATCACGAACTTCTACTTAATTACCTTGGTCTACATTACATACTTTATTATTAACAAAGTTATTTTTAATTAATTTTTTTTTATAACACATACTAGTGTATGTAAGCTATATAGTTGGACATACACTGTGCAGAATGATTCAGGAAACAACAGGTCATGGATTGTCGTAAACAAACCTGTTGCAGATTGTTCGGTTGACCAAAATTGTTATGTTTGGTCACAATTCATGTATGCAAGTAATTATATCGAATAATGCAGGTTCCTACTGGCCTATAGAATGCAAAAGCTATATGCATTGTATGACGCTAAGGATATTTCACTTATACATACTATCATCTACGTAACTTAATACACTATTAAATATGTTTTGAACATTAAAGTTATTAAAGTAACTTTCTGAGTGCATAGATCAATATTATATATTTAGTTACTGTTCATACAAATTATCCACGCATAGTGATGCAATTTTGTTTGTGATTCTCTCTACACAAATAAAACTTTTTCCTTTGTTTCCTTTTTTTTTTTAAAAAGAGTGACGCAATTTTGTTTGCGTCGCGATGCTTACAACTACTTTAACTTTTAAGCAGAGTGGCGCACTTTTGTAACGTCTTTTCGCCGCGTTACAAATCCAGGGAACCCATCGTAATTAAACTCCGTTAATTAGATGGGCTGCCTACGTTGTAACAGAATGTATCACAAATAATTAATATAACAAATTACTTACTAACTGTGTAAGGAAACAATGGCAAGGTATACAATTGATTTAAGCACTCCTCATATGTGTGTAACAAGAAGACTTCTCTTTATTTAACATTTAAAAACATTTACTGACAGATCCCATGACATTACTAATTCAATTATTAAGTTATTTGAAAGGTTTCTTTAAACTTTGGGATCAAAATTGATTCTATATAGCTATACCTCGGATCCGGGTAACCTTCGGTATTTATTCATTAAAACTTTTAGTAATAATCAATTCATGATATTAGCTTGCAAGACTTTCTTTTATTCAACCATTGGAAGAATGGTATTATTGCTTGAATTATATTACTCTACATTAGCATATAAACTGTTACAACGTATGAAGTTAGAATAGTTACATGAAATTCTTAGATTTAATTTATAAGTCTTTACAAAGTTAATAGTTTCTGAAAAGTCTCTTTCATGATGTGTTGTGTAACAAATATTAGTAACCCTCGATAGACAGGCTATCGAGTCACCTTTTAATTGGTATGCAGAAGACTCGTCCTGGGGTATCCGTCTTGGGAAACAGGAAGAGCTACGTCGTCATCTCGGTCTGGTCTTCGTCAGTAAAGGGCTCCAAAGTTCGCAGGTTGAACCTTCTACGATAATACTTGTAGATTCTCGGATGTCCTGATCTGCATATTCTGTCGCGTGTACTAGAGTTTGTGGCTTCTGATAGTTCACATCTCCAGGTATGATGTTGGAAGTGTTGTTAGTTCTTGAAGTTCGAAGTCATCTTGTGTTACACCTTTTTTACGTTTCGAGTTTTACACTTTAAATCTCTTGTTTATTTACATAACCATATTAGTTAACACATCCAGATGCTTTATGCAGCTATTTCTGGTATACCATCTTAAGGTAAAACAAAGTATAGGTAACATATTTTAAGAGCACAGCTCTTACGTCTATACTGTACGAAGTCACCATTGCGAGAGAGCGAAATTCTGCTCCCTTCGCCTGGTACTGGACAAAATGGTAGTGGGGCAATTACCGCGCGAGAATATAGTCCCTGTATCTCTTTATGTTAACATTTTTATTTATACAAACTATCCCTAAACAAATATACATAATTTAAATCAGTTGTTTTAGCGACTATCTGTGTCTTCAGATTTTTTAATTATTAACATTAGGTTTTTTTATCTTATTCTAACTTACACAAGACTCGGAAAACATGTCGAGTCTGGAATCAACAGGACAGCGCCTGCTCACAAGCAAAGGGTTAAATATGATATTAATAACTCTTTACAATTTATCCTTTTTATTAGAGTATCTTCTAACTAACTAATTACTGCTTCCTCTCATTCTGAGTACATACAGGTTTTTTTTTATTAATACAGTGAGATTTAAATGGTTTAATAGCTCGCAACCTTCATTTTTTTAAAAATTTTTATTTTCTTGATTATTTCTTTTATTTAAATCGTCACATGGCTAATAAGCATATCGTGAATACAATTCGTATTACATTAAAATTAATTTGATGAAAGGGCCTAAAGGGCCATATATGAAGTGTTAGCCTAAGGCCTACATTAATTGTCGCGACAAGAAGAAAAATGTGACAGTAAGGCTGCGGGCGCGAGCCGACCGCCGCTTGCGAGCGTCTGTGACGAACTGTGTGGAAGCACGGACATGAATTGATCAGATTAAAGTGCAAATTAAAGCGCAGATTAGCCAACCTATAATGTAAAAATTACCGCGCTACTGTACAACCTATTAGAGTGGCGAATATTTTGAATCAAGCTATCACTTTACAAAGCAATACGCTCCTAGGCAAATTGACTCCTGTGGCCTGGGTAGCCGGAATAACGCAACGAAGATTCAGTCCTTCGGATAATTCCAAATTACCAGAGGAACTGCAAGAATTATTGAACAGACCTTCTAACGACCTCTCAAGTGGCGAGGTAAAAGAACTCAGACAGTTTTTACACGAATTCAAAGATTGTTTTGCAGTTCGGGGACAGTCACTGGGAAGAAGCTCTCTTGTGCAACATCGCATCAATACCGGGGAAACAACACCGATACGCCAACCTCCTCGAAGGCCTCCATTATCTAAAGAAGAGGAAATGTCTCGGTTAGTACAGGACATGTTGACAGAGGGAGTAATCGAACCTTTGTCAAGTGTTTGGTCTTCTCCGGTAGTGCTGGTAGCGAAGAAGGATGGTGGATTGCGTTTCTGCGTAGACTACCGGAGGTTAAATGACGTTACAAAGAAAGAGTGCTATCCATTACCTCGCGTTGACGATACACTCGACACGTTGTCCGGAGCACAGTGGTTTTCCACATTGGACCTGAAGCGTGGATATTGGCAAGTGGGTCTTCATCAAGAAGACAAGGAAAAGACCGCTTTCTTGACCCCAAGTGGCTTATTCCAATTTAACGTCATGCCATTTGGACTCTGTAATGCACCGGAAACATTTGAAAGATTGATGGACCTGATACTCCGAGGCCTGACATGGAAAACTTGCCTTGTTTATTTAGACGATGTCATAGTCATCGAGAAGACTTTCAAAGACCATTTGGAAAACCTTAAGGAGGTTCTAACTAGAATTCACGGTGCCCAACTGAAGCTGAGCCCGAAGAAGCGTTCTCTATTCCAGAAGGAAGTACAGTATCTGGGCCATCTGTTTTCGGCAGCGGGTGTTAGCATGGATCCTAATAAAGTAGACACCGTAAGAGACTGGCCAGTGACTAAGAGTAAACTCGAAGTTAGGAGTTTCATGGTGTTATGCTCATATTACAGACGTTTTGTGAAAGGGTTCGTTGCTATTGCTAAACCACTACATGAGCTAACGGAAAATAAACGGTACTTCCAGTGGTCGAGGAAGTGTGATCAAGCATTTAGGACTTTGAAAATTGCATTATGTTCGCAACCAATTCTCGCTTTCCCAGCTTCCGAAGGGACGTATATTGTGGACACAGACGCAAGCAATACTGGTCTTGGAGCAGTTTTGTCTCAAGTTCAAAACGGTGAAGAACGAGTAATAGCGTATTACAGCAAGACACTTTCTAAACCGGAGAGAAATTATTGCGTCACAAGGAGAGAGTTGCTGGCAATCGTCCGAGCGTTGGAGCACTTCCATAAACACCTCTATGGAAGAGAGTTTTCACTACGTGCCGACCATGCGCGCTTGCAAGGCTCTTAAGATTTAAAAATCTGGAAGAACAGTTGGCAAGGTGGCTTGAACGTCTGCAAGAGTACAACTTCAAGGTACAACATCGACGGAGGCGCCTGCATGGTAATGCAGGTGGTTTATCACGAAGACCGTGCCTGGAAGACTGCCGACATTGCCACAGAAAGAAAGAACAAAATACAAGCGAACATGTAGATTTCCTGGCTGACGGCTGGACAACACAAGACTGTCGACAAGAACAGATGACTGATGAAGACATTGGACCGATGTTGACAGCAAAAGAGGAAGTTCGCCGCCCGGATTGCCAAGATATCTGCCATGGTTCCGAAGTGCTGAAGGGCTACTGGGCACAATGGGAATCTCTCGCCTTAGAAAAGGAAGTTAGTTCACAACTTCTGTTGCCGTTATGGAGCCCCTATTGAAATCCACAGGGATCAAGGGAGAAATTTCGAATCATGAGTGTTTAAAGAATTATGCCGTCTACTCGGAATTCGAAAGACCAGGACAACGCCTATGCATGCTCAGTCGGACGGGATGGTTGAGAGATTCAATAGGACACTTGAGCAGCATCTTTCGAAGGTTTTTGACGAGAACCAAACACTTTACTAACAGCCGAAGTAACTAATGGTGAGATTAATTAATACATGATTAAATAAGAGTTTAAAATAATAAGATGACAGTTAAATAATAGTTAAATCAGCTAAAGGCCAAATGAACTAATAGTTCAATAAACTAATAACCCAATTAAATAATAATTTATTAAACGAATGTTGCCACTAACTAATAGGCTAATTAATTAATAGCCCGAATAACGAATAGTCCATTTAATTAATAGTTGAAAATAATAATCCTAATAACTATTAGTTGAAAATAGTATTAGGCCAATTAAATAATAGCTCATCCAACGAATGGCCCTAGTAATTAATAGTCAAATTAACTAATAGCGCAATGTGTAATATCCCAAACTAGTAGTCCAATTAATTAATAGTTGAAAATAATAGTACTGCTACGACAGCACAGAACAATCTACGCGTTTATCGAATGCGCCAGAAAGATCTCGACGTAAGCGTGTGGTGTACGTGCTACTAAACGCATTTTGCGAGAATTTTCTCGACTGAGCCAGCCTTCGCTCGGGCGCTCGGACTGTGTCAAGGCCGTACTAATTACGTAGTTCGCGAGAGATAAGACGCAGTTTGGAAGCTTCTGGTGTGTGAGTGTAACTATAAATACATCGCGTCGCGGCCTTAGTTTTCAGTTCAATGCGAGATTTTTGACTGTGCGGTTCCAGAGTATTAGTGCGATATATTTTACAGAGCGGTTCGGGTTATTACGGTGTACGTTCAAGTAGTTATTAGTGAAGTGTTGCGTTTATATTCGGACGGTATAATTGTAATACAGTTGAGTTGTAATATTAGTGGACATTTTATTGCGTATGAACAATTTCATTTGATTTGTTGTAGACACTGTGTTGTTAATTACGAACTGTTTTACTATAACAATTAAAGGTGTGATCAGTGACTTAATTGGTGTCTTGTACTTATTTTGTTTCCACTGTACCTACGACGATCGAGTAGACCGTCGTAACAGTGGTGCCAGAAGTGGGATAGAACGGTTAACAGTGGAAACAGTGGACGCTTTGTACAAGACGTGTGTGATTCGTAATTAATCGATAAACAATGGATGCCAGTCAGATGATGGAAAATTTACAGGCGCTGTTGTTGCAGACAGAAAAACGACAGGACGAGAAACGCAGACAGGAGGTGGAGGAAGCAGAAAGACGACGAAAAGAAGAACGAATACAAGAAAGAGAAGAAGCAGAAAGACGACAAAAAGAAGAACGAATACAAGAAAGAGAAGAAGCAGAAAGACGACAAAAAGAAGAACGAATACAAGAAAGAGAAGAAGCTGAGGAACGTCAGAAAGCACTAATGCTAGAAACAGAAGAAAGACAAAAAGATAAAACGGAAGCTCTCTTTGAAACTATGCAGAAACAGTTGCAAGAACATAGTACCGCAGAATTGGGTCTCCTACGAGGTGAGCTTAATAAACAAGTTACTAAAATATCGGAGGTACAAGAATCAATTACATTAAAAATAGCGGAAGTAGAAAAATCTGTCTCGAGTGTTGAAGAATCGATGTCTACAAAAATATCTGAAGTAGAAAAATCTGTCTTGACTGTGGAAGAAATTATGTCAACAAAAATATCTGCAGTAGAAGACTCGATTACAAATATAAAAGAGCAGATTAAAAATGAAGTCGAGCAGTGTCTGAAATTACAACCAAAACAACTTTGTGAACAGACTGTACCAATGATAAAGACAGAAGAAGACGCCGAAAATAAGTCAATAGAGAAAGTAACTTTGCCTTCAGTAGGGACAGTTCATGTCAAAGCTCCAAACTTTGACGGAAGCAGTCACTGGGCAACGAACCTCCGCCAATTTGAAGCTGCTGCATGCGCAAATAATTGGACAGAGAAATACAAGGCTGTTTCACTCGTTCTGGCATTAAACGACCTGCGGCAGAATTACTACAGAAAGTGCCACCTGACAGCCAGAACATCTATGCCGAGTTGATAAAAGCTCTAGAATTACGGTATGGTGATAAACATTTGCGAGATGTGTACTGCACCCAGTTGAGAGCAAGGCGACAGCATTCCGGGGAGAGTCTTCAAGAGTTTGAAGCTAGTATCGACAGACTAATTAGACTGGCCTATCCTGAAGCGCCAGAAGATTTTCGAACGCGTTTTGCGATGCAGACATTTACTGCCGGTGTCCGAGATAACGAACTACAGCAAGTGTTACGAATGGCAAGATGTAACGTCTTTTCGCCGCGTTACAAATCCAGGGAACCCATCGTAATTAAACTCCGTTAATTAGATGGGCTGCCTACGTTGTAACAGAATGTATCACAAATAATTAATATAACAAATTACTTACTAACTGTGTAAGGAAACAATGGCAAGGTATACAATTGATTTAAGCACTCCTCATATGTGTGTAACAAGAAGACTTCTCTTTATTTAACATTTAAAACATTTACTGACAGATCCCATGACATTACTAATTCAATTATTAAGTTATTTGAAAGGTTTCTTTAAACTTTGGGATCAAAATTGATTCTACATAGCTATACCTCGGATCCGGGTAACCTTCGGTATTTATTCATTAAAACTTTTAGTAATAATCAATTCATGATATTAGCTTGCAAGACTTTCTTTTATTCAACCATTGGAAGAATGGTATTATTGCTTGAATTATATTACTCTACATTAGCATATAAACTGTTACAACGTATGAAGTTAGAATAGTTACATGAAATTCTTAGATTTAATTTATAAGTCTTTACAAAGTTAATAGTTTCTGAAAAGTCTCTTTCAAGATGTGTTGTGTAACAAATATTAGTAACCCTCGATAGACAGGCTATCGAGTCACCTTTTAATTGGTATGCAGAAGACTCGTCCTGGGGTATCCGTCTTGGGAAACAGGAAGAGCTACGTCGTCATCTCGGTCTGGTCTTCGTCAGTAAAGGGCTCCAAAGTTCGCAGGTTGAACCTTCTACGATAATACTTGTAGATTCTCGGATGTCCTGATCTGCATATTCTGTCGCGTGTACTAGAGTTTGTGGCTTCTGATAGTTCAC
This sequence comes from Magicicada septendecula, assembly GCA_034769895.1. Classification (NCBI taxonomy): domain Eukaryota; kingdom Metazoa; phylum Arthropoda; class Insecta; order Hemiptera; family Cicadidae; genus Magicicada; species Magicicada septendecula. Next base: position 21,956,355 of record CM068376.1, read on the forward strand.
ATCTCCAGGTATGACGTTGGAAGTGTTGTTATTTCTTGAAGTTCGAAGTCATCTTGTGTTACACCTTTTTTACGTTTCGAGTTTTACACTTTAAATCTCTTGTTTATTTACATAACCATATTAGTTAACACATCCAGATGCTTTATGCAGCTATTTCTGGTATACCATCTTAAGGTAAAACAAAGTATAGGTAACATATTTTAAGAGCACAGCTCTTACGTCTATACTGTACGAAGTCACCATTGCGAGAGAGCGAAATTCTGCCCCTTCGCCTGGTACTGGACAAAATGGTAGTGGGGCAATTACCGCGCGAGAATATAGTTCCTAACTATATTTAAGTTAACATTTTTATTTATACAAACTATCCCTAAACAAATATACATAATTTAAATCAGTTGTTTTAGCGACTATCTGTGTCTTTAGATTTTTAATTATTAACATTAGGTTTTTTATCTTATTAATACAGTGAGATTTAAATGGTATAATAGCTCGCAACCTTAATTTTTAAAAATTTTTATTTTCTTGATTATTTCTTTTATTTAAATCGTCACATACTCCACCGCTTAATTTGCACGCTACGGTTAAGTTTTTTTTTGAGTCTAACTCACAATTGGGGACTGGGAGTATGAATGGGGTTAGTGGCGGTGTGTGAAGTTATTTATTATTATTATTATTTATTATTAGTGCACAGTTTGTTTTCTCTAATTCTCTTTAAATGACCTTATTCATTTAAATGATCGCCTTCGTGAAATTCCCTTTTTCTCACTTCTTAAGTACTAACTTACATTTTAATCTTAATACTAATTTCCAAACCTTAGATTGGAATGATCCCTACTTATCCGTAACTCACAACATCGCGGCCCGACTGACTCCAGCTTACTCTAACTACTCAAGTTAGCTTTCAGCATTTATTAATGATCTTTGGCACCTGTCTGCCCTATCATTACCCTTTCAGTCGGCGCCGTTGTGACCTGTTACGTTACATGTATAATCACTTCTTGATTATATATCATAAACTTATTTCTAATGTAATCTAAAGAGGATCCCATACTCCACTCTAGATCACTGTTTTGAGAGAAGCGGAATGTCACGAAGATAATTCTCTTTTATCTCTTTAACAATACTTAAATAAACTATGCGGAAGGGAGACACTTTACACAATGCATAATTCATACACACTAGGGGTGGTTTTCAATTGTTTAGGCTACCACCGGTTTCTCACAATTGGAAGGGTGCGTGGCTGCTTAGTACAATTCCTACATTACTGAACACGCTTTTATTTTCTCTAACTGGCCACCACTGCGGTGTTTACAATGTGTAACTGGACTTTTATTATTATTGTTCTTTTTATTCACTGCTTCTACACTTCACACTATTTAGTTTACATCAGGATTTATTTAGCTCTAGTATTTAAATCAATTATTATTATTCACTGGTTATTACTTTCTTTATTTATTAATTACCTTGGGGAGATTACAGAAACTTCCTTAGAATTATTTACTATCTAATCACCATATTTATTTAGCACACTTCAATTATTATTATAAATTTATTATTAAGTCACTACATTATTTAATAGTCGTCACGGGGAACAAAACTTGATCTACCATACTGTACACATTTATTACACATATATATAATAAATTCTTAAGTTATTAATTTGCACAGATTAGAAAAGAACAATTTCTCTTCTAAGGGAGAGACAGAAATCACACACACATATTTTTCAAGGTTAAATAGCCGATCAGCTGTTTTCTGGAATGTAGGTCACCCTCTGTATTTAGTTAACAAGGAACTGGTGTGTCAGTGAGAAAGGGGGTTTTACTCTTATTGTTCTCTACACAATGCGACTGAATAACACAACTACTTTATACCGTTATAAACGAGAGAAGGGGAGCACAATCTTATTCAACAAATTTATTATTATTATTTCGCTTGACAACACTTTGACTCCGTTCATTCATAAACTTTTCTCAATTAAATAAATTACTTATTTTGTTCACAAGTTTTAAATCACGAACTTCTACTTAATTACCTTGGTCTACATTACATACTTTATTATTAACAAAGTTATTTTCAATTAATTTTTTTTTATAACACATACTAGTGTATGTAAGCTATATAGTTGGACATACACTGTGCAGAATGATTCAGGAAACAACAGGTCATGGATTGTCGTAAACAAACCTGTTACAGATTGTTCGGTTGACCAAAATTGTTATGTTTGGTCACAATTCATGTCTGCAAGTAATTATATCGAATAATGCAGGTTCCTACTGGCCTATAGAATGCAAAAGCTATATGCATTGTATGACGCTAAGGATATTTCACTTATACATACTATCATCTACGTAACTTAATACACTATTAAATATGTTTTGAACATTAAAGTTATTAAAGTAACTTTCTGAGTGCATAGATCAATATTATATATTTAGTTATTGTTCATACAAATTATCCACGCATAGTGAATGCAATTTTGTTTGTGACACTCTATACACAAATAAAACTCTTTCCTTTGTTTCCTTTTTTTTTTTAAAAAGAGTGACGCAATTTTGTTTGCGTCGCGATGCTTACAACTACTTTAACTTTTAAGCAGAGTGGCGCACTTTTGTAACGTCTTTTCGCCGCGTTACAAATCCAGGGAACCCATCGTAATTAAACTCCGTTAATTAGATGGGCTGCCTACGTTGTAACAGAATGTATCACAAATAATTAATATAACAAATTACTTACTAACTGTGTAAGGAAACAATGGCAAGGTATACAATTGATTTAAGCACTCCTCATATGTGTGTAACAAGAAGACTTCTCTTTATTTAACATTTAAAAACATTTACTGACAGATCCCATGACATTACTAATTCAATTATTAAGTTATTTGAAAGGTTTCTTTAAACTTTGGGATCAAAATTTATTCTACATAGCTATACCTCGGATCCGGGTAACCTTCGGTATTTATTCATTAAAACTTTTAGTAATAATCAATTCATGATATTAGCTTGCAAGACTTTCTTTTATTCAACCATTGGAAGAATGGTATTATTGCTTGAATTATATTACTCTACATTAGCATATAAACTGTTACAACGTATGAAGTTAGAATAGTTACATGAAATTCTTAGATTTAATTTATAAGTCTTTACAAAGTTAATAGTTTCTGAAAAGTCTCTTTCAAGATGTGTTGTGTAACAAATATTAGTAACCCTCGATAGACAGGCTATCGAGTCACCTTTTAATTGGTATGCAGAAGACTCGTCCTGGGGTATCCGTCTTGGGAAACAGGAAGAGCTACGTCGTCATCTCGGTCTGGTCTTCGTCAGTAAAGGGCTCCAAAGTTCGCAGGTTGAACCTTCTACGATAATACTTGTAGATTCTCGGATGTCCTGATCTGCATATTCTGTCGCGTGTACTAGAGTTTGTGGCTTCTGATAGTTCACATCTCCAGGTATGACGTTGGAAGTGTTGTTATTTCTTGAAGTTCGAAGTCATCTTGTGTTACACCTTTTTTACGTTTCGAGTTTTACACTTTAAATCTCTTGTTTATTTACATAACTATATTAGTTAACACATCCAGATGCTTTAAGAAGCTATTTCTGGTATACCATCTTAAGGTAAAACAAAGTATAGGTAACATATTTTAAGAGCACAGCTCTTACGTCTATACTGTACGAAGTCACCATTGCGAGAGAGCGAAATTCTGCTCCCTTCGCCTGGTACTGGACAAAATGGTAGTGGGGCAATTACCGCGCGAGAATATAGTTCCTAACTATATTTAAGTTAACATTTTTATTTATACAAACTATCCCTAAACAAATATACATAATTTAAATCAGTTGTTTTAGCGACTATCTGTGTCTTTAGATTTTTAATTATTAACATTAGGTTTTTTATCTTATTAATACAGTGAGATTTAAATGGTATAATAGCTCGCAACCTTAATTTTTAAAAATTTTTATTTTCTTGATTATTTCTTTTATTTAAATCGTCACAAAGACACCAGAACAGTGCGGACGCCCTGGTACATGCTTTGCAATTTGAGGCCGCCAAATCAGCGTCTGGTTGGAGAAGTCATAAAGTGCGCGAGCTAAAAGATCGCGACGGCACAGACGATGAGGAAGAAGAACAAGGAACAGAGACTCGACGGTCGGCGCCACAGAATAAAATAAGAAGGGATGGAAGACCGAAGTGTTATCGATGTGGGAAACCTGGACATCTACAACGAGATTGTCGGGTTAGAATTCAGCAGCAGAGAAACGAGCAATAGTCGGTGCAACGGGGCGTGTGCTGACTAACTGGAGGAACGAAGCCCCTAGAGAATACGCAATTTCTACGCTTCAGAAAAACACCGGGAGCTTGGTAGTTACCGGATTTGTTCAAGAAAGGCCAACCTCGATTACAGTTGACACAGGCGCAACAGTTTCTATTGTGCGCCCCGACGTGGTGAAAGATCTCAAGCCAATCTGGTGCTTTTGCAGCTTGCGAACAGCTACTGGACGGCCTGTAAAAGTGTATGGAAAAGTGGAAATACACCTACGCCTCGGTAGACTTGAGTTTAATCATCAAGTACTTGTTGCAGACATTGTGGATGAAGCAATTCTTGGTGTGGACGTTATGAACGCATACGGATTTATAGTCGACTTCAAAAACAATATCTTGAGAATCGGAGGCGAAGAGGTAATGCTATCAACAATGACGACAGCAGAAAAATCGATGGACGTCATAAACCAAGTGGCCGTAACTGTTCCGCCAAACTCCAAAAAGATCATCATGGTTAGAACTGCGGTAGATACTAGGGGCAATCAGTGCTCTATATTCGAACCCCAGGTAGTCAGCACACCGGGCATACTAATTGCCAGAAGTTTAGTAAAACCTGACGAAACCGGAAACGTACCTATTAGAGTGGCGTATATTTTGGATCAAGCTATCACTTTACAAAGCAATACGCTCCTAGGCAAATTGACTCCTGTGGCCTGGGTAGCCGGAATAACGCAACGAAGATCCAGTTCTTCGGATACTTCTAAATTACCAGAGGAACTGCAAGAATTATTGAACAGATCTTCTAACGACCTCTCAAGTGGTGAGGTAAAAGAACTCGGACAGTTTTTACACGAATTCAAAGATTGTTTTGCAGTTCGGGGACAGTCACTGGGAAGAACCTCTCTTGTGCAACATCGCATCAATACCGGGGACACAACACCGATACGCCAACCTCCTCGAAGGCCTCCATTATCTAAACAAGAGGAGATGTCCCGGTTAGTACAGGACATGTTGACAGAGGGAGTAATCGAACCTTCGTCAAGTGCTTGGTCTTCCCCTGTAGTGCTGGTAGCGAAGAAGAATGGTGGATTGCGTTTCTGCGTAGACTACCGGAGGTTAAATGACGTTACAAAGAAAGACTGCTATCCATTACCTCGCGTTGACGATACACTCGACACGTTGTCCGGAGCACAGTGGTTTTCCACATTGGACCTGAAGAGTGGATATTGGCAAGTGGGTCTTCATCAAGAAGACAAGGAAAAGACCGCTTTCTCGACCCCAAGTGGCTTATTCCAATTGAACGTCATGCCATTTGGACTCTGTAATGCACCGGCAACATTTGAGAGTTTGATGGACCTGATACTCCGAGGCCTGACGTGGAAAACTTGCCTTGTTTACTTAGACGATGTCATAGTGATCGGGAAGACTTTCGAAGATCATTTGGAAAATTTAAGGACGTTCTAACTAGAATTCACGGTGCACAACTGAAGCTGAGCCCGAAGAAGTGTTCTCTATTCCAGAAGGAAGTACAGTATTTGGGCCATCTGGTTTCGGCAGCGGGCGTTAGCATGGATCCTAATAAAGTAGACACCATAAGAGACTGGCCAGTTCCGAAGAATAAACACGAAGTTCGGAGTTTCCTGGGGTTATGCTCATATTACCGACGTTTTGTGAAAGGCTTCGCTACTATTGCTAAACCACTACATGAGCTAACGGAAAATAAACGAAACTTCCAATGGTCGAGAGAGTGTGAACAAGCATTTAGAACGTTGAAGATTGCATTATGTTCGCAGCCAATTCTCGCTTTTCCAGCTTCCGAAGGGAAGTACATCGTAGACACAGACGCAAGCAATACTGGTCTAGGAGCAGTTTTGTCTCAAGTGCAGAACGGTGAAGAACGAGTGATAGCGTATTACAGCAAGACGCTTTCTAAACCAGAGAGAAATTATTGTGTTACAAGAAGAGAGTTGTTGGCAATTGTCAGAGCTTTGGAGCACTTCCATAAATACCTCTATGGGAGAGAGTTTTCACTACGTACTGACCATGCTGCACTTGCATGGCTCTTGAGATTTAAAAATCCGGAAGGACAGTTGGCAAGGTGGCTCGAACGTCTGCAAGAGTACAACTTCAAGGTACAACATCGGCGGGGGCGCCTGCACGGTAATGCAGATGGCTTATCACGAAGACCATGCCCGGAAGACTGCCGACATTGCCACAGAAAGGAAGAACAAAACTCAAGCGAACATGTTCAAGCCATCACTGTAGATTTCCTGGCTGATGGCTGGACAACACAAGACTGTCGACAAGAACAGATGACTGATGAAGACATTGGACCGATCTTGACAGCAAAAGAGGAAGGTCGCTGCCCGGATTGGCAAGATATCTGCCATGGTTCCGAAGTGCTGAAGGGCTGCTGGGCACAATGGGAATCTCTCACCTTAGAAAACGGATTGCTGAAAAGGGCTTGGGAAAGTGCAGATGGACGAGACGTGGTCATGCAGTTGATAGTTCCCCGAAGTAAAGTGCAGTTTGTTTTGAAGGAGATGCATCATGGAACATCTGGAGGCCATCTTGGCGTTAACAAAACCCTTGACAAAATACGGAAGCGATTCTATTGGCTTCATCTTCGCCACGACGTAGAGGAATGGGTTCGGACGTGTGAAATATGTGCTGCAAGCAAGGGCCCACAAACCAGAAGCAGGGGAAAAATGAGACAGTATAACGTTGGACAACCTTTCGAGAGAATTGCCATAGACATTGCTGGACCATTCCCAGTTACTGACGATGGAAACCGGTACATCATGGTTGTAGGTGACTACTTTACTAAGTGGGTGGAAGCATACGCAATTCCAAATCAGGAGGTTACCACTGTGGCAAAGCAGCTAGTTCACAACTTCTGTTGCCGTTATGGAGCCCCTATGGAAATCCATACGGATCAAGGGAGAAATTTCGAATCAGGAGTGTTTAAAGAATTATGCCGTCTACTGGGAATTCGAAAGACCAGGACAACGCCTCTGCATCCTCAGTCGGACGGGATGGTTGAGAGATTCAACAGGACACTTGAGCAGCATCTTTCGAAAGTTGTTGACGAGAACCAAACAGACTGGGACCAACGTATACCACTATTCCTTATGGCGTATAGGTCATCAGTACATGACACAACCGGCATGACTCCAGCAAAATTGGTGTTTGGGCGGGAGATTCGTCTTCCTGGGGACTTGATGTTTGGATCACCTGAGACTCAGTCCCAAGAGCCAAAGAACTATTCCTCGCAATTAGAAAACCAACTGCGAGAAATGAATCGCTTGGTAAGAGGACGGCTCAAGATTGTACAACAATGTGGGGTTTTATGCTCTTACGCTACTGAATTAATTAATCTGTGATTGCCAAGCCCCACGTTCTTTGGGAGCCAAATACAACGATTGCCACGTGTTGGGCAGTCATTAAGCAATTATGCTAACAATAATGAATTAATTGATCTGTGATTAATTAATTGTGTAAATATACTAATTTGCATAATGAGCTCGTGTAATCTATCAATTAGGTTGCTCATATCAACTGAACTGATTGAAACTAAATAACACGTTAATTACTTTGCGTTAGCATAACTATTGCATGGAGACTCTAGTTGTTGTATTAATAAATAAAATAAAATAAACTACTATAAATCACTCAAATGCCATTACTTTCTTGTTCTGAGGTAATTTGACAATGATGAACGCATATATTCTGGATAAAATAAACACTTATTTATTTAACATTATATCATTCATTAAATTCAATATATAAAATATGGATGATTCCCTGTAAATACATTCATAAACTCATAAAAAGAACATAAAAGAACACATGTTTATACATCAAATTACAAGGCGAATCCAATACGTTGTTTGCTGGAAAACATACACATACATATATAATACACTCGATATATAGAAACACAAATAGTCAAACAATAAATCTTATACTAATGCGTTCATCGTTTGCCTCAGATGGATGGCGTTAATTATGTTTATCATGTTTAATTTAAATGCTCAAGGGGTGTTTCTTGAAAAAGAGACAGGACAGTAGAGTTTCTTATGATAAGAATAGCATAAAGATTACTTGTTAGATGAATTATCCGATATTTCCATCGGCGTAACTCCTCTCTGCTGGTCCATGTGTGGGAAGCTGCGTAGCTGTGCTGTCACTGACACTTAACACACGCGAAACAGATTCACTCGCGCTGTGTGTGTGTATTCTGTTGATTCTGCTGTTACTGTTCGAGTCATGAAATTATGTGTCGTGAAGATAAGTTCATCGTTAACTATGGTGTATATATATGTCTGTCTATTGTTCAACTTCTGGTATGTTCATTAATGTTTAGTGTTTTGATGCCGTGGTGCAATTGTTCCAAATGATATTGTATCGCTCCGCCGCACCGTATAATGTTACGATTTCGTCGTCCGATATTACATCAACGATAGTTCTACGCGTCGGTTATTGATGTAAGTGTGACTGGTTAGTTCAATTCTGAATTAGAGTATAATAAAGAACTCTATAATTGTTAAGCACTGGCGTATGTCGCATGATTTTAGACACTGTAAGTACACTATTACCGGATACGCGCCAATATCGAACTGTCTAAGTCACTTAGTTATATGTCGCGTGGCAAAGTTTCAAAGTCCCACTGCCGTCCGTATGTTAATCGAACTTTGACGACCGACTGTTGAAAGTTATAAATAGACTGTTTTAAAAGTACGTGAAGACTGTTCAAAGTATATGATTGAAAATTTATGAAAGACTGTCCAAAGTATACGATTGAAAATTTATGAAAGACTGTCTTCCCGCGTGTCCTGCAAACAGTTTTTATCAAGCATCGTGTACCACAATGCACCCTTCTGGAAAACACGCCTCAAGTTGAACATGATAGGACGGAAAATCTCCTACTCTTCTGTCAGACCATCGTTCTTCACTTCTCATTCGACGTTCCCGTTGCCATGCTGGCGACGGTCCTCTCCACCTGTTCTCTGGGTAGATGCTGGGTTGTGATTGGGTATCCTGTCTCCCCACGAGTTCGCATCGAAAGCCTCCGTACTCTTTTCCTAGAACAGGAGCAATTTCATGGTCGTCCAACAAGTCTTTGTCTAAGCGTACTCCGGATCTCGCTGCAGTTCTCACGCAAACAATGTGTCGTATTTTGTTATTGTTTCGTTGTGCATGACCTCTTTTCCGAACGCTGTCCTGGCGCAGCGTGACGTCGTTTCCAAAACGGCACTCCTTCTGCCTGTCGTAAATATCCGTTGTCGCCAGTAAGACGTTCCCCTGCTGTTTACAAGTTCGATTCTATTATTTTAGGTATCGATGTCCGTCCTCGTATAGGGTACTTACTATTGTGTCTTACACCCTTTTCTTATTACTGGTACACTTCAAATTATCCGGCAGTGTGTCCGTCACAGTTTCTCCTCTAAATTGGTACTTGACACAGTTTCTTTTATCTTACATTTGCAGGCTGTAAATCTCGTGTTTGAGTCGAGTCTGTCACGGCCAACCTTGTTCCCTACTGTACAGCTATGTGAAACGTACTTGTATTGTCTGAAGCAAACGTTCACTTGACACCTCGACACACAGTTCTTTATTTATTGCTCGTGGCCTGCGTAGGGGTGTCTAGCTGTATGTAACGTCTTTTCGGTCATACTAAAAAATTTTTAAATTTTTGGTTGTTACATAGGTCCCCAAATCGGATTGGATGTTGGATCAGCGGAAGACACTCTAATCCGATTTCTGCGCTCTGTGTTTGTTGTGGGAGTCCCCTCTGATAAAGTCGCGGTCGTTGACCTACTTTCCTCTGCTTGGGGTATACGGGTATATATTCCCTATATTTGGTTGTAAACTACCTCTGGGAATTTATTGCCGTGCATCTGAGGAAGGATGAACGCATTTTTACACATTTGCATATCTAATTAGTTATGGGATTATTTACAATAATAATAATAGCTGTGGATGGCTGTGCCGTCCGCTTATAACCTAACACATGAAATAATGGGTTTTCGACATGAAATGCAATTATTCATGTATCGTTTAAATATCATTACGATAGCTAATGTCCTTAGTCTATCTTGAACATTTAAAATACAATTTACGACCTGTAAATACACATTGATACATTCACTAATTATTATTGAGTATCACTCACAATACGTATTACTACCATCTATACTAATTATATTGATTATAAATTTATATACATTATTTAGGAACAATTAACAATTCATTTGAAATCATTATGATTATAGATAACTTTGTTTTATATCTCACTCAGATTTGATTAATTAATCTAACATCATCGTGTGTCTATAAAACTCGTTATAACGTCTTTGGCAATTTATTGCTGCACATTCAATTGAACTTTTCACATCATAAGTGTCTTTTCTATTTAAATTTCCATTAACACTGGCTATACACATGTAATTAACGTCGTTAGGTTGCCACATCGTGACTTAAGAACTCCTTGTACAAAACCTTTACATTATACACTAATAAGATATACATCATACCGATTAGCTAGTTGGACCGGTTTTCGCGGGACATTCACCTTATGTGTTGATCCGTCTCCTAGTCCACAAGTCTAACAGCTGATGTCGATGCAACTTTCGTTTTCCTTCGAGACTTGTGATTTCGTCTCAAAGTATTTCTTCAGCAACCGTACGTTGAAAATACCTCTCAGTTTCCCATTGCTATCGCACTCAGTGAGCTCGTATGTTGCGTCACTTTATCTTCCTACGTTAATCGTCATTCATTAATACTCATATCTAATTGTCTTGGTTTATATATTCTCACATAATCAATCATATTTAATGTATTTTATTCAATATTATCTAACCTAATTATTAAATTTTCAGACGTTCTTAAAATCGCCTTCTTACCACGTGTTCATTTATTTCGTTCTTAACTGTCTATTTGTGGAGACATAGTTGTACGTCTTGTAGACCTTGTGCCGTCATTCACGCACGCATTTTTGTTTGTAAACAGTGAGGGTGCTGACCTTGGAGTTTGCGCCGCACATTCACTCAACAGCCGGTTATTCGTCCCCGTTACTCTGATGAAATGTGCCGCTCTCCCGCCTCCAAGATTTATGACATGTCCCTTTCTCTCTCTTTGAGGGTGGGTAGAAGATATGTCATTTCGTCCTTTCCGACCACTTTCTCTAAGTCGACACGCTTTAAATTGCTTTTGTCGCCGTTTCCAGGTCTGTGTACAACCCCGTTGTTCGACAGTTATTTCACTTCTCGTGTGCTTACATAATAATATCTTGTTTTCTATATTTTTAAGAATTCTTACCTCGAGCGCTTGGACTCGCCTTTCAGTACTGGTAGCACTTATAATATGCTTAAGTCGTCCAGTAAGGTTTTTTCTCCTCCTTTTCCTCATAACATTTCTTGTCCATGATGAATATGCATACGGATCCTGTAGGTTTTTCCGTTTCACATCATCCATGGCTCGCTTAAATTTACATTTATTTTCATAACATGCAGTATTCATTTTAATATCGAACTTTCTTTTCATGTTCTTTATCAATGCACCTCGACTACGCCGATGTACTAGTCGATGTACGCCCTTTCCATACGCTGGATACTTCATTATTGGATTCATTGATGCAGTATCTCTTCTTGTGCTATATAATTTGTGCTTTTTATGCATACTACTTGATAGTATTAAACTTTTATTGTCTCTATCCATGTCTGGATAATCATCTTCCGACGTCATTAAGTACAGAGAAACAAAATCATTTCTTTTCTCAATCCACCTGTTTCTCGACTTACTATTGACACTTACGTTAGATCTCACAGTTGCTAATTTCTTAGTAGCTAACACGTCTGTGAAATCAACAGCGTTATCGTTATCTTGTACTTTCCGTACCTCTTCGTAACTTTCATTCACTTCTTCTTCCTGCTTCTTCTCGACTTCGTTTTTGTTGTTGTTCCATGTATTCGTATGCTCACGTATATCTGTGCGTAACAGCGCGAGCTGCTCCTTCTGTTCGTCTAACTTCTTGTCACAATTATTTATATATTCACGTACTTCCGTGCGTATTTGTGTAAAATTTTCATTCTGCTTCTCGAAATTTTCATTCACTTCTCTTCTAATCTCTATAAAATTTTCATTAATTATTCTAAGGTTTTCAATAGCCTCTTCCTTCTGCTTTTCGAATTTTTCATTAAAATTTTCATTAATCTCTTCCTTTTGCTTTTCGAATTTTTCATTAATCATCTTGAGGCTCTCACTCTGTGCCCGCATGAGGTCCATAAGTGCACGCATTGTCACTTCTTCCTGCGGTTGTTGTTGGGACTCCTGTCCCCGCGCTCTGACGTTTGACATCTCCTCGGTCGTTTGTGAATAAGTTGGTGATTCCTCTCGTTCGACATCAGGTACTCCCTGTTGGTTATTAATGTCGAAATCCATGGAATCTATACTACTGGTCGTCATTTTTGCAGCCTTACTCCGCGTTAACATTCAGTCCCAGTCCAACTAGCTTCACACTAATAATATTTCTTCTTACAACTACTAACATGAAATATTAATATATACGCTTATCCTATCTCTACTGCCTGCTCTTTGCCGTGCGATGGGCGCCAAATACAACAATGTGGGGTTTTATGCTATTACGCTACTGAATTAATTAATCTGTGATTGCCGAGCCCCACGTTCTTTGGGAGCCAAATACAACGATTGCCACGTGTTGGGCAGTCATTAAGCAATTATGCTAACAATAATGAATTAATTGATCTGTGATTAATTAATTGTGTAAATATACTAATTTGCATAATGAGCTCGTGTAATCTCTCAATTAGGTTGCTCATATCAACTGAACTGATTGAAACTAAATAACACGTTAATTACTTTGCGTTAGCATAACTATTGCATGGAGACTCTAGTTGTTGTATTAATAAATAAAATAAAATAAACTACTATAAATCACTCAAATGCCATTACTTTCTTGTTCTGAGGTAATTTGACAATGATGAACGCATGTATTCTGGATAAAATAAACACTTATTTATTTAACATTATATCATTCATTAAATTCAATATATAAAATATGGATGATTCCCTGTAAATACATTCATAAACTCATAAAAAGAACATAAAAGAACACATGTTTATACATCAAATTACAAGGCGAATCCAATACGTTGTTTGCTGGAAAACATACACATACATATATAATACACTCGATATATAGAAACACAAATAGTCAAACAATAAATCTTATACTAATGCGTTCATCGTTTGCCTCAGATGGATGGCGTTAATTATGTTTACCATGTTTAATTTAAATGCTCAAGGGGTGTTTCTTGAAAAAGAGACAGGACAGTAGAGTTTCTTATGATAAGAATAGCATAAAGATTACTTGTTAGATGAATTATCCGATATTTCCATCGGCGTAACTCCTCTCTGCTGGTCCATGTGTGGGAAGCTGCGTAGCTGTGCTGTCACTGACACTTAACACACGCGAAACAGATTCACTCGCGCTGTGTGTGTGTATTCTGTTGATTCTGCTGTTACTGTTCGAGTCATGAAATTATGTGTCGTGAAGATAAGTTCATCGTTAACTATGGTGTATATATATGTCTGTCTATTGTTCAACTTCTGGTATGTTCATTAATGTTTAGTGTTTTGATGCCGTGGTGTAATTGTTCCAAATGATATTGTATCGCTCCGCCGCACCGTATAATGTTACGATTTCGTCGTCCGATATTACATCAACGATAGTTCTACGCGTCGGTTATTGATGTAAGTGTGACTGGTTAGTTCAATTCTGAATTAGAGTATAATAAAGAACTCTATAATTGTTAAGCACTGGCGTATGTCGCATGTTTTTAGACACTGTAAGTACACTATTACCGGATACGCGCCAATATCGAACTGTCTAAGTCACTTAGTTATATGTCGCGTGGCAAAGTTTCAAAGTCCCACTGCCGTCCGTATGTTAATCGAACTTTGACGACCGACTGTTGAAAGTTATAAATAGACTGTTTTAAAAGTACGTGAAGACTGTTCAAAGTATATGATTGAAAATTTATGAAAGACTGTCCAAAGTATACGATTGAAAATTTATGAAAGACTGTCTTCCCGCGTGTCCTGCAAACAGTTTTTATCAAGAATCGTGTACCACAATGCACCCTTCTGGAAAACACGCCTCAAGTTGAACATGATAGGACGGAAAATCTCCTACTCTTCTGTCAGACCATCGTTCTTCACTTCTCATTCGACGTTCCCGTTGCCATGCTGGCGACGGTCCTCTCCACCTGTTCTCTGGGTAGATGCTGGGTTGTGATTGGGTATCCTGTCTCCCCACGAGTTCGCATCGAAAGCCTCCGTACTCTTTTCCTAGAACAGGAGCAATTTCATGGTCGTCCAACAAGTCTTTGTCTAAGCGTACTCCGGATCTCGCTGCAGTTCTCACGCAAACAATGTGTCGTATTTTGTTATTGTTTCGTTGTGCATGACCTCTTTTCCGAACGCTGTCCTGGCGCAGCGTGACGTCGTTTCCAAAACGGCACTCCTTCTGCCTGTCGTAAATATCCGTTGTCGCCAGTAAGACGTTCCCCTGCTGTTTACAAGTTCGATTCTATTATTTTAGGTATCGATGTCCGTCCTCGTATAGGGTACTTACTATTGTGTCTTACACCCTTTTCTTATTACTGGTACACTTCAAATTATCCGGCAGTGTGTCCGTCACAGTTTCTCCTCTAAATTGGTACTTGACACAGTTTCTTTTATCTTACATTTGCAGGCTGTAAATCTCGTGTTTGAGTCGAGT
This sequence comes from Magicicada septendecula, assembly GCA_034769895.1. NCBI lineage: Eukaryota > Metazoa > Arthropoda > Insecta > Hemiptera > Cicadidae > Magicicada > Magicicada septendecula. Next base: position 21,971,419 of record CM068376.1, read on the forward strand.
CTGTCACGGCCAACCTTGTTCCCTACTGTACAGCTATGTGAAACGTACTTGTATTGTCTGAAGCAAACGTTCACTTGACACCTCGACACACAGTTCTTTATTTATTGCTCGTGGCCTGCGTAGGGGTGTCTAGCTGTATGTAACGTCTTTTCGGTCATACTAAAAAATTTTTAAATTTTTGGTTGTTACAATTCCCAGTGATAAAATGAAAACTCGGTATGACATTCGCAGCAATAGTGTGGGTTTCCAAGAAGGAGATCAGGTCTGGTTGTTCAATCCAAAGCGCCGTCGTGGTCGCTCACCTAAGCTTCAGTCTAACTGGGAAGGACCCTACACTGTAAAAAAAAGGATTAACGATGTTGTTTATCGGATTCAACAGGAAGGACAGCGAAAGTTCAAGGTCGTCCACCTAGATCGCCTGGCTAAATACAAATTTAGAGACGCTTTGCCAGTTCGGGACGAACAGGCTTAAGGAGGGGGCAGTGCTACGACAGCACAGAACAATCTACGCGTTTATCGAATGCGCCAGAAAGATCTCGACGTAAGCGTGTGGTGTACGTGCTACTAAACGCATTTTGCGAGAATTTTCTCGACTGAGCCAGCCTTCGCTCGGGCGCTCGGACTGTGTCAAGGCCGTACTAATTACGTAGTTCGCGAGAGATAAGACGCAGTTTGGAAGCTTCTGGTGTGTGAGCGTAACTATAAATACATCGCGTCGCGGCCTTATTTTTCAGTTCAATGCGAGATTTTTGACTGTGCGGTTCGAGAGTATTAGTGCGATATATTTTACAGAGCGTTTCGGGTTATTACGGTGTACGTTCAAGTAGTTATTAGTGAAGTGTTGCGTTTATATTCGGACGGTATAATTGTAATACAGTTGAGTTGTAATATTAGTGGACATTTTATTGCGTATGAACAATTTCATTTGATTTGTTGTAGAGACTGTGTTGTTAATTACGAACTGTTTTACTATAACAATTAAAGGTGTGATTAGTGACTTAATTGGTGTCTTGTACTTATTTTGTTTCCACTGTACCTACGACGATCGAGTAGACCGTCGTAACAGTACGCTAATTAATAATAGTTCAATCAACCACTAGCTCAATTAACTAATAGTTCAATTACTAATTCCTCAATCGACTAATAGTTGAAGTTATTAGTAGTTCAATTAAATAATAGCCCAATTAATTAATAGTCGAAATGAATAGTAGTTCCATTAACTAATAGTTGAAATTAATAGGAGTTGAGGTAACTAATAGTCGAAGTTAGTTCTATTAGCTAATAGCCCAATTAAATAATAATTTAAAATAATAGTAGGCCAATGAAATAAAAGTTTAATCACCTAATAAACCCCTTAACTATTAGTTGAAAGTAATGGTAGTTCAATTAAATAATAGTATAATTAATTAATAGTTGAAATTAATAGCAGCTTAATTAAATAACAGTCGAAATTAATAGTAGTTCAACTAACTAATAGTAGAAGTTGGTAGTAGTTCAATTAACTAATAGCAGAATTAGCTAATAATTTAAAATAGTAGTAGGCTAATGAAGTAATAGTTTAAGCAATTAATAGTCCATTTAACTAATAGTTAAAATTAATAGTAGTTCAATTAAATAATAGCCCAATTAACTTGGTGAACTAGTACTTGAAATTAATTGTTGTTAATTTAACTAATAGCCCAATTAACCAATAATCCGATAATTACGATTATTGTACGTCTTTCGGTGACGATTCATTATTAGCTCCAATATTACCAGTAACTTATGTCTCGTCTCAGATTCATATGATCGTTTATTCATTTTGTGTCTGTACGCTTAAGAATTATTGTTGTATTTAAAATAAGTCAGATAAATAGGCCATTATTTTTTTCCTTCCCGAATGTACAATGTGATAAAACATTAAATAATTAACATAAAATTGAATTGAATAACAGGAAAAAACGAGGTTAGAGCAGGCCGCGCATATGGCGGCCAACGATAATAATTAAATCAACTTCCACAAAAGAAATTCTTGCTTTCCATGAAAATGAGAGCTATCTAAGTGATTTAAATGAATCTGTTATTTGAGAAACCTCACATATCCACTCGATCAAAGTTTTCAAGAGAAACAAAAAACTGCATATTTTGGTTAGTTTTCAATTTAAAAATGTACAGATTTCATTGATGAAGTAAATTGATATATGATTTTTGTATCTGTTTTAAAGTGTTCTACAGTGACTAGTTTTTATTAAATTTAAAGTTAAGTTCTTTGGATATGTGGTGTTTCTCTAATAAATGAAGTTGAACACTTTTCTATCTATTTGCAGCAGCTTTATTTCTTTATTTTACTCCATATTTAATAAGTGAAACTTACAACTCTCATTATGAAAGTGAAAAAATGATAAATATTATACAAAAATACAAAATAATGTTATTAATAATTATTATAAAAATGTCAGTAAACTTTTTATGATATCCCATCTGGTTCTACTTCTTCTTTATTTTCAGTAGGCCAGTTAAATATTTTGTTATAAAATTCCTCAGTCTCTTCTTCATGTGGTATATACTTTGTCAGCTTTTTAATATCATCCATCTTTTTTACATTCATTTTCTTAAATCCTTCGGGATAGGCTCGGTTTGATGGCAGACAGGGAATATTTGACGATGATTTTAAACGAAAGGTGTGATGCTCAACACCATCTATGTACCTTCTGGTTTTCACTGAACCAATATGGTTGTTACTGTACACAAACTCATGAAAGTGACTTATCTGGAAAGATACTTTTTGATCTTTGGGTATTCTAGATGTACTGGATTCCAACGAGAATGTTTGTTTTTTATAATATTGAGGCCACCATTTCTTAAAATCAAGAATATCTTGAGTATTTACCATATGAACTGTAAACAGTTGTTGCTGACTTGATTCCACAATAAGTTCAGCATACTGTTTTGGTGTGTAAACTCTATCCGTTTTTTTAATATGTCTTTTTATTAAACCAAAATTTCTATCACACGCCATGAATTAATGTCCACGGATTGGATAATAGTGAACAATTGATGCAAATCTCTTATTTTCTATTAAAACCAGAAACATTCTGACAAGACAGTGGTTTTTATTTTGTGCAGAACACGAATCAGAGAATACGTGTAAATACTTAATATCTTTTTGAATATAGGTGTCAATATAATCATTTATAAAGGAGCATACTTCATTGGGTCCTTTGTAAGCTATACCTTCATGGTACATATAGAATACAGCCTTACCACTTTTTAAATCATGTATACAAAAGACATTAACAACCAGTTGTCTAAGGTAAAACACCTCTTGCACCGGTATATTCGGCAACTGTAAATTTTGCATAAAGTCTATGCAAATAGCAGCAGTATCTTGGCTTGCATTTTCAGTGAATTCTCTCACTTTACTATAAAATTTATTTGCTCTTCGTTTGTGCACTTCCTTCTCAGCAGTTGAAGCCCGTTTAGCAATTTCATTTAGAAATTTGCTTTTTATTTTAACATCAAGCTCTTCACAAGTTGAACAAGAATCAACTTGTGGCCGACCAAAAGTCAAGTCACAGTGTTCCAAAAACATTTTACGATAAAAAGAATATTTAATATTTTTCATATCAGGGTACTTAACTTGAAACATGTTATACATTATCTTCAAATTCAATTTCGCATCAAGGTACTGGAGTCTTTTGTTTGAATAATGGGTTTCTTTTGTAGGGAACAGTGAAATATGCTCAATTATTTTATTAATATCTTCAGCAGATTTTGCATTACCTGGAACATTTTGTCCCCTTTTGTCTATAGGGACTTTACACTCAGCTTGCAGTTTGCACAATCGACGCACTCTGTCAGGAGTTATTCCATATAAATTAATGAATGCAAGTTTACATTCAATTACTCAATGTGACACGCAGAAGTAGATGTCATTATATTGTATTTAAATGTATTACTTTTGGGTTTACGTTTTTCATCATCATCCGTGTATGACCTTTTTCTTGCTATTTTCAAAACGTTTATAGAACTCTGCAAATACACATCTTGCTCATTTTTTGTATTAAAAGAAACAAATTTGTCATATAAATCAGTCTTTTCAGAATCAGTTAGACGTTCCATACATTTTTTGGCACAGCTGAAACAGAAAAGCTGCTGTAAATGCTAAAGATGTTTTTCAAAAAAATTTAAAATAAAATAGATATAATACATCAAATTATCTGTAAATATAATATGTTAATACATATACTGTATATCAAGTTTCATATATGTTTGCATTGATGTGGGTGAAACTGTTTTTCTATCAAGTATTTTTACGTAGTAGGCCATTTACATATTATTTCAACGTAATATGTTTTGTTGCAATGCAGACAGTACAGAAAATCATGATTCAATCTTAACAAATGTACGAAATTGGCTAATTAATGATAGTAACAAAGGTTATGTTACTTACTTGCAATTTTCTCCTTGTTTTCTGTCTGGTACTACATTTCCTTTCCAATTTGTGAATTCTTCTCCCTTAACACGAGCTTCTTTAATTATTTCATACTTATATAAACTTTGTTTAACACCTTTTTTGCGTTTATTAGCACCTTCAGAATTCATATTTCAACTGTCTTAATCACAGAATAAGTAAAAATAAAACAATCAGCTGATTACTGGAGGGAATCAGAGAAGTATAAAGTGTGGTGCTGCCAACCTTGTAAATTAATTTCATTGAGAAATCCCACATATCCTGGAGATGTAGGGTTTCTCAATTAAACACAAATTTTGAATGGCTGCAGCTTACACAGTATTTCATGGAGATGAGAGATTTCTGTACAAAATGTGTAAACACATAAGATAAACCATTATATACAATAAACTCAGTTTTGCAAATGAGTGGATATGTGGGGTTTCTCAAATAACCGATTCAAATGTCACAATCGTTTTCCTTACATTAAAATGAAAAGAATTTACTACTTCAAAGTCCAAAATATTTTTCACGTTGACCACTTTATAATTTGTTTCTACTGAGATACTCTATATTTTATACCAAGTTATTCACGTTTTTCTTTATACATTCCTTCCATTAAAGTATGGAATCTGACTTCGTACCTAGATTCTCGGTTGACTTAACGAAAGTTTTATTGCGATTGACCCCTGACGACAGTATTAATGATAAACCCCATTTGTTTTCTTATCATTTATAATTCTAAAACTATTTAAAAATGTTGCTATTTCTAAGCTACTATGCTGACAGAGTCCGCACCCTCCACTCCCCATCTAGTGGAGATGTACTTTTTTCCTGAGTGAAGGAATATTTGACCTATGTAGAAAAACGAGACGCGTCAATGTATCTATAAGAGAAAAAACTGGACAAATAAAATCACCTTTTCGTTAAATGTCGTCGGGCAGTGAATTATTAACAAATCAACGTATCTGCCGCATTACAGACAGAGCGTAGAACTAAAATATAAAGGACGTAAATAACAAACAATACTTGTCAATGAAGTGACAGATATTCGGGTAAAATATTAATAAGTTATTACAAAGTACAACCAAGCTGAGTTTAAAGTAGAGACCATAGAAATGTGTTAAGGGAGACGTCTGCGTCCCTGTGGAAGTTATACACGTGGAAGAGAGGAGTTATACACATAACAGCCATTACCTAAATTTGCAGATAGCGAAAAGAACCTTCGTCTTCTTCAGCACTACAGCCCAACGTGAGCACTGGCTTCCAACACCAACCTTCTCCAAAATCTCCTGTTCATCGCCATCTCAGTGTAACCCCTCACATCCATTCTTCTGAGATCTTCTAGCACATCGTCCAACTATCTTATCTAGGTCGGACCCTCTTTCTGCTTTTATAGACCTGTACCCTCAGAATTTTCTTTGCATACGCTGATCATCCATCCACTCTAGGTGACCTAACCATTGTATTCGTTGAGCCTTTATGAATCTTACAATGTCTTCGTGATTCAATAGATCATCTATCTCCTGGTTATTTCTGATTCTCCATTGTCATATACTTTAACCGGGCCATAAACACGTCTTAAAATCTTTCTTTCAAACCTTCTTAGTGTTTATTGTTCCTTTTTATATCAGCAGCCGTGTCTCGCCTCCATAAGTAACAACCGGTCTGATAAGTGTCTTGTGTGTTTTTATTTTTGTGTTACGACCAACGAGTTTGCTCCTCGATAGTCTGCTGTTGGTATAAAATGTCCTATTTCTTATTTGTATCCTGGTATTGTCGTGTTTATGGACCCTGTCATGTTACCCTATCACCTATCATGTTACCCAAGTGTCTGAACTTATTAACTGAATCAAATTAATTATAGCGAAAAGAATAGGCAGAGATAACAATATGGCACAATGGCAAGCTACATGGGAAGAAAATGGTACAAAGGCAGATTGGACTAAACGCCCAATAATACAGCAAAATGGTTGGATTACTGTTTGCCTCAATACGGCTTCTAAATCTTATTGACGACCGAAGCGGGTTCCTAGCTTTAACTAGAACCTTTGGCGTTTGTCTGTCTGTCTATGTGTTTGGGATACGTCTCAAGTACGGGGCGGGAGGCAAAAATGTGTGGGAAGGGCCAAATTTTTAAAAAATCACGAAACATCCACGTAAGGTATCAAATTAAAGACAATTTTAGTGTTCATTTTTGAAAATTCCAAAATTTTTGGGTGCTGGGGACTAAAGAGTAGGTGAAATTTTTGATAAAATGACACGAATTCATGTAGCGTATGAGATTAAAAGGAATTTTAACTAAAAAGTGAATGTAGTGTTAATGTTTAGAATGTAAAAAGTTTGGGACGCCAGGTCCCAAAAAATCGGGCAAGAATTTGATAAAATTTCAAATTCTCTGTTTGAATATCAAATTAAAGAGAATTTTAAGCAACATCTGAATATAGTGTACAGTTTTGGAAACTTAAACAAAATTTTTTGACCACAGGTACCAAGTGGGATAAAAAAAAAATCATAATAATCCAGCCGAGTATTATGTTGTAAGCCAAGTATTAAGCCAAGTAATAATCAACTAAAGGGAATTTTAACACAAAAGCACAAATCCTATTGTTTGGAATTTTGAGCGTTTATTGTATGAGTATGATTGCTCTAAAATTCATTATTACTTTATTAACCTACGACTGCCCAATATTTTTTTCACAGAATTTTGGATTTTTGTTCCCTGAAATTGTTTTACTTTGATGAAAAACCAACATAATAATTATTTTTAGTTATATAACCTTATTAGTTTATTAGTGATAAGCCGTGTCCATATGGACACGCTGGACAGTTATGTATTCAAAATAAATTAAAGTATATATACAAGTCAAAAAATAAAATAGTTTATTAAACAATAAAATAGGAGGGTAATCGGAATTTTCATCGTTATTGTGATAATTGTAAAGTTATCTAATATCGAAATTTATCCAATAGTAAATGTACTTCGTTCACAACAGTTTAACAGCATACTAGTTTAAGGAGTATTGGGAAGGTGGAGAATGACACGAGGGAGCCTACAGTATTTCGATAGGAAGGAATAAGAGAAGTGACGTACGGGAGTGAGTTAGATCCTGATAGGTTGTATGGTGCAGAAACAAAATAATTGGGGCGACCAAGATCACAATGAGGAGTAAGTAGGCGGAAGAGAGACTGAGGCTGGAGGGAAATTACTGAGAAAGTAACTGAGGACAGGACCGTAGGAAAGCCAAACAGTCTGCCTGCGTGGTTACGCAATGTGTCCAAAGTAGAGAGGTGTCAGTGGGCGAGAATCTGTCACGCGTCTTTAATTGGTTTCCCTCTGTTAGGTTGCGCGCGCGCGCGTGTGTGTGTGAAGGTAAGAGAGTTAGAGAGAGAGAGAGAGAGAGAGAGAGAGAGAGGTCAAATAGTGGGGTGAGTGACTGGCTGTCTCGTGAGGGTTTAAAGGACAGAGTTTGTGAGTATGAAACTGCAAGTGAATTGATGTATGTGTGCTAATTTTCAATGTGCAGTGGTAGCAGAAAATAAACAAAAATTATAATCAGTTTCTTTCTTTTGGTTTTTTGTGTATACAGTCCACTATTTTAAATACATCATCTAACAACCCCCTTAAAATAATGTACGTTGTCCTGTTGTCACCAGGGTTGGAAGTGAAGTTACATTTGACGTGAATAAGGCAATTTTCGTAACCGCTGATAATAACTGGTTGCAAATTAACGGTACGCTCTGCCTCTGACCCTTACAACTGAGCCGCCTCAATGCCCCTTCTCAAAGTTTTAAGACATATTTTTTCGACCATCCCCACACGACCCTCTCCGCCATACCAACCCCACGGGACCGCCCCTATACGTCACCCTCACTGGTGACCTCCACCTACTCCTACTGCTGCCCCTCACATACGCGTCCATAGGACCAAACAAGGTGTCACTAACCTTGATATGTGAGTGACCATACTACTACTATTGTCCACCTCTTGGACCGACCAGCCATATGCAGCAAAACAAGGCATCAACAATCCTCGACATATGACAGGCCCACATCCCTACACTAGGGCGGAGGTTAGGTTAGGTTAGGTTAGGTTAGGTTAGATTAGCAAGGCAGAGAAGACCGCATCGAGGGCACGCGAACATCAATCCCATCTCTCCATCGAATCACTAACCTTAATATGCGAGTAAAGGGGGGCAACTTCTATACAGCCTGGCCTTCTCTCGCCAGGACGAGAGACAGTCAAATGAAACAGGGGACATCTACCCAAGAATGCAGCCTGGACCAGACGATAACTCCTTAGGGGCTATTCTGCCATACACCATTCGCCAAAGAAAAATTGAGGTCCCAAATACAGCATGCCTTGAGGTTCGGCTTAATCACGAAATTCTTGTAACAATCGCCGGCCAGAATTACTTCGTTAACAAAAACACAAACACCCACAATGTGACACAACACATCTCAACAACAGACAGGAAAGATTTGCTTCCATGCAAGTGACCTCTGGGTTCCCTAGCGTAGCAAGGACTCGAGAAACTAAATATGCCGAGCTAGCTCCCCTAACACCGGACAAGAAACCAACAACACTAATAATAATAACCTAAGAATTGAGACAAAACCACAACAACACATCATATAAAACCTCAAAAACCTCACAACAATATACCCAACAACAACATAAATATCAACGTCACTAATTCCACATGTCATTCGATGTCCAACTACAGGCCCGACCATACCGCATCCAACAAGGTAATAAATCCGAGTACCCCCAACTCGGGAACAATACACTCATTCGTTTAACTCAATATAAGTTCGCTTATATAAATACACACCAGGACCTCCAGCGAGCTAAATAATCTCAATAATAAACACTCTAGGAAACCCGTGTGCGTGACCTGTACTGGTACCTGGTTTACCAAAAAGCCCGTACAAACACAATAAACATCATAATAACAATAATAATGAAATGCATACCATAAACTTAACACACACATCAAACACAACGTGAAACACAAACATCAAGAATATTAATTAGGACCCGCATTTATCAATTCATTTCCAAAAGACTGTCCCCCAAATTTGCAAGTCCTGTCACTGGATTTAACCATTTGAGCCTCCTCATTGCCCCTTCTCAAAGTTTTAAGAAATTTTTTTTTAGAAAAAACTAAGTTTTTTTTTTACAAGGGGAAGGCGACCCGTAATTTTTAGAAATAGGCGGATGGCCTAGATGAGAAGTAACGTAGTAAAAGTCAAGATGATGGCAAATAAAAGTCAGGAGTAACGTAACAATATTTATTTTCTCCCCTTACAACATTTAAAAGGAACAGTGTACAACACATATACGGGCGTTTGGTTACAGACAGAAATATTTAGTTATTAAGGCTGAACCTTCCTGATGCACTCAGCAATTCAACATATCAATCATCATAAATCCATAGAATAATAAGTATTACAATTAACAAATCAATTACAGTGTTTTCAAAACAATCAGTTATTCACCCTTGAGTGAAAGAAAGGAAGAGAGCGACCAGCAATGATTAATCATTCGGTTGTTGCTTCAGGATCACACAGCAACCTGAACAAGTTCAATTAGAGCGGCACATGACCATCACCACCAAGCCAAGCATGGCTTTTAAGAAAACCCGTTTTAGTTGACCTTAGGCTTACCATGGTTAGCATACCCCTAAAGGTATAGCAACCATTCTATGTAATGATCAGTCATTGCTAAATCAATTTTACAGTACCTACTGACAAATAATCATAATAACAATAATCTCACAATAACCCAACGGGTATACTAACAATTAGTGTTTGTACATTCATGAGTTCCTTTTAACATTAATGACTCGTGTATATCAATCTACAATAATCTTTATAAAATTAACAAACCATCAGCACAGCTCGAGTTCGCTCAGGCTGCAAGCATGCACACCCGATTAGACTGAGAAATCAAAGCTTAAATGAATCTAAATAAAATATGAAAACGGAAAGACAGCAAGTTAACATGAGAATTTACAAATTTAGAATGACTTCCGGGTAGAAATGGCGGACAGCAAGAGCTGGCCATGCGTGACCATGCATGACTCTGGATAAACATTTAATCGCGTTAATACAAGGAAAAGAATTAGAACAAAAGAGTGAAACAATCGCACTGTGCATGCCTGCTAGTCCGGCATACAATTATTGACTTACAATTATTTGACTTATTAATATTATAGTGATCAGTGCCACTGAATTATGGGCGTGCACATAGCTAACCGACATGTTCAGTTTTGATCAACAACTTTCTAAGGTAGTTCTAGTTCACAAGACGGAATGTAACTGTATTATCTTTCTATATTTCACTCTATAGGTGAGACAGAACGTGTCGCGGTGTCGACTTTACGTAATTGAAACGGTATCACCTGGTTTAAAGCTGTTGTGACGTGCTGAGGCAGATGGTCGGCTCCGGTCCCGGTGGTAGTGAGTTGCTGTTTCAGGAAACCAGGAGAGTCATGCTTTATTAGCTGGCGGGTCCCATGTCTAACGCCGGCGACGAAATAGGGGAGCTTAATCAGCGACGGTTGTGGTTGTCGCCATCCTTCTGTCTCGAATCCCTGGCTGGTGCGGGAACCCTACGAGCACAAATATTTTGTAAAAAAAAATCTTTACAACAATTCCTAAACAGCAAACTCAAATCTAAAGTCGCACTTACACCACACTTCAAAAACCAGTCGCTGGCACGGAAATTTATTAACAAAAACAATTGCATATTACAAGTTAAATCTGCCACAGTAAAAGGTGTAATTGCATCTTAGTCAAATAGTTCAGGTGAGCACCCTATAACGTCATGAGTATGCATGTAACGAGTTCGCCACGTGGCCTCAATCACTCTAAGTTAAACTGAATTGATCGGTGTTTATTTTAATATTCCATTGACTTTAATTTTCACCATTTGGTAACTAATAAATTTAATTAATTTACCAAAAATATTTCTTAATCGGTTGCAGGCCGTTACAAAACAACTGGCCACGTGGCAGAAATTACTAAGTCATTAAATAGATGGCCAGTTTATGAAAAACAGTGGCACCTTTACGCTACAGTTAGAGTATCAAATATAATTTCATTTAAAGCTGTTTTATTCCTTTTTCTAAAGTAGTTATAAAATTTTTGCCGTATGTCTTACCAGTTTGTGCCAGACCAGGATCATGCACACACATCTTAATCTGAATACATCCAAGTTATAAACATATTTACGTAGATATTCTTATATTAAATGACAAATTATACTCCAAAGAAACTCACCAGAGATCCTTTATAAAATTATTTGCCCATGGCAGAAAGTAGAAGCAGCACAGACAGAATTCTATCCCGACGCCGGCGTTCCGATGTATCACTAGGGTATGGAGAGTGAGATGCAACTGGTCAGCACTCTCACATGTACAGCGTTCGGAGAGAACGCAGTTACGACGATTACTCCATAGAGCGCGCGAGGATTCACAACTGACGGCACCCTACGATAGCCGGCGCCGCGCGGCCTAACTATCTGGGCGAAAAGACAAGTAACCGAAATACGGAAAACTTGCCGCGATGTATTTTCTTTTTACTAGTCGCGGCACACAACATCTACGAACAAATGATATTTATACCGGTACTGTCCGGAAGGAAGAGGAAGAAAATTACCACGGAATGGTAAACCTTCGGAAGTTGAAGGTGTTGGTGATCTGAGGAGCTGGTGTCTGATCACCTGAAGGAGTTGGAGAAATTGGTAGACTCACTAAAAGAGACAAAAATAGAAAGGCAGCTGGTCTTGATGATGGGATGAATACGGAACTACTTAAGTATTGTGGCACACTCTTGGTTCGGAAACTGTTGCATTTATTGACCAATGATGGCAAAGTAGTCAGGTTCCAGAAACATGGAAACTGCGGAGTTTATATCTCTCTTTACAAGCCGGGCAGTGAGTTAGATCCTCATAGTTTGTATGGTGCAGAAAAGAAATAATTGGGGCGATCAAGAGTAAGTAGGCGGAAGAGAGACTGTGGCTGGAGGGAAAGTAACAGGGGGGAGGACTGTAGGAAAGAGAAACAGTCTGCCAAAGTAGCGGGGTGTCAGTGGGCGAGATTCTCACACGTGTCCATAATTGGTTTCCCTCCTTAAAATAAAGTACGTTGTCCAGTAACCAGGATGTTGTTCTGTTGTCATCAGGGCTGGAACTGAAGTTGAATTTGACGTGAATGAGGGAATTTTCGTAACAGATGACAATAACTGGTCGCATATTAACGGTACGCTCTGCCTCTGACCTTAGACAATCTGTGAACAAATGATATTTATACCGGTAGTGTCCAGTAGGAAGAGGAGGAAAAATCACCACGGAATTGTGAACCTTCGGAAGTTGAAGGTGTTGACGATCTGAGAAACTGGTGCCTGATCATATGAACGAGTTGGAGAAATTGGTAGACGCACTATGAGAGACAAAAAATAGAAAGGCAGCTGGTCTTGATGATGGGATGAATACGGAACTACTTAAGTACGGTTGCACACTCTTGCTTTGGAGACTGCTGCATTTATTGAACCAATCTTAGTAAAGTAGTCAGGTTCCAGAAACATGGAAACAGCGGAGGTTATATCTCTCTTTACAAAAAGGGAATCATAAAGAATATAGGGACTAGTCTTCTTAATGTTGTGTATAAAGTATATGATAGGATTTTAAATAAGCGGCCTAGGGTAATAGCTGGTCGCTCGACAATAGCTAATGTATTCATCTTGTAACAGATTAAAAAAAAAAAAAAGAATTTAACCTACAGTCTCATATTACATTTGTTGATTCTGAGAAAGCGTTTGATCCATTGAACAGGAATAAATTACGGTCTACTATGGAGCGCGTCGCTGCTACTCACGGCATTTAATAAATGTGATCGGACATTTATATATATTAACTCTTAAATCATAGTAAATACAGGAAAGACACAGACTGAAGACATTTTGAGTAAAGGGGTGATACAAGGGTGCAGGATTTCGCCGACGCTTTTTAATGTCTTTATTGACGACATCGTACAAGCATTGAGACGAGATATTAGCTTATAAATTAAAGTTAATTAGAACAGTAGCTTGGAAGTTTTGTTATACGTTGACTTTGGAATCTTTATACAACAAACGGAGGATGAGTTGCAGTATTCTTTACACCGTTTGAAGGACACCTGCAAACAGTACTATTGTTGCGACGGTCTACTGATCGTCGTATGGTACCGTGGAAAACAAAATATAAGATACCAATTTAGTCAATCACCAGCTTTAATTATCACAATTAAACAGTTTGTAATCAACAAGATAGTCTCTTACAACAAATCAAATAAAAATTGTTCACACGCAATAAAAATATCAACTAATAGAGCCCTGCACAATTATAAAACACATAACACTTCGCCAAAATACTTCGAACCGCACTGGAATAAGTCGCCACTGAAACCGTCTTGACCGTCGCTGAATGCCTACATTTATACCCCGCTGATATTTTAGAATACTCTGTCACTTTGGATGACGTGTTAAACAAACAGGCGCTCTCGAAAATCCACTAGAAACAGTGTCCTTGAACACAGTGCGCTGACCGGAATGGTCTGGAATAGACTCTATAGTTGACGCGTAATTACTTTTCATCGCAAAGTAGCAGCAGTATGTACGCACACACACACATTACAGCTGGGATAGTCGAGATACTTGTAGAACGTTCCGTATCACGTAACACTTTTCCCGCATTACGTAAAAATATCAAAGGAGAAAAGAAAGAGGGGGGAAAGTATCAAGTCAGATTAAAAACTACTCTTGAAGGAACAGTTTTGGAACAAGTCTGTGAGTTTAATTACCTGGGTTGCGTTGGGTATGAAACAGAACGAGATGTCACGACGAAACTATCGGAGTTTCAGATGATGTGTGCCGTCGTACATAGAACACTAAAGAGCAAAACAAAGAAAGACACAGGGATTAAACAGTGGCAGCGCCTGTGGGTGGGAATCGTGGGCGCCTACAAGTAAACCAGATTCAAAGTTCAGAAATGGGTTTTCTGAGACGAACAGAGGGTTGTATAAGGCGAGATCGTTTGGGTAAAGAAGGCATTAAGAATGAACTACATTTATTGTCCATAAACGATACATTCCAGAAATATGCGACCTGGAATGGTCGCATCGTCTGGGCAGAATGGGGGATAGGCGGCTACCTAAAGTAGCATATACGTATAGACAGTTACTTTCTAAGGCTTCCACAGCTGACGTGAAGGTTGTTAAGGCCGTGGTCCGGTTAACATTGCAAACGTTTCGACCGTTCCTTCGACGGTCATCTTCAATGCGAAAGGACTGACAACACTGACAAAGATCTGTGGCTAAGGATAAAATAAAATAACATCGGACCACGGCCTTACAGCCCGGCAAACCAAAATAACATCGGAACTGGCAAAGTGAAGCGAAGAAGAAGAAGACGAAGAAGAAGAAGAAGAAGAAGAAGAAGAAGAAGAAGAAGAAGAAGAAGAAGACGAAGACCGGTTCCGTTATTTCAGCGTATTGCAGGAGTTTTGTTTGAACTGGCCATTCGTTGATGTAGCTGTAGATCTATCCAGTAACAGACGAGTGTTGGCAGTTCGTACTTCCAACAAAGACGTATTTGAAACATAATAGAGTAACGAACGTTCACCAGTAAACAAATCTGTAGGGAGTAGGGTACAAGTGTGGCCCACCAGGGGCGCTGTAATACCGGCCTGACTGTGGTATTGTTCAATGTCCTCTTACTTATCTGTACTTAATACGTATTCAAAGACACTGAACTTGGAAGTAATAAGGAGCTTTATAGACGATGCCTAACATTCACTGTTTACATCATTTCGATAGTCCGAATGCGACTCAAGTAAACTGTACTAAATTGACCGAGTATTTGCGTTACAAATAAAGTTGAAACACAAACACGTTTAAATTAGTAAAGGAAGTTTTTTTGTTTTAAATGAATTAACCAGCAAAATAAGAAATGATAATTGAGAACAGAAAAATCTTTCGATAACTTCAAACCATCCAAAAATGATTTACCCGAATAAAGAAACAACGATATGCACGGAATAAAAACGTACGATAAATGCTGACAGAAAGCCAGTTTTAATTTTATAAAATTTAAAAAGAACTATTTTAATTGTTACTTCGATCTCCTTATTATTGGGCTATAAGAAACTCCGTCCATTGTTATTTTGGCTTGCCATCTTCCTTTCGTTTCACATCCCCCAGGGAAATTATTATCAGAAACTTAATTTTTTTCATCATCATAATTTTCATTAAATCCGCAAGTTCTCCTATCCTACAATAGACCATTCCCGTCTTCCTCTAAGTATTTCCCTTTGAAAACACCTTAAAGCATTAATCCCACTGCTCGGCATAATTCACAAGTCTCAGCTTAGTATACGCACGTATCAGGATTCGTGTTTTTTTATATTTGAAATGACTCGAAAGTTTCCTACGTGTGAAGTAAGTACTGTTGCCAATGATCATTCTTTGATTTATTCCATCGTTGATTCCGTTACAGTTATATCCAAATACTAAAATTCTTCAACACCGTAAAAAAATATCTTCAGCAACCAGGTTTAACAATTCATTTTATCCAGTTAATAAGTTCGGATGCCTGGTTAACATGATAGATAATGAAAGGTCCATAAACATGACAGGATAAAAACAGGAAATAGGGCATATTATGGCAATAGCAGACTATTGAGAAGCAAACTCATTAGTCGCCAACACTAAGGTGAAGCGTGGACACTACCAACAAAGTAACAATTAACACTAAGAAGGTTGAAAGGACGTGTTTGTGGCCGTTTTAAAGAAGCTGAGGAATAAGTAAGAAGTAATAAAGTAAGAAATAACCAGGAGATAGATGAGCTATTGAATCGTGAGGAGATAGTAAGATTAATAAAGGCTCAACGAATACAATGGCTAGGTCACCTAGAGCGGATGGATGATCAGCGTATGCCAAAGAAAATCTTGAGGGCGCAAGTCTATAAAAGCAGCAAGAGGCGGGCCGACCTAGGATAAAATGATCAGATGATGTGGTACGAGACCTCAGAAGACCTCGTAGAAGACCTCAGAAGAATGGATATGAGGGGTTACAATGAGATAGCAATGGGCAGGGGACTTTGGAGAAGATTGGTGTTGGAAGCCAGGGCTCACGTTGGGCTGTAGTACTGAGGAAGAAGAACCAGGTTTAACAACGGCTCTACTTCCTTCTGCTGCAGATGTCTTCGTGTACTTCGTCGTCGCACAGTAATGAGAGTCGCACTTAATGAGATCAACGTCCGAGGAAGCGCCGGGGTGACCAGCTCTAATCTTTGCCTATTTGAGACCGGAACAAACCAGCCTTGGTTTAATCCGTGAAGATGATGATGAAGTAAATAAATAACAAAGTATTATTTTTAACTGAGAATGGTCTTGCCGGAGAAACTTACGAAATCTTGTTTCACTAATTAACTAACAAACGTACTGTAGATTTCATTTTATTTGTTTAATAGAATATTGTTTCGTTAGGCCAGAAATTCTCGTCACTCGAAATTTTTAAAGGCACCCGTGTACAAGGCTCGCCCACTTAACACGATCCCATTGGTGACTTACGGTTGTCTGCAAACACATTTCGTTCATTGAAGATGTACAGTTTCCGAAAAAAAAAACATCTTTGAAAGCTTATCCACTGTGTTGACGATTTCAATAAGTGTTTACGGCTGTTCGATACGACGAACTGTTTATGACTTTTATAGTAAAGATAAAAAATGAGTGGATTTGTGCCTAATGCGCTGTTAATATTCAAGTGAAATCGTTCAACTGGTGATTACCACGGTAAATGAACTGTGGAAATTACAGACGTCAGATCATAAAATTACTTCGTAACTTACCACCGCATAGTGTTGTAATAGATAATGCGTCTTATCACAGTGTTTAAACTAATATCATTAGCCATGGCTCTACAACCCTTGGTGGGTCTCGGCCTGCTCCATTTCTCCCTATTGAGTGCCCTGGCTTTCCAGTTTCCTATGTTCAACTTTCCGAGGTCCTCCTCTATCTTGTCTTTGAATCTACTTCGGGGTCTTCCCTTTTTTCTACTACCCATTGATTTCTGGTAGAAAATATGTTTCGGAAGCTGTCCTTCCTCCATTCTCTGTATGTGTCCAACCCACCTTAGCCTGTATATTTTACTTACCGTGACAACGTCCGGCTGTTTGTAAATATGGTATAGTTCATAATTATAGCGCTTGCTCCACATTACATTTTCTTGTACTCCTCTAAATATTGTTCTTAGAATCCGTCTTTCACAGCAACCTAGAAGTCTCTCGCTATTTTTTGTAATTGTCCAGGTTTCTGAAGCATATATCAGCACTGGCCTGATAAGTGTTTTGTAGTTTTTAAATTTTGCATTCCGTGCTTCTTGAGACGAAGCTAGATGTCAGGTGCTTTTTAATCCATAATATGTTTTATTTGCGATATATATTCTTCGTCTTATTTCAGTGTTGGTGTCGTTAGTGCTGTTTATCTGGGAGCCAATATATATGAACTCTTTTGCTGCCTCTATATTTTTGTGTGCCTATTTCAAGGTTTTTGAAGGGATGGGTTTAATGGTAGTTTGTTGGTAACATATTATATTTTGTTTTCTCCAAGTTTATCTGCAGTCCAATTTTACTTGAGGCTTCCTCTAATGCTGTAAAGGCATTAATTAAATCTCGTTTTGTCCTAGCAATTAGATCAATATCATCTGCGTATGCTAAAAGTAGTATACTTTTTTGTTTAGGACTCTTGTGTTTATTTGGGAGTCCCTTATCGTTCTAGTGCTAGATTAAATAATAAGCATGACAGACTATCTCCTTGTCGGAGTCCAGTTCGAGTTGTGAACGCGTGATACGGTTTTCTGAGCTTTAACTTTACATTCTACTTTCGAGAGAGATTATGGATTAATTTAATTAAGTTTATTGGTATCCTGAATTCCTTCAATGCCTTGTACAGTGCCATTCGGTCCGCACTGTCATAAGCGCTCTTAAAATCAATGAATAAGTGCTGTGTTTAAATTAATAAACTTCTTTTAATTCCTCAAAAAGTGTAATGCAAAACTGATAACACATATGAAAATTCTGTTTCATGAAGACATGTTGAAACACATGTCTATATGATACACAAACCTAGAAAAAAACTCATGTACCTGATGAAATGTTAACTGAAAAAAGGCATAACGTTCTTAGATTACCTCTATAACATCCAGACCTGAACCCGATTGAATTAATGTGGCCAGACTTGGAGGATTGGGTTTGAATGTCACCTTTAAAACGAAAGACGTGTTAAGATTATGTTAACAAAGATTTTCCGAATTTGCTGCGGATGAGTGGAAATTTCGGTGCGAACTGGTTGAATCGGATTATCTTGAAACCGAAGAAATCACTTAAAACACTACAGAATAATTTATTATAAATATAGGAGACGATTTAATGAGTTCAGAGGGTGGCTGTGATGAGGACAACAGTGGTAGTGGTGGAAGAAATATGCGTCAGTGGATAATTTTTGTGTAATGTCACTGAATTATAACGTGTAACGATAAACGTTTGTTTTGTGTTAAATCATTAGACTTCGTGGAATTACTTCCACTCAGCTGTACTGGAGGGAGAGGTAAGTGAGATGTTTGTATTTCTATATTTCGGTGGGGGAAATTTTTCTACAGAATGCGTAACGGTCGAGTGACAAACATTTCTGGCCTTATAATATTGACTCGACTTTTATTTTCCTCGTATTACAAGATAAAGTCTACTTCCTTCCCATCCCTCGGCTAGACAAAATACAAGCCATTGTCCTACGTTTCGTCAGTCGCGTGCGTTATTCAAAGCTCGATGTTTACATTGCCACTTTAGTTGGCTGCAGCAGATTGACTATTGAATATTTTATGCAAATATACAATGTTTAATATCTTTATTTTATACTGACATAATAAAGATTGTACCGTTAAAAATATTGTTACGACAGTCTCACGGATCGTCGCATTGTTCAGTGGAAACAAAATACAGAAACCAATGAAGTCACAGAAAATAACGAGCTTCAATCAGTCACAAATAACAATTTGAAATCAAAAAGATACTCTCATACAGCAAAATTCTAGTTAAATTTGTCCACACGCAATAATAATGTTAACTGTTCTACACTAATTATAACACAATAATCACTTCGCCACAATACTTAGATCCGCACTTAAATAAATCGCCAGTTGTAACTAACTCTAAGCAGGCTACCTGCTTAGAATTGTTCCAGAATAATTTTCCATGCCAGCATAATTTGCGTAGTTAACAAGCACTCGTAAAGTCTAGAGGGCAGTTGACTGTGCGACTATGACGTGCTCGGTTAGCCGAGAAACGGTTGGAATGACGCTCTCGACTCTTCGAGAACGTTCCATAATTGTCGTAAAAATGTGTAGAAAGATATGTTAAAAGTGTTAATTGCCTCCTCTTACTTCCTTATGATAAAATTTTTAATTTAATTTTACGCTTTCTTTAATTTTACGTTACATGTCGAAAATTGATCGCACATGATGCGGCCCGCCGACAGGTTCCTGAGTTTAAGTGTGGCCCTCAGGTGCTGTTAAGTTGCAAATCACTGGAATATGCTATGTAATCTGTACATAATTTTCACAAAGATACCATAATTTATGTAGCTTTAAAAGTAACTTTCATAAATGCTTAAGGAGGAGGTCGTGGGCAGGGTAAAAAAAATCGATTTTTCAAAAGTTATGCTAAACATTTCTCCATTTCTTTCTGTTCCATTAAATGTATAACATCATATACTTAATTCACTATCTAATTGGAGAAAAAAAGTTTGAATAGAAGCGTGCACTGTATGCGACAGGTGAACTGAGTGCGCAATCCTAGCGCGACTTACCGACAACATTCCCCATTGTACCTTACACTTGTTGTACCATAGTTTTTGTTTCTAAGTCAATAGTATTTCATTTTTCATGTTGGCTAACCTGTAAGCAGCAGACTCAACAGCTGATCTGGCACATGCAAAAGCATGTAGGCTCTAGATTGCGGAGACTAAAAAGAGGTATGGAAAGAGTAAAACTAAAAGATGGGAAAGTATTGACAGGTAAAGGAAGACTCACTGATGAAGAAATAGACCAGCTTCAACAGTACTACGGACTAGCTATTAGTGTTGAAGCAATGAAGAAGGCAATATGGGCGACTTACTTTCATAAATTGTCATCAGACAAGAAACCGCAACATCAATTATGACCTACCCACTGTGAAACATGGTATAAACATAATAAAGCCCAACAGAAATGTGAAAAATACACACATAAACATTCATTATCAGAAGCAGTTATGGATGTCATGAAGCCAATATTTAGGTTTATCAAATGTCAACCTACTAAACCATTACCTTCATGGATAAACCCAAAATCCCAATGAAAGTGTAAATGGCGTCATTTGGCAAACGGCACAAAAAGCAGTTTTTGTAGGCCATCAGGTATATAAACTAGGAGCAACAAATGCAGTCCTTTGTTTTAATAATGGTTCTGTAGCAAAAGTAAATGTGCTTGAAACTTTGGGATTCCGACCAGGTAAACTAATGTTTGAAGGCCTGATGGAAATTGATGAGGGAAGAATACAAAAAGCTGACAAGGAGGTGAGAAAAGAACATAAAAAAAAAGAATAAGGAGAAGGCTAATAAAGAGGAAAAGAGAGGACAGTGACAGTGCAGAACATTGCTCTGACGCATTTTAGTTTAAGTGTAAATTGTTGACAATCTTTTAAAAATATATTATTATATATAATAATATTTTAAAAAAGTGAACGAAGAGGATGAATCAACAAGATAATTATACTTTTAAACTCGTTTCCCCGAAAGTAGGCCTATAGTTTTTTAGTCTTTAGGTACCATTTGTTAATAAACTATTAAACCCATCAACTTCAAATTTGGCACATGTCTTCCTTATGGTACGGAGAGTAATTTCGTGCATTTTTGTTAAAATATATTAACTTTTTGTATATTTATAAATGTTTGTCAAAATAAAACAAAAATAAATAATTTTTTTCTCAAAAACTGTTTAAGCTATTTTGTTCATTTAGCATGAAATTGAGCAGGATACTATGCTAAGTAAATGTAAACAATTTCAAGTCGGTAGCTTCAATAGTTTTTAAAATAATGGTACCTAAGCATTGATGTGTTCTCCATATGATTAACATGGGAGTACCGCCCATGACCTGCTCCCCTTACGAATGTTAGTTGTATGAGTAGTTTTGCAATCTTGAAACGGGATTCGTAATCATTGGTAGACACTGACTGCGTGTTGATCTAAATACAGCACAAAGAAAACAAAAACATCAGCATGGTGCATGTGTCGATGTATCTTTCGCAAGCCTATTGTATGACAAATTAGCTGGCCGATGTGAAAGTTCGGCACATGACGTCGTTTGTCACAAGAGCGATGACTTAAGTGAGCGATAGCCAGAAAGTTTACAAATCTGTAGACGTATAACTTTTCTTTTCTCCAGATACAGTAGTTTGACAACTTTTTCTTCTGTACTTCAAGTGTTAGGCACAAATTGCCTGTTACGGTACTCATCTCCTCCAAACTTCTCCCTGACGGTATATACCAGAGTATATTTTAAGAAATTTGCAATAGGCGGCAGTAAACCAACCAATGTGTGTGTGTATGATTTTTATATAATATTGAAAATTATGTAATTTGAATTTAACTTGACCATGATCATGTTCATTCTTTACATTACTACTACATGAAGGCCTGTTAAAAATTCAAAACTTTTATCACTGGTCTACTTAAAAATATATAAAGAACTGTAATTATATATATATATATATATATTTAATATTTATAATGAATTTACCTCAATATATTTTTTTTCTTATTAGGAAAATATTTACATGTATAAGATCCTGTTTCCTGTACAGTATAGGATGGGTACAAGATGGTACCCGAAACATGTTCCTAATAAGGAAAAAAAATATCTTGAGGTAAATTCATTATAAATATTAAATATATTATATACGTCAAGAAAGTGATTGAAAAAATATATATATATATATATTGCGACAATACAAGCATATGCTGTAATGCGTATATATGATATAAAATAAATATTTAATTTAAGTTTAATAATATGTAATAGACGAGCAGGTGTGAAATTGGGAGCTGGCTTTCAAACAGGAATCAACACGCAAGATCACGCGATTACCGCTGTAAGAGTGTACACGAGTAATTAGAGCGTGTGCGTGAAGCCTGTTTCAACCTGAAAGTTTGCAACCTCACCCCAAGTCAAGGCTAAATTAAGAATATATTTAATATTAAGCAAACCATAAATGTTAGAAAGAATGTAAAAACTTCTAAAAATGTGTAAAAATCAGACACAAGTGCAGTGCGAATTCTACGTAATTCGGACAATCAGTGCGAATTCTGTGCGATTTTTATACCACTACACTAATGGTGCGATCATCATGATAATTACATATCGTATGTGTAATTAAATTAGACAATATTATATCACCTTGAAATTTGCATTAAACTGTGTGTTTGGCGAAAAAGTGCAAATATGTGAAATGAGACGAGAGTGGGGGCACTCACGCCATGGTTCAGTTTTCGACAGGCTTGTTCCTGAGCCGACAGGTGTGGTTTTCTTGGTGGATATAAATATGAGCCCAGGAGAGCCGAACTCTCTCTTCTAACATTCTTCAGTCGTGGCGGTACGCTATGTCCGTCCGAGACGCGAATTTTTAATTACTTTGGACCAGCGGCGGATCCAGGGCTCCGCTTTGGGGGGGGGGCGATTTGTGGGCTCTGCATTGGACAGTGGGAGAGTGGGGGGTTTAACACACACACATATATATATATATAAATAATATGCTTGTGTGTATAATATATGCATGTAATTGATTAATAATCATTGTTTAAATAATAGTAGTAGTAATTAATTAAAAAATACATAAAAAATCAATGAGTATATTAATTGACAGAAAATTTTAAAAACTTACATAATATTTTGTTTTTTTAATTGGAAAGTTAATACTCGCATTGTGTGACAAAATATACATACATATACAAAAATATACATTTTTTCTTTATCATATGTACATTTACTTTTATCATATATGTATACGTTATATACATTTATCATATATACATTTACGCAATATTACATTATACATTCGCATAATTGTTACAATACAAATTCTAATCTGTGTTTATGTGTTTTTGCGTATCTGTCTATAACAGCATCGAGGTCTAACTTAATGTCATTATGTACATGGAGAAGAGCAAGCCCGTTAAGCCTTTCTTCTTTCATAGTTGACCTAAGCCATGTTTTTAGGCGTTTTAGAGCTGAAAATGATCTTTCACAAGTTGCCGCGCTGCAGGGAATAGTTGCAAAAATTGTTAAAAGTACATGCAAAACGGGATAAATATCTTCATCGCAAGCTTTTAACAAATTGATCACAGTATAAGAAGAATCATAGTTTTCTCTTTCCCACTTCAATTTCCACATAGTCTATCAAGTTCTGAAAGGATCCTTTTCTCTAACACACCTTCAGACATTTCAAAAAAAGTAGAATATTTTTTTGCTATTTGTTTTACGGCATCTTTCAATGCAGTTTCATTTGCTAGTACTGATGAATTCGGAAACAATACAGACAAATGAAACAGATCTAAATTTTCATCAGAGAAACGACTTTTTAAATCTACAATAATATTATCAAAGAGTTGCACATAAATCGATTGCCTATAATAAGCCTCCGCATCGTCGGTAGGATAATTTTCTCTTTGTTTTTGTTTTTTAGAAATTCGGGGCACTTTATTCTCGGTATCTAGTTCATCTGCAATACCTATCACCTCATCATAAATACTTTTGAATGTTACATCACAATTTTTGCGCTTTCTTTCTAGAAGTTTAATGGTATCGCTAACGGTATCTCGAGCAGTTTTCAGATCAATATCGACTCTTTGTATAAACAAGCTTAATTGCAAAGTAGTTGCAAGTATATCGGATAAGCAAACCATCGCAATCAAAAATTCGCTCAAGCCTCCATGTCACCTGTGGTTTCCTGTAGTTGATGCAGATTTGGCTCTTCGGTCCTCGGTGTGTTTCCTGAAGGTCTGTCGTTACCTTAGTATCCGGTGACGGTGAAGTTCCTGACGTATGTTAAATCATTCTGGGTGTGGTACTCTCTTCTTAGATGACTGTAGTAATTCTTGTTGTTAGAATAAATAAAGCAAAAGTTTGTTTCACTGGTATTCACTTCACATGATTATTTATTAGTTGAATTTCACCTCATGGTTCTAGTACTGTATTAATTACATAATTTCTTATTTAAGATTTGATAGAGATGTCATCGGCGCACAATTTAGTTATTTAGATATTCTTTAGCGAACTTCCACATATTTATATCTGCGTCGCGAACCAACTCTGTGCGCAGCTTACGGCGTGAGCGCTCCATTGCAAGTGGGTTAATAGTTAAGTGGTGAGAGTAGTAATCTCGCGTCATTTACTATTCAGCATAAAAGTAGTTCCATGTTCCTTATTTATTTAAAGGATTAAAGTTTGACTATTTAATTAAGCAGAGATATTCTTAGTTACAGATGTTATTAAAGTACATTACGGTGGTCTTGTTTAATTATTTAAATAATGTCAAATTTACAAGTATTATTAGTTTGTTTAGGGGTCGGAATTCAAGTTAATTCCGGTTAGCGCATGTCTATGCAGGATTAATTAACAAGGTTTACCCTATCTGTACACTCGTATTCCTTTTTATTTTATTATTACAACTCTTTATTAAATATTATTATTATTTAATGATAGCAATAAGATGTAGTTTAAATGTGCGATTTTATTAAAAATTTAAAATTTCTCAGCCTTCACATTACCTATTTATTAATTACCATATTTTTATTAATGAAATCGTCACAACAGTCGCGACCGCACCGTGTGCTTCGGAAACCATGACATAACATCCGTCAGTTGCAAGAGCTACGCAAAATTTCAAATTCAAATTCAATGATTTTAATGTATCTAAAACTACGTGACCCAAGCTACTACCAGTCACTTTCGTTTCTAAAATGTTCAAAGTATCTGATTTTGATAAATTATAGACAGTTTCATACAAATCCACAAAATTAAGAAAATCTTCGTGTGCTTCCTTATTATACACATATCTCAAACATAGAGTCAATTGTGATATCCACGAAATGTCGGTAGTTTCATCGAAAAGAACGCTGTAAAATTTGCTTTTTCTAACGCGGTTAAGAATGATCGATAAAATTTCATCACCGCAGCATTCTGTACAGTTTTGCTAATGTAAGTCGCACGAGCGCTTGCCGTTTTCAAATGCGTTTCTAACTCAACGTCGCCGCTTTTAACGCGAAATTTTAGCAGCCCTCTAAAGTTTCCTTCATTTTCGGTACAGTTTAGATTTAGAGGGCCATCATCACGATGTCCTCGAAACGCAATGTTATGTTGGCCAAGAAAAATTACGCTTTCTAATATAGGTTTCAACCTTGCACGATTTTCATTAATTTGATTCAATCTATGACTATTTACTTGATTTGCAACATCTACTTCAGGATTATTACAAACTTTCAAAAAATCTTTGGCTGCTAATACTGCATGCTTATGGTATTCGCTCTTTTCATGCTTTAAAAGAGCACCGTCTTCACCCAAACGTTTTGCATAACTATTTAAAGGTTGGGAGACCAATTTGATTAAAGGTACATTTTTAGCATAACCACCTACACCAGAATTAACAAAAAAAGGCCAATATTTGCAAAAGTATCCCTGCTTACTGTCAGAAAAAACAAGCCAATTGAAGTTATTTAAATGCTTTTCACTAGCATAGCTTTTTTCTATTTTACCTTTTTTGTTGTGCACTTAATATGGAAAATTATGGTTTTTAGGTGGTACCCATGGATACAGTAGCAAATTTTTCTTAGCCAAATCATTTACAAATATTCCTACATAATCACCAACATCGAGAGTGGTGATATTACTACATTCGATCGTACCTACATTACTCGAAGTACTTGGTGAGGGATGTTGAACATCGCCTTCTCGACGCAGCCACAGCTTTGGATCATTTTCCTTTACAAGAGAGCCATCCGACTGAAGAATTTTGCGATCGACTTCTTGTTGAATCGGCAATATTGGATCATGTTCCTTGTAACTCGAGTTGTCTGACTGAATGGGTTGACGGTCTGCTCCTTCTTGGATCAGCAACACCGGCTCGTTTTTCTTGTCGTTCGAGCTTTCCGACTGAACGGGATGACCCTCGTCTTTTCGTTGGATCGGCAATACCGAATTTTTCTCTTTCGTTCGGTCTGAATATAGAATAGTTGAGAATTAAATCATTATTTAAAATTATTTGAAAAAATTGTTTTATTTTTATTTTTATGAAAACAATGAAAAATCTGCATACAAAAATGCAAAAAATGTAATAAAGTGTAAAAAATATCTAAAATTTGTTACTGCTATTATATTTTTAGTACTAAATTTTTACGCCCTTATATTTTTTACACTTTAGTAGTAACTCAAGAGAACTACTTCTAAAAACTGTGCAATATCAGAACCGTTTTATACTACTACTGAAAAATAACACTACGTAATGTGTAAACCACTTTTTCGCGAAAGCATGAAATCAATTTCTTTAAATCTAAGTAATGTCGGTGTCGTACTTACCAGAAATTGAATTATTAAACGTCGTATAGTTTTGACACGTTTTGAACCTAAGGTTAGGTTAGAAGTACAATAACTTTGTTAAATGACTAATAAATGCATAAAAGTTAAAAACAAAACTTGTAAAGAATTTAATTCTTAGAAAAATGGTGTAAATAAAGTAAATAAAAATCAACAAAAAATTCCAATTGTTTCCAATTTTCCAAAATTTGTTTTTAGGCAAAGATTTTTCTGTTTTACGTCGGATATCATGAAACTTATGGGAGATACAGTTCTGCGACCTGTTTTATTCGATTGTTCAGGTCAGAAACCATAAGAAACAGCAGAATTCGCCCCTTCCCAGAATTTCAGAAAGTCTTCATTTACCCGGGGGAACCGAAACCCGGGCGAAATCTTTCGCTAGCCGTAACTCGCTAACGAAGCATTTCCGGACCTATGTTTATATGAACTTTTTTTCTTATTTTTCGATGTAGATTCATCTCCCGAAGTATTTCCGTTTCTTCGTGAATCACCCTATATATATATATATATATATATTTCAATCACTTTCTGCTGCAGTCCGTTTCTTGATGTATATAATACTTTAATATTTATAACTAAATTTACCTCAAGATATACTTTTTTCCTATTAGGAACATGTTTCGAGAGTTCTTGTTCTCTCATCTTCAGCCTTCGCCATCTTGTTTCTGGTGAAGTATTTGTGTGTTGGCTTCTGGATGTTATTAAGGTAGTTTGTTGGTCTTTGGTCCTTCAAAGTTGCATTATTGTGTGTGGTTGTGGTATCTGTTTTTGTATTTTGTGTATTTTCGATGTTGAGTGCTTTGAATATTGTGTCATGTTTTGTATTGATTTGTATTTGTTCTGGTATTAATTTGTTTTGTGTTTTATGTTTGTAAATCTGTAAATTTTCCCAAATGTTCATTATGGTGCCTTTGTGTGGTATATGTTTTACATGCATGCAATAAACACAGGACATGAATTCCCAGACATAACCAATGTAACACTAATAAAACATATACCACACAAAGGCACCATAATGAACATTTGGGAAAATTTACAGATTTACAAACATAAAACACAAAACAAATTAATACCAGAACAAATACAAATCAATACAAAACATGACACAATATTCAAAGCACTCAACATCGAAAATACACAAAATACAAAAACAGATACCACAACCACACACAATAATGCAACTTTGAAGGACCACAGACCAACAAACTACCTTAATAACATCCAGAAGCCAACACACAAATACTTCACCAGAAACAAGATGGCGAAGGCTGAAGATGAGAGAACAAGAACTCTCGAAACATGTTCCTAATAGGAAAAAAGTATATCTTGAGGTAAATTTAGTTATAAATATTAAAGTAATATATATATATAAATTGAAAGAGTTACTGAATTGACCTGGCCGCCGGCATGTTCCAGCATATGCCTGACCCGACATAGGATAACATGTCGGAAGCATGCATGAATTGGCACCAACAGGAGCCTACCTCTGATTTGTGAATTTTTTTAAAAATAACTCGACCTGATAGCAGAATTAAAAAAAAAACCCCCAGCCCTTGTATGAAAAGAAGGTGATTAAGTGCAAAAAATCCCGTGATAAAAATGAAACCAAACCAGCCGGTTCAGCACATCTTACAAACAACACCCATCTACCTAATTAAAAAAAACTGTCCCCCCCACAACTTTTGCACCCATTATAGAGCATAAAATTAATGCACGCTGGACACATCCAGCGGGCGGGCTTACAATTATTCTCGTACTAACTGTATTATTAAACCCAGGTTACATTAAAACTGTCCAGCCGGCACACAACCGATTAACAGTCTAACGGTGTAAAAATCAATCAAAGTGTATGTTAAGTGCACAGAACATAGTGTTTCCTGTAGAGGCCAGGTGTGAGTAAAAAGTTTAAATATCACCTCATTTTGGTCCAGGGTTACAGTGTCATGCCTTACAGTGGGGTCCCTTCCAGCACAGCAGCAGCGGAACCAGAGTGTAATGTTGTTCAGTTCATGGTGAAGATGAAATTACACCATTCTGGAGTCAGATTTCCGACTACATCGGGAACCCGGAAGGTCTATGGGCGTTTACTTAGCCATGAAAGAGAAGACAAAAACCACAATTTGAAAAGCTCTGCTGCCGTGGAGAGAGACTGTTTTCGGTTCTGTAGCGGGCGTCTGACTGCCTCAGCCTCAGACATGCCAGACGCGAGCCTGATCAGCCAAGTTAATTACTAGTTTCCCTCAACAGGCAGCGCCCGCATGCAGAGGGGCAAAACGGTAACACAGATCGGCGCCACGTAACAATTTCGCGGCTGACATAAATAAATTATATATATATATATATATATATATATATATATATCGAACTTTTATTTTATACAAACGCCGGTTCCTCAAAAAACCGGCACACAGCCGATGTACCATGAAGGACGAGAGACGGGAGACGAACAGTGAGGACAAGAGGACATCCAGGAGGAGCGGACTGACGGGATCACTGGAGGACATGGGACAAATCTGCAGAATTTAAGGTGACGAAAACCCAATCTATAATTATCAAAGAGTAAAGACATTGAAAGACTTTAATAAAAGAAAAAAAAACAAACAAAAACATTTTTTGTTAGATTAAATAATAACTATGTAGATAGAGATAAGAGAATGTAATTTATGTGTAATCAGAATATTCTTTAATTATTTTTCTTTAATGAATGAACAGTCAATGTAACGATAATTTAAATCCTTGCTTGGAGAATGAACAAATAATTAATTTATTTAAATATTTTTTAGTGAAAGCACATAAAGTAACGTAATTGGAAATAATCAATTAGTTGTGTTCAAATGATTATAAAGCCGTAAAAGGTATATACAAAAAATATAGAATAAGGATGTATTAACAAATTTAAGAAAAGCACACATTCAGTAGTCAAGAAATTATAGTATAATGAAGAAATGTTTTAATTAAAATTGATAATATAATATCTAGAATATAAAATCTATGTTTGTGATGAGAATACGGCAAGCAAAGAAACTTTGAAACCATAGATAATGAATATCGTATGGCGAATTAATCATTATTTTTATATTATTATTTTTTATATGTTTGTTTAAATTAATAAATGGAAACATATTACGATTCCTAAAAGGGCTACTCTTATTATAATTACACCTGAACCCCAGTTACACATACACGTTGTTAGTAATGTTATATATAAATGTTATATGAGTATAAACACAGCAGCATATGATGATCTATGAATAAGAATATCAGAGCATGGATGACGGACATTAACATGTTTTAATTGATTTATGCAATTTTTGCCAATTAGCTATAAGTTTTGTATTTAGTGATGGATAAGGACTTATGTTATACCAAATTCTTTGTAAATTCTTGCTCTATAATGTCATGTACTTTGTGTGTGAATATGAGTGCGCGTTTGCGTGTGGTGAACCTTCGTTGTTATATCTTCCGCGGTAGTTAACCTATCGGCATGCAACTTGGACAATGAATTATTTATGAGAGTAGCTACATTTTCTATATACTCTGTTGTTCTCGGCTATTTTTTTAAATGTGGTTTTTTTGTGATTGAAAACTCAACTTTTCATGCTTATCTATTGAAGAGTAATAAAATTTCTAGATAAAATCTAGGCAGGCTCTCGCAGACTTATACAAAGATTCGCCTGCAACCCGTGTATCGTTAGTTCAAGCTACCACGTAGACAGTCGATTGACCAATCAGAAGCCCCTAATTTCAGTCAGATTCGTCCGTTGTCAAGTGTAGTTCAGGCAGTTCATCCGAAGCCGTTGCTTAGTGAACGTGTGCTCTTCGTCAAGAGTTTTTCTTGTTCGAACTGGTTAATCTAACGTAACTCTAAGCCTTGGAACTCTTTTCGAGTTGTTCGATTAGAACCAAGCGAGTGAATTACATAATATCTAGTATATTATATTAAGTGCTATTCCGTGTTAGTAGAAGATTTTCGCTTAGGGAGATTTATCTACCGGGGTAAATCTTATATTTTATTAGTAAATATTATTAATGCGGAACACTTCAAGAGTAGCCGGAAGGTGTAAGCCTAATACACCGCTTTTATAATTACAACCCTGAGAATCAATAATTCATAACGATTAAGTACTAATAATAACAAATCCGAGCGATACAAACTAACAATTCGGAAAGTGACAGTTTATGTGAGACATATGCAATTAGTGTTATCAGTTGTTCGAAGAATCCAACACGCGGAGAGAGAGAGAGAGAGAGAGAGAGAGAGAGAGTGAGAGAGAGAGGAAGATAGCAGAGCGGCGGTCAGTGCAGAGAGAAGCCAGCGGAGCAGCGATTGACGTCCATCGATGTTGACGTCACGCCGAGTATAAGAAATTTTACGTATCAAGTAAACTCATCCAAACTGAACTATATAAACTGTTTTATAAATAATAAAGACTATACATGACATTGTTTAAATTTAAATATATCATATAAACATTATTTACTTGTGTGCTGAATAAATAATTTTTCTACACCTCCAATATAGAGTTGTTCATAATTTATACACACACAACTATCCTATGCGAAAGTATTTATTTGTATCGTTGCAATATATAATTATACTTTGCCAAACTGAGATTGGCAAAAGCATAAACACTATATAAGTTTGTTTAATTGTAAGTAATTTTTTAAAATGAAAAATGCATAAAAATTTCATCTTAAATTGCTTTACAATTTAAATAAGTTACTTAAGAAAGAAAAAGGAAAAAGTATGCTAGTAACAAAATATTTGCAATTTGCACACTATACAGACAATGCTAAAAACTAATATACGCAAATGCAAAAGCGCTTTCGTGATTTGGTTTCTCCCCCTTTTCTCACATTTCGGCACCGGTACTAATACCTGCCACTAGGCGACACTAGTATGCTCTGACTTGAACTGGAAGTCTTGCTGGGTCCGTTCAGTTCATGTGATCCACCCACCTTCTTCCATGTGATCCACCCACCTTCTTCCGTTTTCTGTCATGTTGTCCTGCAAACTGTATATTTGCAACTCTGTCCTGTTCCTGTGATCCACCCACCTTCATTCATTTTCTGTAATGTTCTCCTGCAAACCGTATATTTGCAACTCCGTTTTGTTCATGTGATCCACCCCCCTTCTTCTATGTACTGTTACTTTATCTGCAAACTGTATATTTGCAACTCCGTCCTGTTTATGCGATCCACCCACCTTATTCCATTTTCTGTCATGTTGTCCTGGAAACTGTATATTTGCAACTCCGTTGTTGTGTTCATGTAATCGACCCACCTTCTTCTATATTCTGTTATTTTGCCCAATAACAAAAAACAGTAACAATTTCACACCGCGAACCAATACTGTTACTGCTCAAACTGGTGAATTAGGCCTACACCTTTCCAGTGAGCTTGAGATGTCTATATACTCCTAACTGGTATATCTTTCACTTTGCGGATAGCATACAATTATAAAAGAACTGTGGCAGTAACTCTACGGGAATGTTTAACTTGCGTTTGTCACAACTGGCATGCCAAACGTCTTGGACCAGAGCAGCGTTCACTCGTTATCGATTCCGAAGTGACACTGTCTGTATGTTCAGAATTTTGTATTTAAATTGAATTTCTTGCGATTTGATTGATACCTCGGTAACCCCTTGTCATGATCTTATAGTTATCAGATTTATCTGTACAAGAACGTTTAGAAAGCAAACAATTCATGTTCTAAAAACCTAAAATAATAATATTTATCGGATATTAAACCTTTTTACTATGAAAACGCATACATTCAGTTACTAATTTTTAAATTAACTACTGTCGTCAGTTACGTATTTTTATTACGAGTATTCTGATATAAGTCCCATCTAAAAATTTTCCATATTTCCATAGCGTTTCAAATTAACGTGTTTTTCAAGAATATCCCATACAATAATTACGTACCTTTGCACACGCGGCTAAGTATCATTACGGACCATTTCACTGCACTTAAAGTCGCTTTACAAGTTTAAAAACACTAAAAACTATGATTTTTCACGATGTTCCTTATCCACTACTTTACAATGTTCAAACCTGGAACCTCTTATATCTTCTTTAAATGCTAACAAATGGCAAATCATATCAATATTGTTTGCTACATTGCAAGTGCAATTAGACTGTCCATTGCAATATTATTACCAGTCTTACTAATATAAGAATAAACCGGAATGACTATGTCTTAATATTGTTACGACGGTCTCACTGATCGTCGTATGGTACAGTGGAAAACAAAATATAAGACACCAATTAAGTCACTAATCACCAGCTTTATTAATCTAAATTAACAGTTTGAAATCAACAAGATTATACCCGTACAATAATTCGAGCAAATCTGTCCACACACAATAGTAATGTCAACAATAAAGAATTCCGCACTATAATCACTTTTCACTAATACACCATTTGAGACGCATTGTGTAAATCGCCCGACAATAACTGAAAACTAAGCGGCAGGTGTGAGCTATTTATAGTCTGCATGGTTTCATAATATGCGTCCTTAACAAGCAATCGAAAATTCCAGAGGATACTTTAGCGCGGCTGTGGCAGAAACACGCACCGTTGGGCTAGTTGAGGAGCTTGTCGAACAACACTATCGACGTTCTGTAACGAAAATTTAGGCCTATTGCCGTTGACGAAATTTGCTCACCAGAGAAACTGCTAGACACTAGTTAGCGTGGCATAGGCTCTGGAGGGCACAGCCAATTGTTAATGATGGAAATTATGTTTGTTATTTTATGCTAACAGCGATGAATTACGTAACAGTACCTCGCATGTTAAGAGTCACGTACGCACACAACATTACAGCCGAACGTTCTGCAATGGCGCAACAGTATGGTGGGCTCCCTTGTGTGGATGTGTTCATCGCCGGAACAGGAAGTCATACCCGGAACATGTGAATAACATCAGTAAGTGAAGCGACCATTTGGTATATGTCTGTGCCTATCTATTTCAGGGATGTCTCCAATAACTTATGAATGCACGACTCGATTATAGTAAAACTTAAAATGCGTGTCTGTGTGTTTTACACTACGGACATCCGTTGCTTTCGAGATTGATCCCCCCCTCCCAGAATAAAGTGGAGTTAAGCAAAAATGAGAGAGATCAAAATTTGAAAAAAAAATCGTGGGGCTAATTTGTAGCCTCTGCTTGCTAAAAACCTTGATATATTGGAATCAGGTGCTTGTATGTGAGAAAAGTATTAGGTATTGGCCTATAGATATCTATGGAAACATAAATAAACTGATACGGTGGGACAAAGTTATCTGTCATTCAGGCACTATGATTATAAATTTTAACGGAAAACCAAGGTAGAAATCGGGATTTTTAGTGTTCTTAATTTTTTCCGGTGAAGGGTTAGTGAGGATCGGTCAAAAAAATATAACGCAAATTTTAACTTAATTGTGTCGACGTTTCGACAATGTTTATTGTCATCATCAGGACCTGTGTATGAATACAAGAGAAATGTCAAACACAACAGAACATTTATTTGAGTGAACGTGTTTGTGTATGTGAGTGTGTGCGCGTATGTGTGTATCCTTGTATATGTGAAGGAGTTTACTATGCTATATGTTGATAGGTACACATATATACTTAGTTCTCGATAAATAATAATTTACAATATGATTAAAAGTATTCTCCATTTTCATTTGATGGATAGGTTTATTATAAACTTGTGTTTACAATATTATGTAAATTCTCTTATGTAAGTTCATAAAGTTTTACAGTTATTGTGTAATTTAGAATTCTCTAAATTAATGACGGTGTGTTTAATATCAGTAGTTAGTGAAACATGATAAAAATAACTTTTAATAATTTACATAATTTAACAACCCTATAATCTGTATTTAGCTGTAATATATTTTACTGTGCTAGATGGTTGACAGGTACATGTATAATCGTTTTCTGTACCAATTCTAATATTTAATTGTTGATTACTGCTTTTATAATTAATTACAAATACCATTACATTATGAGTAATTTAAATTGTAATATTGTATAAATTAAGTTCTGTGATATTATAATTTTCTCGTTGTCTTTAAAGAAAATATTTGATGATGTAAAACAAACTATATCTCAACTCCTTCACATATACAAGGATACACACATACGCACACACACTCACATACACAAACACGTTCACTCAAATAATTGTTCTGTTGTGTTTGACATTTCTTTTGTATTCATACACAGGTCCTGATGATGACAATAAACGTTGTAGAAACGTCGACACAATTAGGTTAAAATTTGTGTTATATTTTTTGACCGATCCTCACTAACCCTTCACCGGAAAAAATTCATTGAATGACGGTCACTACGAATTTAAAGGGTTCTTAATGTTTTCCATTTGCTTGTTTTACTTTTTAAGGGACAGCAAAATGTCCATATACCGTGGTTAGGTTGAATCAATGGGCACCGACGGGAGTTCCGATAACTCTAAAAATCGTACATACAAAGAACATTACTCACAGCTTTAAAATATTAAAATTTATTAATCTGATTTTATAGAATAAGAAATGTGTTTCGTTCAAAGTAGTGAACTAATTCCGCAGTACTATTTTAATAAATTAAGAAAATGAACTCGGAAAAGACACAAAATATTGTAATTCAATAACGAAAAGTTGTTTTTATCCCTTCCCTATAATGTTTTTTTTTTCTTAATAAAAACAGTTTACAAAGTGGACAATATTCTTGTGACATTTGTCACGAATTACGAGTGTCTCCAAACCCACGCTTGGATTCCCAGTGTCACCTGAACGGTGTCAGCTTGTTTGATATTTATCAAAACACAAACAAGCGTCCGTTATTATTAAAATATTTCCCGAACATTGACAATTACTTAGTAGGCATTTTCCTCCCGTTTTGCTCGACCGAGTTATATCACAGTACAAGGAAAGGAGTATGAATTTTTTATTTCCAACGTTTTTATCGGTTACTTCTATTTTATTTTGATTTTATTATAAGTTTCTTGTAAGTCGCCGTAAGCAGCGATATAGAGTTTTCAAGAATGTAGATATTTACAAAAAATAAAAAATAAATTGTGTGTTGCCAAAATTTAGGATTTTGAAATGTGAAAGTTTTCAGAAAAATTACGTTTGGTATTCTAAAAAATTAGCAATTATGATCGTTTTTCTAATAAAAGAGAACTTTAAATTAAACATTTTGTTTGGATTTCACAAGAACATCATAGCAAACAAGCGTTGTCAACTGTCGACAAATATTAGCAAATGTTACAGTTTCACGGCGTTACGGTTTCATGTTACAGACATGTTACTTTTTTCAAAATAAATTAATTTGTTTATAAAAATTAATTTTTTCACAATAATTCTTTGCCAACAACTCTCGTTTGAAACGCCACATAGTGCATACGCGTAGTCCATAAAAAAACCACGTATTGTTCATAAAAAAGCAAAAACAAAACAACATAACAGAGTCGCTGTAGTTACGTTGAAATCAGTCTAAACGGGGGTCTCCTACAAGATATTTCTATACACTTCCGAGCTTTTATCTGTGTTGAAATGTTTGCTTAAAAATGCAAAAATAGAAGCGGGTCGCTTCAATTCTTATTGTGAAAACTGAAAGTAGATTTCAATTATATGTATTATTTTTTATTAAAAATCACGCGCAAGTCACCACAGTAAACTAAAGCGTGAACGGTAATTTACCAAAATAACTATAGCCAAAATTTGAAGGTGACCATTGTTAAAATTTGAGTTTTCCATTCTTTTATTTAGATATTTACAGCCTGTTGAATAAATCATGAAGGGACAATAAGTAAAGCTGATAAGAGTACAATAAATATGAAGGAAGAATGAGTGGTGGAGGGAAAAGGTAAATAAAAAGCATTAGGTAATCTGGTCTGAAGGTCACGGCATCTTCAGTTTTACTGGAGCTATTCAGATGGATCCTGAAGACTGCTGACTGTGTCGTTTCTTGCCGAAGTAGCTGCATGTTATTCTTTTGATTTCCTCTTCAGCTGCTGGGATTCGGGGGTCATCATGTATGGTCTTGTTATTACGGGGTGTCCAGTGAAGTTCGTAGGATATTCAATTGGAGTCTCTGGATAATCTTGGTGTTGGGCGGACGGGGTCTGGACTCCATTTGATGACTGTCTTATATAGAAGGTTCTCAACAGAGAATTTTGATTCTACGAAACCAGTGAAGTTATTGGAGTATAAGTCTGATCTGAGACTTTTTGGTTGTAATGTGCGACTTAGAGATACATTATCTAGCATCAGGCCCAGGCACTTAATCTAATGTTTTATTGGAAGCGAAACGCTTTTATATTTCCTGTTCGGCACTGAGTACGTGTCACATCATGTTTCTAACTCGTCGTTGCCAACTGTACACGGGAAGCTTCACATTTACCGAGCGCTGCACCATGCAAAACTGACCATTTGTTTATCTGGGCAAGAAAGGGGCTGTTATGAACATTTCATCAACTGCTGCCAATATTCCTAGTCCATTGCTCTCGGTATATGGACCATCAACAATCTGCGGGGCTGTGCGGGACGATGGGCATGCCCGTCACCCGCTCGTATACTGCGTCCCGAGCTTCAAGTAGAGCTCCTGCCGCAGGGACAGTAGATAAACTGGATTTAGGGTGTGGCCTGCTACCGGCCGTGGGTGTTCAATTAATTATTTAATTAATTGAGGGTGAGAACACGCCGAGGCCGGGCCCAAGATTCTCCTGGCACAGATTGGTAGCGACCGAGCGGCTAATGAGGTGGTTGCCCTGCAATGCGGCGATAGAATTTTCGGGACAGTGTCCGTATAGTGGCGTCCAGGGAACGGACACGCATTTAAAATTTGTCGTGTTCTTGCATGTGTTAACCCTACAACACAAACACATATATACACATAAAAAATGTGCTTTCTTAATTTTAACGTTCACTTTAAAGTATTTATATTGCACAGAAAGATATTATTAGGCTTCCAAGTCAAACTATGTTATTTGATTTTTATGAAATTTGTAAGTTACAGCCATTATTTACCCATTAGTTTTAATTTGTTAGTACGGTTTTCATTATAATATGAGAAAAAATACTCTAAGAAAACGATATGTGGTTGAAAGAAAATCCCCCCTACGAAATGAGATCTAGGTTCGCCCCTGTGGACAAGTACGGCATATATATATATATATATATATATATATATATATATATATATAGACAAGTTCTCTATATTAGTGGAGAACCATGATCAAAGGAGAATTGAGAAATTCCTTGTATATGTTTATTGTACTTAATGTATTGGTTAGGGAAGGAAACCCAATGGATGAAACATTTTTCCTTGTAGGGCTACTCGCATTAAAGTCAGCGCTTGTAATCGAGTCGATTTGGGTAAAGAGAAGGAAACACAGCGTGTGACGATTTCATTAATAAAAATATGTTAATTAATTAAGTTGATAATATATAAGCGAAGAAATTTTAAATTCTTAATAAAATCTCACATTGTAAACTAAATCTTATGGCAATCATTTAATAATAATAATATTTAATATAAGTCTAATAATAAAATTAAAAGGGAATGGAATTGTACAGAAAGGGTAAAGCTTATTAATTTATCCTGCATAAACAAGAACTGACCAGAATTAACTTGTTTTCTGACCCCTAAATAAACTAAGTATTATTGTAAATTTGTTATTATTTAAATAATTAATTAGGACCATTGTTACGTATTTTGATAACTTCTGCAACTAAGAATATCACGATTTAATTATTTAATCAACCGTAGTCCTTTAATTAAAATTAGAAACACGGAACTACTTTTATGTTGCCTAGTAATTGTCTTGAGATTACTACGCTCCCCTTAACTATTTTCTACCACTTGTAATGGAGCGCTCACGCCGTAAGCAGCGTAAAGCGTTGTTTCGCTACGTATATAAATAAAAATGTGAAAGGGTTGATACTATGACTATTTTAAATAAGTAATTTGTGTGGTGATGACATCTCTCTATATTATAAAATAACGGACTATGTAAATAATACAGTATTACAACCAAGAAGGTGATAGTAAACTAATCTATCATCATGTGAAGTGTGTAACCGTGAAACAAACATTCTATCTATGTATTCTAACTACAAGAATTATTAAGAGTAACTACAGTCGCCGGAGTTGAATGTACCACACCAGGAAAGATTTCACATACTTCAAGAACTTCACCATCACAGTATGATAAGGTAACAACTGAACTTCAAGAAACATCAGGAGGACCGAAGAACTAATTCTGCAGCAACTTCAGGAAAAACACAGGTGACATGGAGGCTTGTCTTCCATGGTTAAGAGTTACAAAAATTATAAACCCCAAAAGACAATTTAAATAACATTAAAGACTTTAGAAACCTGACATTTTAGGTAACATGTAGTATAAAATCTAATAACGCTAGTTATAGCAAAAAGGTAAAGTTTAAACTAAAAGTTTTGTTGTTTTAGAAGATTAATAAAAAACCATTCTTCAAATGGTTAGAGTTTCAATATTGTACATGGCAAGGTGACCATGATTCATTTAATATATTTAATCCCGGATCCGTGGAATTAATCAATAAGATGTACATCATATTTTGAGGCCCCTTTGTAAAGTAGTAATTTATATATTTAATCATATAGTAAACTATATTGTTTGAGAACTTTCAATAGCGAACTTAATCACCAAATGTAATAAAGAGATGTCATCTAAGTACCGAGTAAAATGAGTGCATAAATCAACAGTCTCCCCTTCCTAATATCCTGCTATATAAATTGTTTATTTGTTGTGATTATTTTCAGTGCTTCACAACGAAGGCAGCCGGTATAATTGGCACATCCAATTATTACTGGTTCCCTCTGTTATAACTCAAGAGAAGAGGTTATAATTTGCGCCACTCTGCTCTGCTGCTTATTTTGCGTATTTGCTATTTTGCGTAAGAGAAAAGAAAGAAGTAATTGCGTCCCGATATCCCACGCACAAAAGCTGTTGATCTATACACTCATGTATTTCAATATGTGTCAGAGTTTTAATAAGATAAAAATAGTAATTAATATTATAGTTATATAGTATAAATAACTTTATTAGTAAATATAATATGTGTAACGTTATATTAGCATATAATCCAATGTAAACAAACCATGTCGGTACTTGTTAAAAGTCCCATTCATAAACGTGCCACATTCTCGAAAATCTCGGACGTGTAGTTTCCTGCCGCCGTTTGTTTAAAATTGTCATTGTTTAGTTGAGTTGACAATAAGTCACCCTCCTTGTGTGGTCTATTGTTATATGAAGCGTGTCTGTTCATGTGTTAGTAACCGAAGGGGGAATCTTTTGTCGTACGCATATTCATGCATGTGTGAAATTTCTCTCTCTCTCTCAAAGTAAAACGATAAAGCTTGTCATAACATTTTAAGTGTTTAATTTGTAAAAAAAAAAAGAAAAAGGAAGCGTTGTATAACAACTAATGCAAATAGTAGAATACTTAGTTATAGCCGCTCACGTTACAAAAAATGGCAGAATTTAATCCTGATCTGTTATTAAAAGATGAGCTATGCTTCGAGGCACTTTTACGAGGTCTAAAACACGTAAATGTAACCGTGTCGGAGTTACGAAAATCATTACGCCAAACCGGATCAGATACACTATCGCAGTTAGATAGATTGCGTGAACTCGATTATGACGGCGAACGAGAAACCTGTTATGCGAAATATAGGGAATTGATAGTATTATCTCAAAACCTTGAGGACAAGAAATCACCTACGGAATTTTTGCGCGTTACGCAACGTATAGAACATTTAACCCGCCGGTTAAATAATTTATTAAGCTGGCCCGACGTCACCGTAATCCCCCCCGATGTGCAGAAATTTGCGGAGGAGGCATTAAGCCAATTACCCATAATTATCAATGACTTACGACGAAAATCAGACGCATCGAGAATGGAGGAAATTGAGCACGATTTACAAAA
This sequence comes from Magicicada septendecula, assembly GCA_034769895.1. Taxonomy (NCBI): domain Eukaryota; kingdom Metazoa; phylum Arthropoda; class Insecta; order Hemiptera; family Cicadidae; genus Magicicada; species Magicicada septendecula. Next base: position 22,012,529 of record CM068376.1, read on the forward strand.
ATTATATATCTCCCCAGTTCAATCCCCTACTTTAGAAAACCCTCCCTCCACCTCGAACCCCGAATCACCCACCTTATCGAAGATACAACCGAGTCATGAACAATTACCTAGTAGAGAATTAAATACCCACACTATGTCAGAACCCCTACCGCCAAATGTTCAGCATACTCGCACTAGTAAATATGCGATTACAAATCCCAATGCAAACACCAATCTTACGAAAAGTACACCTAACGTATGTTTTAATGTTGACCTCTACGGAAAGATTTCCCACCCAGTAGAGAAAATAATTAATGAAATTCCTTACACCGATGGCTTAAGCATCACGACTCTATTGACTTTTATCAGATATCTACTGCAAATAAAAGATCTACAACTATTGAGCGATTGGCAAATACTGCAGGTCATCTTACCCAAATGTAAACCACCTTTACGAGATCGCGTGCTAGAAGCATTAAACTCGAATCTTCCGGTAGAAGAACTTCATACAAATATAATCAAATATTTTATTCCCACTGGAATATATGAGGAGATAAAAAGAAATGCTGTACTTCGAGTACAAAGAGCTCAAGAAAGACTGGCCCACTATATCGCAGACATCAGAGAATCTTCACGTCTACTGCAAGTCGACTGGACTGAAAAACAATTGGTCGATACTATATTGGTAGGCTTATCTCCTGAAGAACGCTCCCGTTTAGCTCTAATAAGTAGACCTCTTACTTTCGCTGACCTTGAACAATGTAGTGTGCACTCTTCAAATGTGTGGTATGCAGATCAGCATCGACATGCACCGGTATCCACAACACCACATAGAAAGGAAACGCAAGCCCTATCCTTAGATACAAGAAGTCTACGAGAACGACGCCCATTTCGGCGACCAACCTATGTTCATGGCCACGGTAAGTCCAAAGAGCCACCACCTAGACACGAAACCAGTGAGACCCCGCGTAAAGAATATATATGCTATAACTGCGGAAAACCTGGACACCTCAGTAGAAACTGTAAACGGAAACAGTATCATCAGAAAACTCATTATCCAAAAAACATGTAAGGCAGGGAGATCCGAAACCCTGTGTCTTCCGCAGCATCGTGAAAACAGGTAAACCCCTGAGAAACCACAAGTTAAAACAAAATACTAATAATAATAACAAAAGAAAATTAGACCCCTATGTTAGGAAATTTATCGATAAATGTAACTCTATTAGTAAATGTGATTACAATAGGTGTGAATTACCGTATATACAAGTTGACATTGGTGTTACATCCACCCTCGGATTAATTGATTCCGGATCCACGCGAAGTTTAATTAGTCAAGAGCTAGCAGATCAATTATTTAAACACAATTTAGTTAAACGCAGTCAATCAGTAGATATTAGATGCGCTACAGCTAATAAACAAAACTTAATGATAAAGCTTATCATCACTTTTAAAGTAAAAATTAAAAATCTAACGTGGTATTTTCCAATGTTGGTATGCGACGAATTAGGACCCGAATTAATATTGGGAGCTGATTTTATCAGTAAAACAGGAATAATTTTAGACATTCACGAGAAGATATTTTACTTTGGATTCGATCGTTCACGGAAATATAACTTGCATGATAATGCAAATAACAGAGAAAGTACTAGCACTACTTCTACACATATAAAGCATCACGAATCTGAATTAAGTCATCTGAAAAGTAAAGCTAGACGGAACATACAGACTTTAATAAAACAATTCTCCAACGTCCTCACCCCAAAATTAGGACTGACGGATCTGATAGAGTACAAAATAAATTTGAGCGACAACAAAGTAATTCGTTTAGCCCCATACAAATTATCACCACCGAAAATGGAAGTGATGAGGAACCAAATTAATAAATTGTTAGAACAAGGAGTCATCGAACCCTCTACGTCATCTTATTCATCACCTGCGTTTTTAGTACCCAAAAGTAACGACAAACATAGATTAGTGGTGGACTACAGACAACTAAATAAACGGATCGAATTTGAATCTATACCACTTCCCGACATCCACAGTGCATTTCATTATTTTACTAAAGCAAAAATCTTTACCATTATGGATTTAAATCAAGCTTTTCATCAGATACCTCTTTCGGAAGAATCAAAACGTCTTACCGCCTTTGCCGTCCCTTTCAACCTATACCAATTTACAAGGGTACCTTTTGGTATATCCCAAGGTAGTTCTGTATGTAGCAGATTATTAGAAAAATTATTTCATGACATAAAGTTTAAATATGTGTACCACTACCTAGATGACATTGTTATTTACAGCGAGTCAATTGAGCAACATCTTGAACATCTACGTGAAGTACTAACCCGATTGGAGAAAGCTGGATTAACCGTAAATCCCAGTAAAGTAAATTTTGCTGTGACACAATTCTCATTTTTAGGTCACATTGTAAAAGCCAACGGAAAGGTAAGCATAGACCCAGAGCGAACCCGTGCCATCAGAGAATTTTTACCGCCGCGGGATGCGAAAGGAATAGCTCGATTTTTGGGAATGATAAATTATTTCCATAAGTACATCCCACATATAGCCGAAATTGCAGCACCGCTAAATACCTTAAGAAAGAAGGGAATTAAATTTGAATGGAATGAGCAACACCAAACCGCATTCGAGAAATTAAAAGAAAGCATAATATCACCCCCCGTACTACAATTAGCCGACTTTACAAAACCATTTGTAGTGCAGACTGACAGTTCTAGTGTCGCACTAGGTGCAGTAATATATCAGGAAGTAGATAACTCAAGGTTACCTATTAGTTACGCTTCTCGCACCCTGACTGAGCAAGAAAAGAAATACTCCGCATACGAATTAGAATGTTTAGCTATAGTTTTCGCTTTTGAGAAGTTCAAACCATTTTTAGAACATAAGGAGTTTTTATTAGAAACAGATAATCAAGCGTTATCTTGGCTACTAAATCACCCAAAACAGTTAGGCCGTATCGGAAGATGGGTATTAAGATTAAATTGTTTTAAATTCAAAGTACAACATATTAGAGGCACCCAAAATGTAGTTGCCGATACACTATCACGTATGTTCCAGCCTAGTAGTAATACTTACGAAAACAAGAGTAGAGAAACGCCGATTATTAATACGTTAATTACCGAATTTCCTCTTGCATTTACGGATTTAGCCCAGTATCAAATACAAGACCCACGTTTGAGTCCAATTATTGAACAACTTGAAAAAGGAAATAAATCAGAGAAATACATATTAAGTAGGAGAGTATTATGTTGTAAAATAGCGAACGGAAAATATCTACGAATAATTGCCCCTGATATTATTAAACCTATGCTGATGGAATATTATCACTCTTCCACCATTGGAGCACATATGGGAATAAATAAAACCATACACAGAATTCGTAAAGAATATCACTGGGAAAATATGAACAGTGAGATCGCCAATTTTGTAAAAAAGTGTAAGTTGTGTGCACTCAGCAAACCAGCGAGAAACAGCCAAATAAGTCAGTTAATCTCAGAGATTCCTGCTACCCCATTCTCCAAAATTTATTTAGACTTTTCAGGACCCTACCCGCGTTCCAAATCAGGAAATACAATGTTACTAATTTGTGTAGACTCTTTTAGCAAATTCGTATGGATGTACCCCATGCGGCGAGCCTTAGCTACAACCACAGTAAATATTTTACAGCATAGATTATTTAAAGAATTCGGTATTCCTGTCCATCTAGTGTCGGATAACGGACCACAGTTTAAGTCCAAGGAATTCAGGAACATGTGTTTCAAACTAGGTATAAACCATATTACCACTACAGAGTATCGTCCGCAAGGTAATATAGCTGAGAGGTATTTGCGAAACCTAAAATCTGCTTTAATTGCCTACCATGCTAACGACCATACTTCTTGGGACCAGAACTTATCCTGGATACAGTTCGCTTTTAATTCTGCATATCATGAAGGACATAAGTCGACCCCATTTGAATTATTGTTCAAATATAAACCCAACCACCCATTATCCACTAAGTGGAAAATACATGAATTGTTACCCCTTGAAATTAGGGATAAAAATATTAGGAAATTATGGAATGAAGCGCGCGCTAATTTGCGAACAAACTTAGCGAAATCAAGGAAATATCACGAGCGAAATAAAAATAATGAAGTAAAGTACCAAATCGGTAACTTAGTTATGTGTAAAACACATCCTACGAGTAGTGCAATCGATAAGACCACTTCCAAGCTATCATACCGATGGTGCGGTCCTTATCAAATTCACAAATATTTAACTCCAGTAACCGTAGCACTGTATGAACCCTCTACACAAAAATATGTACGAAGGACACATATTTCTCAGATAAAACATTATCACGAAGAAGGTAATGGTAGAGTGCAAGTTAAATAAATGTAAAGAAAAAAGAAAGGTATATGTTTAGTACTCAACTGCAAAGGAATACCAGAGTAACATTTAGCTAGCTAATGGTATAGATAGGTACGAGGCCTGATCACCCTTGAATCCTATTCTTCAAAAGTAGAGCAAAGTAAGAAGTCAGCTGACAGCAAATATGAGAAATAATTAAGTAACAAATTACTTAATGAGTAATTCTATCAACAGAATAACTCCCAACTAAAGAAAAACCCGGTAGTAGTCATAAGTAGTAGTGTTAAGAAAATTTAGAATGTTAACAGTATGTTTTTTTTATAATGTGTGAATTTTATGTAGTAGTAGAATTAGCCTGTAAGGTATGATATGTAGATAGTAAGAAGAATCAATTCGAGAATGACGTGTGTAACTCATAATTACATACAGAGAGAAACGGGTGAGAGAAATTACACACAGAAATCCCTAAACATACTCTCGGTATATTCAAAAAAAAAATTATACCGGCGTCTGTGGCTTAAGCGGCGGAGTATGTGACGATTTCATTAATAAAAATATGTTAATTAATTAAGTTGATAATATATAAGCGAAGAAATTTTAAATTCTTAATAAAATCTCACATTGTAAACTAAATCTTATGGCAATCATTTAATAATAATAATATTTAATATAAGTCTAATAATAAAATTAAAAGGGAATGGAATTGTACAGAAAGGGTAAAGCTTATTAATTTATCCTGCATAAACAAGAACTGACCAGAATTAACTTGTTTTCTGACCCCTAAATAAACTAAGTATTATTGTAAATTTGTTATTATTTAAATAATTAATTAGGACCATTGTTACGTATTTTGATAACTTCTGCAACTAAGAATATCACGATTTAATTATTTAATCAACCGTAGTCCTTTAATTAAAATTAGAAACACGGAACTACTTTTATGTTGCCTAGTAATTGTCTTGAGATTACTACGCTCCCCTTAACTATTTTCTACCACTTGTAATGGAGCGCTCACGCCGTAAGCAGCGTAAAGCGTTGTTTCGCTACGTATATAAATAAAAATGTGAAAGGGTTGATACTATGACTATTTTAAATAAGTAATTTGTGTGGTGATGACATCTCTCTATATTATAAAATAACGGACTATGTAAATAATACAGTATTACAACCAAGAAGGTGATAGTAAACTAATCTATCATCATGTGAAGTGTGTAACCGTGAAACAAACATTCTATCTATGTATTCTAACTACAAGAATTATTAAGAGTAACTACAGTCGCCGGAGTTGAATGTACCACACCAGGAAAGATTTCACATACTTCAAGAACTTCACCATCACAGTATGATAAGGTAACGACTGAACTTCAAGAAACATCAGGAGGACCGAAGAACTAATTCTGCAGCAACTTCAGGAAAAACACAGGTGACATGGAGGCTTGTCTTCCATGGTTAAGAGTTACAAAAATTATAAACCCCAAAAGACAATTTAAATAACATTAAAGACTTTAGAAACCTGACATTTTAGGTAACATGTAGTATAAAATCTAATAACGCTAGTTATAGCAAAAAGGTAAAGTTTAAACTAAAAGTTTTGTTGTTTTAGAAGATTAATAAAAAACCATTCTTCAAATGGTTAGAGTTTCAATATTGTACATGGCAAGATGACCATGATTCATTTAATATATTTAATCCCGGATCCGTGGAATTAATCAATAAGATGTACATCATATTTTGAGGCCCCTTTGTAAAGTAGTAATTTATATATTTAATCATATAGTAAACTATATTGTTTGAGAACTTTCAATAGAGAACTTAATCACCAAATGTAATAAAGAGATGTCATCTAAGTACCGAGTAAAATGAGTGCATAAATCAACAGTCTCCCCTTCCTAATATCCTGCTATATAAATTGTTTATTTGTTGTGATTATTTTCAGTGCTTCACAACGAAGGCAGCCGGTATAATTGGCACATCCAATTATTACTGGTTCCCTCTGTTATAACTCAAGAGAAGAGGTTATAAGCGTAGTTAGTTCTCGTACTCTTAAATAAAAGGTTACACAGATGTAAGATAAAAGAGAATGTGGGCTTCCTTTGGCCCTGGACGTTCGCCCCCGTCTCTTTATTTCCGTTTCTCGTGTCCGGGGCAACCGCGTAATATGTCACTAGAGATTACTCGACAGAAAGGTTATGTGTACGTGTGTTTGCTGTGCCAAAACCGCTGCTCGGATTTTGATAAACATTTGTTTTGACGATGCGAGCGACACTGGATAGGCATATACCATGCGTGTGTCAAACGTATCTCTTTCCCAACTCGCAGGTTGCGTACTGTCCAACAATCATTCAACTGTTGTTGTTTTTTCATCAGTTATATTCCTCCTACAGTAGTATGCTTGTTATAGGATTTAAAATAATACGGGCTTTTCCGTAGCCGAGGTGTTATTTATTTAGGTTTTTTTTTAATAATAATTACGATTTGTTGAGTAATCGGAAAAAACAATTGCTTTTTTTAATTGCGTATAGATTTTTTCACATTGCTTATAGAATAATTCTCTAAAACTCGTTTTAAATTTTAATCGTTATCGTTTGCTGCTGTTAAATGTGTACTCTGGCACCGTTTTTCCTTGTGTCATAAAACGATTTTCATTTCCTGGAACGCAACCCGACAGCTCATTCCTCGTGGCTCAACTTGCACGGTTTCTTATTGGCTTCTCCTGTTTGTCAGACATTTTTAATGCGATCTACTCGAGTCATCTCCAAAATCTTCCTGTCAGCACCAACGTTCAGACGGTTCTCGTTGTCACGCCACGAGTACATACGGTTTGCTTTATAGTATAGAGTATATTTGTTATGTTTTGTAATAGACATTCTAATTGCATATGGAATTTAGCAGACAATATTGACATACGACAGCATATAAAGAAGTTATACGAATAAGTGGCGGGTTCTGTACTAATTATAAGTATAACACTACTGACTCGGAACATTAAGTTTTTTTAATGGTAAAAATGTAAACTTTTTTCCTTATAGCCTGAACCAGTTTTCGCTTATTATAAGCTTCGTGATTTGAATTGTGTCTGTTCTTTACTACACGTACTATTCGAACATATCGCACCGCACACACACAACATCGATCTTTCAAACGACGGCGCCGTCACCAAGAACAAGACGGACAGCGCTGATAGTGGCAGCCTCTGACGAAGCTTGTAATAAGCGAAAACTAGTTCAGGCTATAAGGTAAAAATTTTACGTTTTTATCAATAAAAACTTAGTGTTCCGAGTCAGTAGTAATATACTTATAATTAGTTAATCAACGGACACGTCATGGACAACAAAACCCAAGAGTTTTTATACTATAAAAAATATAGTTTCTATATAAGTAGTCTACTTACTGTATAAGTAGAGTTATAGTTCACTATAACTAGTGATTTTAATATCAAATAAATTTTAATAGTATTCATTCAACTGATAAAGTAATTACCTATGCGATCACGTGCAACTGAAAACACGTGGTTTGAAAAGGTCTATACACCAGAAGCTCATGTTCAGCAGCATGTGGTCGATTTTCTAGTAAGATCTAGAACGTTTTAACTTGTAATAATGACGTCATGTGCGTAGCTGTGAGTTTCGCAGTATTGTTACGACGTCGTAGGTACAGTGGAAAACAAAATACAAGACACCAATTAAGTCACTAATCACCAGCTTTAATTTTCACAGTTAAACAGTTCGTAATTAACAACACAATCTCTTACAACAAATCAAATAAAAATTATTCACACGGAATAAAATGTCAACTAATCTAAAACACAATTGTATTACAGTTATACCACCCGATTGTAAATCACAACACTTCACTATTAATCACTTGAACGCACAGAGTAATATCGCTTGTAATCGCCCGACAATAACTGAACTGAGCGTCCCTGAGTAATTGTATTTATATCCCGCCGAAAATCTAGACGATTCCACATACTACGTATTACCTCTAAACTACGACGTAATTGATTGCGGCCTTGACACAGTGCTAGCGGCCGCTCTAATACTGGCACCGTCTAGCAAACGCGTCGAGAAGCACGTATCCCACACGCATTACATTCCGGATCCCTATGGAACAGTCGATAAACACATAGATTGTTCTGTGATGTCGTAACAGGAGTCTAATTATTGTCGTAATAAGGAGTCTCTCGTATCCTCTGGGAGTCGGAGTGTATGGTCGTGGGAGTGGCTGAATTAGACTACGAAGTCGGGCGTTCAACGACCGATGGCTGTCAACGAGGAACAACTTAGATGGGCACAGGAAACCCTGAGATCGACATCCTACCTTGGAGGACAGCGGCTAGTGTGCAAGCGAGATCGTCCACAACAGCAGCAAATTCAGGAAAACTCTGTATAAACTATAAAATAATTAAAGACTCTTTTAAATGGCTGACTATCAAATATTCAAAATTTTTATATTTTCAAAGTCATAATTTTCACACATAAACTCTATATGTTTTATAGATATCTACAGTATATATATATATATATATATATATATTTCAATCACTTTCTGCTACAGTCCGTTTCTTGATGTATATAATACATTTAATATTTATTATTTATTATAAATTTACCTCAAGATGTTATTTTTCTATTTGGAACATGTTTCGGGTACTATCTTGTTCCCATCCTCAGCCTTCCGGTTTTTTTGTCTGGTGAAGTACATATGTGTTGTTGGTTGATAATTGTGGCTTCCTGTTGGCTTCTGGTATTTCAAGTTGGTTTTATTGTGTGTGATTGTGGTGTATGTGTTAGTTTTTTGTGTATTTTCAATGTTGAGTGCTTTGAATACTGTGTCATGTTTTGTATTGATTTGTATTTGTTGAGGTATTAGTTTGTTTTCTGTTTTATGTTTGTATATTTGTAAGTTTTCCCATATGTTCATTATGGCGCCTTTGTGTGGTATATGTTTTATTAGTGTTACATTGGTTATGTCTGGGAATTCATGTCCTGTGTTTATTGCATGTGTGGCTAAATTGGATTTATATATTTCTGGTTTTTTGTATGCATTTAGGTGTTCAAAATAACGTTTTTTCAGCTGTTTTTTTGTTTGTCCTATATAACATTTATTGCAATCTTGGCATTCAATTTTGTATATACCGTTAGTATATACTAAAGCCAACAACACATATGTACTTCACCAGACAAAAACACCGGAAGGCTGAGGATGGGAACAAGATAGTACCCGAAACATGTTCCAAATAGAAAAATAACATCTTGAGGTAAATTTATAATAAATAATAAATATTAAATGTAATATATATATATATATATATATATATATATATATATATATATATATACACACACACACACACAAAAGAAATGATATATAAATATATTAAGTCACCCAATCAATTTTCTACAAGTGCAGTCAGCTTCAAATATATATAGCACACGCGCGCGCGCGAGTTTACTTAGGGATATATTGCTCTTTTTATGTCAATCTTGTCCGCCCGCCATTGTCCAATTATTTTTTCCACACACAATTTTTTTTTTTAATTAAAATTAATAAGTGAACGAAGAGGATGAATCAACAAGATAATTACAATTTATTTATTTGGTTTACTACGCGATTGGCAGAATCAACACGGACCGTTTGTTTGCGTAGACAGCCATATTTCATGCAGAACAAACACACCCCGCTCCCTCGCTGACACTCCCATAAAATCAACAAATACCGCTTACACCTCGTATATACAGATAACGCTCAGGGTTCTATTCACAGTATCGTGATTATACGAAGGCGTATTAATTAATTCCCAAATCGAGCCTATGATAATAAAGCGTATTCCTGGCCGCAGTAGCTTCTTTGTATTCCGTGTGGGCGGCCTCACCTAAACTTTATTAGTGGCGTAAAATGGAAACCCATTTGAAAATATTACTATAGCAATGACGTAACGTTTACGCGAAGGTTCTATACGTTTCTCGGCAGATGTAGTGTCTCTGTCGACGCCGTGCACTCAAGTAGCTTTGAGACCGTTCGTGCACACTTAACTATGCAAATTACTTAACTAAAAATGAACTTTTTCATGTGAAAACTTACTGATTGTATTGGACGCGTTTCGGCTTAGTATCCGCCTTCTTCAGCTTTGGTACCAGACTGCCAGCATTTTGTAACGGTTGTGTGGAAGGTGAAGTGGGGGTGGTGTGTGGAGGAAGGGGATTGGCGCGGGGATTCAACTTACTGTTTGTTTTCTGTATAATTGTGTGAAAAAGTGTATGTGATTTATATTGTAATTGATCGTTGAGTATGTTGTTTGGTTGTGTTGTGTGGTGTTTATATATTTCGTATTGTTCAGTTGTGTTGAGTTTTTGACCTTTGGGTATGTAATGTAAAATTTCAAGATTAGTGTCTATGTTGGTGTAACTGTGGTTTTCTGTGTGTATGTGTGTGGCAAATGCGGAGTGTATATTGTTGTTGGTTAAAGCTTTTAAGTGTTCAGAATAACGGGATGAAAAAGATCTTCCCGTCTGGCCTATGTAGAAACTATTGCAGTCATTACAATTTAATTTGTAAACACCTGTTTTGTTATATTTCTTGTGTTTATATATTAATTGTTGTGTATATATATTTCTGCTAGTATTCCTGCCCTCCCACAAAATCGCAAAACAACTAGACAAAATAATCAGAGAAAACATTAAACTCAGTAACAACACATCTATCAAAAACAACATTGACCTAGTCAGGAAAACTGAACACATACACATCCCACATAACTCAACTCTGGCATCTTTTGATATAACCAATTTATACACTAATGTCCCCATCAAAGAAACCATACAAACACTAGAACAACTACTCAGACAAAACAACACACCTGAAACACACATACAAGAAATCATCACACTTACCAAAATAATAACTGAACAAAATTACTTTGCATACAATAACAAAATATACACACAAACAGAAGGACTCCCGATGGGATCCCCCATATCAGGAATACTAGCAGAAATATATATACACAACATTGAACAGAACCACATAATAAACAACAACAAATACACTAACAAAATTATATACTGCCACAGGTATGTAGATGATATATTACTTTTATTCAAAGGCAGCACAAGACAAGTTGAAAGCTTCCACAAATACATAAACACTATACATCACAAATTAAAATTTACACTGGAAACTGAACAAAACAATAGTATAAATTTTCTAGACCTAACAATTAACAAAACTAACAATACACACACGTACAAAATATACAGGAAACCAACCACAACCGACATGGTTATACACAACACATCAAACCACCCAACACAACATAAACATGCGGCCTTCAACCATATGCTCCATAGACTAACTAAAATACCCTTAAATAAACAAGATTACACCGACGAACTCAACACAATAAAATACATAGCAATAAAAAACGGTTATAACCCCAATTTAATAAACATACTACACAAACGCATCAAAAACAAAAACAACAAAACACTAAATACCATCAACACACAACACAATAAATACATCACACTCACATACCACAACTCATACACACACAAAATCGCCAATACATTCAGAAAACACAAATACAAAATAGCATTCAGAACAACCAATATCATCAAAAAACACCAGTAATACAAACACAAACATAGACAAATATAACAAAACAGGTGTTTACAAATTAAATTGTAATGACTGCAATAGTTTCTACATAGGCCAGACGGGAAGATCTTTTTCATCCCGTTATTCTGAACACTTAAAAGCTTTAACCAACAACAATATACACTCCGCATTTGCCACACACATACACACAGAAAACCACAGTTACACCAACATAGACACTAATCTTGAAATTTTACATTACATACCCAAAGGTCAAAAACTCAACACAACTGAACAATACGAAATATATAAACACCACACAACACAACCAAACAACATACTCAACGATCAATTACAATATAAATCACATACACTTTTTCACACAATTATACAGAAAACAAACAGTAAGTTGAATCCCCGCGCCAATCCCCTTCCTCCACACACCACCCCCACTTCACCTTCCACACAACCGTTACAAAATGCTGGCAGTCTGGTACCAAAGCTGAAGAAGGCGGATACTAAGCCGAAACGCGTCCAATAAAATCAGTAAGTTTTCACATGAAAAAGTTCATTTTTAGTTAAGTGTTAGTGCTGTGAAAGAAGAGATGAATAATCAAGACAACTATGCAAATTAAGTTAGCATGGCGCCAGCAATATGGAAAATTATTCTGGAACCTCTGTTGGCGCTATATAAGCAACAGCGGCCTGCTTAGAAGTTAGTTACACCCCCTGGTGACACTGTAGAGTGCTGTTCAAGTGATTGTTGCTGATTAGTGGAATGCGATTATTGTAATAAAACTTATAGTTTTACCTTATTTCCTTTCCATCTTGCGACTTCGTTATATGTCATACACGACATGTTTCGGGAAACATGTTCCCATCTTCAGGTTTAAAAACTTTTCGTTCTCACATGAAGAACTTGTCAACGTAAATAAAAACTTTTACTAACATCATTAAAAACACACTACATTAATAACGTACCGCGCGAAGAATCAACGCGCACTGTTCGGGTTCATAATCGCAAATGTAGCGATTATTGTGTTATAATTAGTGTGGAACTCTAATACTCGACGTTATTATTGCGTGTGGACCAATTTAACTAGGGTTACTGTATGAGGGTACCTTCTTGATTTCAAGTTGTTATTGGTGACTTCATTGGTGTCTGTATTTTGTTTCCACTGTACAATAAGACGATCCGTGAAACCATCGTAACAACATATAAAAAAGCCAATTTATAATAATAATAATAGTAATAGTAATAATAATAATAATAATAACAATCTTGTCTTACTGTACCTACAAGATAGATGGTGTGGCTGTAGAAAGAAAGGGTTTAGTGTCTGATCTGGGTGTTCTTATGAATTCAAAGCTTGTCTTCACTCAGCACGTCGAAAGTGTTCTCTCTAAAGCCCGCAGAAATGTAGGCCTAATTATATGGATTGGGAGACAATTTAAAAGTACGAATTCCTGTGTGAGTCTTTATAAATCTTTGTTCCGAAGCCATCTAGAATATGTTTCAGTCACATACGAGTATACACCTAACTCCACTGAGGGAGTTCAGAGAAGCTTCTTGGACTGGATGACCAACAGATTAAACTTATTGGTTCGTGATGTGGACGATACGATAGCTCTTGGTCTTCTTCCTTCATTCTTGATTAGAAGGACTTGTACAGACCTGCTCATCGAGTTCTTCTTGGACTTAGAGGATTGCCCATGACCACTGGTTTGAAGGTCTCTACCTACACACATCACCTACACACCAGTAAGTTCCAAGTCTACTGTTGGACGTGCAGGATCATGTAGTCCAGTTGTGAGATGCATTGAAGTTGCTAACCTCTGTGTTGGCGTCCTCGACTTCTTCAGTGACAAAAAGGAGTTTCAACGGCCAGTGAGGGATGAAATTTTCTTATTGCATTTGTTTGACCTGCCACATTCATAATCAGAGGTATACATAAGAAATGTTGTTACTGAAGATGGAGTACTTCGATGGTACCGTAGAAGGCCTCCGGTGGGCGGCCGGAAGCTTTAAGAAATCGACTACGGCCAACAGCCCAGTAGTTGTTCTAGTTTTCATAATGTTAACCCTTTGTAATAAATTTGTATTTTTTTCGTATGAGCCACTGTGGACTACGTTTGGTTCGACTGGTTCTTCCCTACTTCTCCTTCGTTCTTGATCGATGTCTCTCCCTCCTTCCGTCAGTCCAGATGTTTGATCTTGTCTTTCATGCATGTTGGTGCAAGTTCTCCAGAATCCGACCGCTTGCTTGCGTTGCTTTCGGTCTCCACCTGGAGTCGTGACTTCCCACCACGCTGTACCGTTGAACAAAGTTTTGCTGGAAGGTTAGCAGTATTTCAGCTAATCCAACAAAGATACAATCAAGATTATTAGTCCTGGAGATCCTATAACGTTGACCATTCGCTGACTCTTCCGCCTTTAGGGACAGTTTCCCATCCCAATGGGAGCCCTAAACTATACCCGCTCATCCGCCCTACTAGGAGGCCATTGGCACTTGATAGAGGGGGTCACCTTATACTGGGTGACACTTGGTCGCCAGAGCATCGTTAGTAGAAACAGGGATCACCGCGAGAAGGTGAGGTTGTCATTTGAGTAAGCGAGTTTCCCCTTGACCCCCTCATTTTAATATATTTATATTTCCTCAGCAGCTAAACGTTTTCTAATGTTTTTTTTTTTGTTTTGAGCAGTGTGTACAAATCGGTATAATCAAGATCTCCATACTAACTTCTTGCTTATTGTTTAAACTAACAATTTCTAACGGTTTAAACTAAACGTTTCTAATTTCACAACACTTACCCCATCTTTCGAATGTACTGAAATTTCCTGTAATTCCGTTTGAGGCAAATCCAGTGTATTACAAGGGTACAGTGTGCTTTACGGTAGTTTACAGTCTTCCCTGTTTGCCACGTATAGTTGATGCTCATTGTGTAACGATCTGAGTACAAACCATAACACGCGTTGTTCCATACATGACCGAACATGTCATTTCCTTGTTTGTCAAACGGTAAAGTTAACCAACGGCGTAACTTGGAGATACTCCTATGGGTGGAGGGCATGAGACTAACTTGAAAGGTGGAGTCACCTTTATTTTATTAATTTACGAATATTGTATTTTCTTTTATTTCTACAATTATTTATAAACCTTATTTTAATACTCGCGACAGGCTTAGGAGGAGGCCTACGTTAAGAGAGTATGGATTTTTATGACATTCCTAATAACTCCGGGGGGGATTGCTGCCCTGAACCGCCAGCCAAGCGATTAGTCAACCACGTTGTCTTATTAGTAAATGCGAACGTTTTTGTGTTTCCACGCGAGTTATTGATAAATAAGCGTTTGTTTAGTATTTAATGTCATAATTATACTTAGTTTGGGTACCTGTGTGTATTTGGTGACGAATGAAAGCGAACAAAGGATTGCAAAAGTGGAACAGACAATGCTGTATGAAATCAGACCACAACGGGGATGTTACGAGTCACAGGGGTCATCTGTGAGCCTTTGTGAGGAGTTGCTGAGTAACATAAGGAACAAAAAGAAACGCACGTGGGTTCGGGAATGGACAGGTAGAAGGGATAAACTGGGCGTTTCAACAACACAATTGAGGACCCCCCCCCCCCCCCAATCGCGTAAAACCGACAGCCGTGCCCGACACAGCCACACCCAAATTTGTTTGTGAATTTTTACGAACTTTTAAGCTAACCATTGGAAACGTGATAATAAAAAAAAGACAGTGTGTGTTAAAGTGGATAATTTGTTTAATTAAGAGATTTTTAAAATATATCATGTTTTTGTATTATGCAAAATTGTAAAATTTTATTTGTGCATAATTGTACCGAATTGTCCAATTTTACATTTAAAAGGCAGTTCCTTTGTGTGACTTTTACTGTTACGTTTTCATAATGATGGTGCAAATTAAAGTTTTTCGCGGTCCTCCTCTACGACGCATTATTGTTTTATTCTGCTCATCACTGTCATCGATTAATCGGAGTTCTACTAATTATATATACCGCAAACGAGAGAAAACTTTACTTTTATTGTATTCACACCGATTCAATGAAATTTCACCGTTCTGTAGGCACATATTGGTTACCGTGGCGTGTGTTGTCTTCTGCGTCTGTATATTGCTGTATACTGTTGACAAGGGGTTGGAACACATGCTCGGAGTGACATTTGCTCTTAGTGACATTTGGTCTGAATGTACGTGTGTTATCAACGAGCTGATAAAACACGCGCGCACGAACACACACACACACGACACAGGTGTATACCAAATAAATAGGTACTTTGTCTACATCATTCTTCCAGTCCTGTTTAATTAATATATAGACAAAGTTAGAAGCTTACTAGCCGGACAAGAAGGATTCTGATTTTGTTCACAAATGTGTATATAATGCTAAATTCTATTGCTCCTTCATCTGCGATATTCCAGTACGACGGCCTGTATTATCAATTTAAATTACAATAGTTTAAATTTTATTAAGAGGAAAGCTATAAGAATAAATAGTGTATTATACTTCTTAAAGGAGAAATCTATCTACTATTACATTTTGGTTTTTCGCTCCACGTTTTGGGCGACCAAATATTACATAAACGAAAGTCTCGTTCCGTTTTTCTGGCGTTTCTTTGTTTTTATGTAAATATGTTTACATAATATGGAAATATTAATATTAAAATAATGTGTAAAGTTGCTGGGCGCCAGAGATGTATACTATCTCAGGGTGTTTTTTGAATAAAAAACAATGTAGTTTAGATGCTAAGATATTTTAATTATCATTAAGAATCATAGAAATCGATAAATACATCTGTATATTGCTTATGTTGTCGACAGACGCTTTAAATCACTTAACCAACTACTTCATATTATAACTACATGCCATTTAATTTACTTGGTTCTTCCTAAATCACAAATTAATCAAATAATCTAACTTGATAGGATAAACATATGACATACATAAATATAAGAATCAAATATTCATAGAAGAGATTACAATTAAACATAAAATATATCAATCAAATATTCATTATTCGTTAAGCATCTCAATAATCATCAACATCTATAAGTAAGATTAATATACGTATTTATATTCAACTTCAGTTATGAAAATTTATCATCTTCTGTTCATCATTAAATTTAAATTAATGCAAATAAGATCTCAAATTTGAATTATACTAATAAATAATGCCTTTCTAAAGTCATAAGAGGTAATTTTAATTAAGCATCCAGCTACGCGTAAGTTCTTTTAAAATGAGACGGGATTTTATGGTGTATAGACGATTCTACTACATTTGATATATTCTAATAAATGGGTATAGAGAAATGTTAGAGTTTACTTGTTAAGAGTTTATCCATTCCGGATCTCCGCTGCATTGCGTGGTCATTTATCACTATACATCACACACACTCTGCTTTTAATAAACTCACTTTCACTTTCGCTGATCTTACGCACATACCGTACTTTTTAATTATCACACACGACTGACGCGCACAAGAAAATAATACTGGTTGTTTATCGTTCAAATATCACTAATTAAATAGCACTTCTTCTTGCTTCAGGTTCGCACTGTTTTAAATTGTCACTTGAGTTGAAGACTGTCTTCCTATCTCCATTCCGCTTTCACTTACTCTTTGATTATAGAGTGATTTGACTAATACACCATCAATTATTATTTAAACTGTAATGTAAGTTCACTTTGTCTTTCCCGAACTATTAATCTAATTCATGACTTTAAATAGTAAATGTCACTATAAGTGTCTTTACATTTTATTTGATATAAATGTTGTATTTAACACGACTTCAGATATACGTGACTCTAAGCTGAGAAATTAACTAAGAGAGTGATCGGGCGCGCTTGAGGTTATATTTATAATCAGTACCAAGTCTCTATTCCTTCCTGTTCTACTCAAATTTCCCTGATAGGCTTAGGGCTGGTTTCCTGACCGGGAACTTTGAATCCGTCCACTCATGAGCCTTAAAAAATTGGCGCTCACAAGGCACGCGTTCTGTCATTGGTTTATTAAGTTGCGAGCGCGCCGATTTCAGCACGTGGTCTCGCTACTGAAACTGACGCTGTTTTACACCCGCTAAACAAGTATTTTAGGAGTGGTTGCCTTTGTACTTTCAAGGTTAACATTTGTCAAAAACTAACGGTATTTGACACTTTGAGTTTTTCTCGCGAACAATGCGTTTCCTCTACTTTATGACTTTAGAAAGATACAGTTATTGTTGGCTGTCGCCTTAGCTAAATTACTTACACAAATTTCTATATGAGGCATTATTTTGTCTCTACTTCATACTCAATACAAATAAATATTTATAATTACTATTAACTAGATAAACATATAATAATACATAAATTACACTAATGTCATAACATAGTGCACTGTGTAAAAATATCGTTATACTACATTGTACCGTTTCTAGAGAACACCATGGAAAGGTAGTCTTTTGTAGATCCCGGAAACCTTTTTTCTGTTTTTTAAAATTCTGTTTTGCTTTTTTTTTTTAATAGCTTGATATTAAATGCAAAGAGTCTTTCGTGCAATAATTACAATTTGTTTTCTTTACAATATTTACAATTCATATGAATTTTTAAGAGATGGTTTTTTACTGCAATTTTGACTGAAAGCATCCAAATTGTAATTGTGAGTGTGTATGTGTTTCGTGTGCGCGCGCCCGTTCATTATGCACTTAATACAACAAAATAATAACAGGAATGAAATAATAATAATAATAATTACAACAACAAATCATGATTATAACTAGAGTAATAGTATTAATAAATAATGCATATAATTAACTAAATTATATAATTATAATGTAATATGATATAATAATTACAATTAGTTATATTTAATTGTAATGAGTATAATTAATAATGTCAATAACAATATAAAAATATCTGGTACATAGGTGCAGAGAATTTTATCAGGGTAACTAAAAGAACTGCAAATGATGTTTTCAAATGATTAGTTGAAAGTCGTCAATATGAACGTTCTATTTTTCAATTAACTGTTAGATGAAATAAAGGATTTATTGTTGGGCTTATGCAGTCAGGTTGACCAGATAGTCCAGTCGCCAGAGTAAAAATAACGGTAAAATTTCTTAAAAAATTGAGGCAAAGTGATATTTGGTATAGTTATTGAAAAAGGTCTAAATATCGGTTTAAAATCATCTTTGCATGTTTATAAGGTCAGGCTTTTTAAAAAAAACCCTTATTTAAGGCCAGCGCGCGGTAAAATAGATAAAAACGTTTACATTCAGTGAATTTCTTTCCTTACTACTAAATAAACCATTGGATCATGATAAAGTCTTCATTCTTTTTGTTTAAAATAGTTCAAATTTTAATAGTAATAAAATCAAAATAACGATTTTGTTATTATTTCATCGTTAGGAGTATTAAATCGATAGACGGAATGGTCGATTTTAACAAATCTTCCTCTGTTGAATAATATTATTAAATATGTGTATCTTAATATACATAAAAGTCATTGTGTGTATTTATATTCCACACCTCCTACTAAACCACTGGACCGATTTCAACAAAACTTAGCACAAATATTTTATGCAACGGGAGAACCAACATAAGATAGGTGTTTTGGGCCCTGGGGGATGTCAAAAATGGAAAATATGAAAATACCGCATGTAGGGTATCAAATTAAAGGGAATTTCAATGCAAGTAACACTTTTTCATGCATATAAGCACTATTGAAAATTCTTGGGCCCTGGGGCATAATAAATGGGTGGTTTTGGGGGAGGTCAAAAATGGAAAATATGAAAAATCACTGGACCGATTTCCACCAAACTTGGCACAAATTTTATACGCAACGGGAGAACCAACATAAGATAGGTGTTTTGGGCCCGGGGGGGTGTCAAAAATGAAAAATATGAAATATGAAAATACTGTGGAGTATCAAATTAAAGGGAATTTCAATGCAAGTAACAATTTTACATGCATATACGAACTATTGAAAATGTTTGGGCCCTGGGGCTCAATAAATGGGTTGTAATGGAGGGGTGTCAAAAATGGAAAATATGAAATACCGTATGTGACATGCATATACGCACTATTAAAAATTTTGGTCTCCGGGGCTCAATAAATTGGTGGAATTGGAGGAGGGGTGATGTCAAAAATGGAAAATATGAAAATACCGCACGTGGGGTATCAAATTAAAGGGAATTTCAATGTAAGTAACAATTTGACGTGCATATTAATTTGGATTATTATAAATATCCCCCCCTGCTTGGTGGATGTGAAAAAAACAGCATAAATGGTATCAAATTAAAGTGAATTTCCTAGCAAGTAAGAATATGACACCACTTTCTCCCAAGCAAACCCGGGCAAATCCTCCAGTAATAAATAAAATATTTCAAAGAAAAGCTCTCTTTTTAATAAAAGGTAAAACGAATACAAAGAATATATATATTTTTTTAAATTTGGAATTTTAAAAATTATTTATGTTGAGAATTTAGTTAGTGATTTCTTCTTCTTCTTCTTCTTCTTCTTCTTCTTCTTCTTCTTCTTCTTCTTCTTCTTCTTCTTCTTCTTCTTCTTCTTCTTCTTCTTCTTCTTCTTCTTCTTCTTCTTCTTCTTCGAGGATTTTTTCCTCACTATCATCAAAGTCATTATCATCAAAATCAATCTCGTCAACAATTGGAAAGTTTTTGCAAGTTTCAGTTGAGCATGTACCACAAACCGATGAACATAAAAGACCAGCGCTTCTGCATGTACACGATCCTTTTTTGCAGCCAGTTTTGCAATTACAAAAGATCAGTTTTTAATAAAGATTTTGGGGCAGCTGGCTGTGTCATTTTTATAGGCGTTAAAATTTCTCCAACATTCCAACCCCAGTCTTTTGGTATTAGATCATTGCCGAGCCATTGCTGGACTTGTAAATATACTCTGTAAAAGTGCTGCTTGGCAGCATCAGAAGTAGGTGGCAGACTTTCTAACTTTACAGGTTTTAAGCTTTTTTTCTTTTTTGAAATCGCTTTAGTAAAACTTGTATGTCTGTATTTATCAACACATGTAATTTTTTTTGGTGCATTATACATATACAGGAGAATTAATAGACCATTTTTATATATAGATGTTTGATGTTGATTTTCCAGTTTAAATGCTTCGATCGCTTCTTTTAAATCTGAGTTTATTGATTTTTTTTTATCGAATTAAAAACCGATTTTTTACCTTTACCATAAAAGCATGATGTTGTGTCACAGCCGGTTAGAGCATGCAAAAATAGTATATTCTCTTTGCAAAATTTATACTTTCTAAAGCTGTTATCAGAAGAAAATAGACTAGCACTCGTGGTACCTCTCGTGGGTTTTAAGAGAGAAATTTTCTTATTACTAGGTGTAAGCGCAGTAATGAGCACCAAAATATCTACGTCCTCTGCAACAATAACTGGAGGTTGTATATATAATAACTGGAGGTTTATCATATAATTCTAAGGCTGTTTTCACAATTAATAAGTCTGCATCATCGTCAGCTTGTTTAACGTTTATGTTTTCTTCTTCCAAATATCTCGTTAGAATTTCAATAAATCGAGTTTTATTAGTTTTATTCGAAAGAAATTGTTCTTGGGTCACTGTGACACACATATCTTCATGGAATAAAATATCTGGAGAGGAATTTTGATTGGTACGGCGATAACGCTCCATAGCTTTGATGCTGTTAGAATTGTTTGTATAGCCATCAAAAACTACAGTAACTTTTGATCCAAAGTGTCTCTTGACATAATTTACGTATCTTTGAAAAATACATTTGAACTTGTCATTTTTTGACCATACTACTCTATGCAGTAACATACCACCATCAATGACGTAAATGCAATCTTCAAGGTTAATCTCAGTGCGGTCTACTTCAAACATATCATATAGTTTAGACTTATCTGTTTTCCGAAATACACCTTCGTAAAACATAGATGTTGGGTACGGTGCAAGTTCATAACGCATGTAATCTTTTAATTCGTCGTCACTTTTTCTTGCTACACAAATGCGTTGAAATATAAACATTGGATCTATAGGGACAATTTCCTCTTGAATTTTCAGACTACTATTAACACTTTTTAATGACAGTACTCTATTTTTTCGTTTAAACGAAACTTTATGGAAGTTTGTACCAGCAATTTCTTCTAATCCTGCTTTTCCAACCTCAAAAGCATTATGACAGTTAATATTATTACCGCCAGTAACTCCAGTAGATATAGACATTATTGAATCTTGATAAGGAAATGGCTCGTGACAATCAAACCAGGAGTTTATTTTGAGAATATCTTCAGTATCTCGTTTTATTCGAGAATCTCTAGCATCTACATGCTGATCGGAAGTAGAAAATGTTATACCACAAAATTTTTCTACTTCTTCGCAGATATCATGTGTATATGGCATCGCTAAAATCCATTTATTTGCAGTACTGGTAGTTACTCCCCGTCCAATCATACCACCATCAACTTTCATGACTTTCATTAAGTCCTGTTCGATTGTCATATCAGTATGAGTTCCTGACCAGAATTTCTCAGTTCGTCTTACAGTACAAAATCCGTTATTTATAAAATTTTGAAGTTCTTTAATTTTTAAAGCGGTAGTTTCTGGAATTACATCTTGGTTTTGCATTGAGGTGAAAAGTTTTTCAGATTCTTTTATAAATTGATTCATATATTGTACATATAATAAGGCTGATTTCGTATAATTAAAATGTCCAGTTGCATAAAAATATGGTAACATTTGCTGAATAACTTGTAATTGAATTTTTAGTAAACCCATTTTTTCAGAGCGCGCAAATGCTTTTGCAATAGAGATCATTCGTATGTATTGTATCCATAATTTTGCAGTTTTACCGCGTTCCTCAATTTCAATCATTTTTTCTAGAAATTTACCATTTAAGATGTTTAAAAAATTATGATCTTGTACTTCTTTGTAAGTAAGATTGTCATCTAAACATTCTTGTAGTAAAGATTTCATATTTGAATATTCAACTTCTGAAAGATTCATTTCCTCAATAATCTTTTTACACAAAACTATCCAAATTAATGTGTGGCCTCGTACTGCTCTAGCATAAGCATGGCCATCTAACATCTTATCTACAGTTCCTGGCGCATAGCAACAGCTTAATGCTTCTTTTAAACCGCTTCCTGCCATCACATAACCGATTGAACCAAGAAAAGACATAAGCAGATGAAATCCTCCAAGTCGAACAATTACATTATGTATATCATCATCAGGTGAGGATTGGACCATTTCAAACGCTTTCTGATACAAAGGTTGATCGAAAGTAACAAAACAATTAAATAGATTTAAGTTTTTCACTAGTTTTACAGCGTATTTTAAAACGGTGTATATTGTATTTTTGTCAGTTGGAGGAGAGTGTACAAAAGGCAAGCAGACAATTCTAGATAATGTATAAGTCATATTTTCCAAAAGCTTGGACATAAAGGCATTCCAGCCAGTAATGCCTGGTTTGGTCACTCCATAAATCCAAAGCAAGTCAGCATTAGAAAAATCTATATTATTAAAACTCGGATTATCTACTTTTTCAAAAACAATGTTTTGGAGTGCATGTGTATTAATATTTTCAAAAATTTGGAATGGTATTTTGTCAATTTTGCTGATTTCTTTTGCAGTAGGCTTAACAGTCAATCGTTTTAAGGGAACTTTCTTATAATAACAATCTCTTGGACTTACAATCATAATACCTTCCATACTATGAAAAGTATTTTTCCCGTCTATAGTATTGATATTAATATCTGAATTGTCAAATGCCAATTGTGCAAAACAGCCAGATCTAAATGGAGAACGTGGACTAAGCAATACACTATTCTCATAAAGTGCTGCTTCTTTGTATGATGAACACACTCCCAGATGCGACAATATATCTATAATTCGTTTTGAAGCAAATTTCCTATGCAACATTACAGACAGACCAACTTGCAATGGTGATAGAAAGGTTCTAGGTCTTATGCAACTCATAATTGAATGAGTAATTGCTGTGCATTTTGTTTCATATGAACTAATATCACCTTTTTTATTTTTTAAAATTATTTCTTCTATCAGAAACTGAAGGGATTCTGGGATATTCTCATTAATATTTTGGAATATATTATCACTTGGAGGATAAAATTCTGTATTACTTTTCTTCAGATTAACATCGTT
Source organism: Magicicada septendecula (assembly GCA_034769895.1). Taxonomy (NCBI): domain Eukaryota; kingdom Metazoa; phylum Arthropoda; class Insecta; order Hemiptera; family Cicadidae; genus Magicicada; species Magicicada septendecula. The sequence goes on from CM068376.1 coordinate 22,036,635, forward strand.
TCGAATAATTGCTGCTGCAGATTTTAAGATTTTTCTTTTTTCTTCATTTTCATCTTTTTTTGAGGCTATCCATGCTTGACGCATGACATTGTATTCACGATCTACAAGACATATGAGGGTTGAGCCACCTTTTCTGGATATAATTCTTATACAACGCCATAATTTTCTTTTAATTTAGCAATAATGGTATTTGGATGACAAGCATCATGTCCTGTTTAAGAAAATTAGATATTAAATAAAATAAACATGAAAATTTAATTTAAAAAATAGTATAATTATAATTTATAATTAAGCAATATATTTACCTAATAATGCAATTAATTCTGTGAGCGTAAACTGGGTATCATCACTGTCACTTAAATAATCAAAAATCAATTCCATTTGACGTGAGATTTTTACATCCTTGGGTCGACCTTTAGCATCACTTGTGTCACGAGTGTAACTGCTTCAAACTTTTTTGTGACAACTGCGGTGATATCTCGCTTGTACAGCTACCAAATCATCACAAGAAATTCGTCGTAGAATTGCTTTTCCTAATTCGTCATTATGTTCTGCAATCATTTCTGATAATTTTTCTTTAAAAGTAGGACTTTGAATTATGGAAATATTTTTGCGTTGATTAATACTTAATCTCGTATTACTTTTATCGGCATCTAATCCACAAATTATACAAAGTTTTTTGAAATTAAACAATTCTTTACTCTTTCTGACTTTACTCTTGACTGGGCTATATTTACTTTTTTTCGACAAAGTGCCTAAATCCTTATAACACAAAACATCATTCCTTTTTAACGTATATTTTTCTCGACATTTCCTGTGTACTAAAATTGAATCAACTTTTTTTAACATTTCATATTTTCCATCGTTTCTCTCAGAGCTAACTCTTATTAAATTCGGTAGTCCTCGAGTCACTTTTTCTGTATCTTCAATACAAAGAACAGCATTACAAATAAAACATATTTCAGTATCACACTGGTCCATATTTAATACCTAAAAATCAAAAAACCTTATGTAGCACTAATGTTCAGTAAAAGTATTCTTTAAAACTTCACCACTAGTGAAATCAAAATATCTCTTTTGAAAATTTTTTTATTTTCAATTTTAAATCCACAGTTTTTACCAAATTTGTTTTTTTAAATATGTGCCTTTTATAAACTTTTAATGTATGTAAAAAATGATCAGTACAAATAATTTTTTTTTTAGAAAAAATGCGTTCTTTACGTTTAATTTATTTAAATGGTCAAAAAATGGTGTCAGAAAGGGCAAAAAATTTTGTTAATTAACCATCCGAAAGTATTTTTAATAAGCTTTAATTTAAGCCGTCGTACACCTTTGTGCCACAATCTTGCCATACTTTATGAGCACTCAAAATTTTTTTGTGAATTGCGATTTTTTTGAGGTTATATTCAACATTTCAATATGAAATTTGTGGGGTTTATAGTACTCCACAAAGGTTACCTTTCCCTCAAGTTTTATCAACTTTCAATAATTTGTGTTAAAACAACAGCAATTTGTTTATAAACGCCATCGCCACTTTATTTATTGATAGCACATTAACAATAATAATAATATCGACTTCCGTATTAAGGCTAAAAATGTTATTCATTTATTATAGAATACTGAAAAAAATTCACATTAAAATCGGCTTGTTAGGTCCAAAGATATTTATAAAAACGCTATTTTGCAACTTAAATTGTTAATAAAAAAATAAACGGGTTGATTTTACACAAAACTTAACTATTAGCTCAACTTGATCCCATTAACCAATTTAGCATACAAAAAATGACTCCCATAACAATTCACATTTGATTTTTATTTTGACTCCACTACACGTGTTCACAAATAAATAAATATTAGCATGTATAAAAAGTGTAAATAAAAACTTTAAATTGCAATTTTTGTTACCTGTTTTATATGATAAAAACAAAAATATTTGTAATGTTTTGATTATAACCTTTGAAGAAATATCAACTGCGTTACTGCTCCGTTCTTGTATAGCAGATGTTTGTATGGCATACCACAACAATGGGTGTTGCGCGCGCAGCTACATTTACAGTTGCACACTCGTGGGGAATAGAACGCCGCGCCGTTTAAAAATTTTACCTGTTTTCTAGGGTCTTGTTTTTAGAGTATAGGTATAATCAGGTAAGAGAAATAACATGAATAGATAGATTTAGCATTGTAGTAGCTATAACGTTAATTTCAAGTACTCAAATAAACCCACTTAAAAGATACATGTATGTAACGCAAAGGAGGCACCTTTTTTTAGTATATACAATTTTTATTTATTTTTTTAATTTTAAAAATGATTATAATTTTCATGAGTGTAGTTTTTGATGCAGAACACTTGCAGCTTTCAAATACAATTTTTTGTATTTCGATATCTATATTTTTAAGATTAATAAAGGCAGATAAACTCTGAATTTTAGAGTAAATTTAAAATACGTCGAAATACTCACTTTTGAAAAGGTTTTTTTTTTTAAATAACAACTTCAAAAGTAGTTTTCATTATTATAAAATAAAAAGTTTATCTCTTTTAAAGGTAAATTAGTAAAGAACTACTATTTTTTTTTAATTTTATTGTATAGTACTTGTAATTTTGTGGTTTCACTTCTTTTTGTATCTACAGTAAATATTTATACACTATATTCTTTATGCTCAAATAAAATATTTATATAAAAATCAACAAATTTTGAAAGCTATACTGTTCCCCTTCAAAACTAGCCTTTATTTAACTGGCTACGCTTAGATTAAAGAAAGTTATGATATTTTTGAATAGACGCGCCTGGCTAATTTAGCGAATTACGCAGGATCGGGGGCAAACGCTCTTTTTAAAACGCAGCGCTCATCATTACCAATTTTCAGGAAAACAGTTCCATTAACGTAAAAATATGTAAGGAGACTTTCTGAAGGAAATTGTTTGCTCTTCAATATACACCTTTTTATTTCTTCCAACTGTACATATTTACGGAGTGGTTTAAGAAAATCTGTCTTTACGATTTTTCCAGACCATTTTCAGAAAACCCTAGAAAGGTAAACATGCAAAGATTTTTTTATATTAATTATTAACGTTTATTTAACACGTGCACCAAATATTGCTTTGCCCCAATTTTTTCTCAAGTCAAAATCTCTGGCGACTGGACTAAGATAACAGTTTTTAAAACTCATCGTTGGCTTCTATGCAAATCTAACTGCTTAACATCTTGCTACACTTGCTGGAATCATTATGAATTTCCTAGAACCAGTTTCTCCGAGCAAATGTCACTACATTCGGCCTTCGAGCAAATGTCATTCAGAGCAAGAGTCAGAACTTCGTTGACAAAGGCTCGTGCGCGCGCGAGAAAGAGATATAGTCCAGGATATTTCCCTCTTATATTCTAGTGATTTACAACTGACAGCCTGCGCGAACTTTTTATGAGGCCAGCGACCGTATATTGGGAAACTTATTATAAATTGCCTTACATTAATTACCATGGAAAACGTTTAAACGCTCCGCCACATACGCAAGTCGGGGCGATATCTTATTGCATTGCGGTAAATACACTCATGACGTATAAAAAACTGAAATTTTTGAAAACAAACACTAACTACAGCTTCCGGTTAAAGTTAACTTCAATTTGATACCCCACATGGGCTTTTGCACTTTTTCACAATTCTGACTCCCTCACATTTTGCCTCCCTGTCCCGCTTTTTGGGGAGGAGGATCAATCTAGAAAACAACAGGGTTTCGTGAACACGCATGCGAAGTTTTACGAGAATCGGTTGATGTTGTCGTGCGCTCTCCCAAACGCGAAACGGTCGAGTTAAAGCTATACTGTTTGTGGGATCGACACGGTGTTACCATGGGGCTCCTTTTTGTGTGATGTCTTCTGGTTTGTTTTCTCTTGGAACCTCATACGGTCGCTTCTTTTGGACACAATTCTGCACCACTTTATTTTCAACAGACTGTTCTAATTTATCAATATGGTCAAACATTTCAGCTTCCAAGTTGGCTTGTAAATATCGACGAACACGGCTCAGCAACGAAAGCATATCGGTAGCGGTACGAACTCGTAAATTTTCCCTGTCATTTTCCGTGTCAAGTTCGTCGGCAATGTCATCACTTACACAGTGTTTAACTTGCACTGTTTTGGGGCGTACGTGTATGGATTTATTTATTATACGGCTATTGAAAAGTGAGGAAAAAGTTATTTTTAACAGAACTCTTTCGTGTTAACCGAAAACTTTGTAGGAAAAACTTTCGTGTTAACCGATACTTCGTGTTAAACGTACACTTGACGATGCTGCGACTGCAGTTATCGCCCATTGTTGTGATTGCTGTACACTGGTCGGCACTTACGTACATTTAGAAACATTAAAAAATATAGAGGAGCAATTCTTGCAGCGTGGAATAGTCTACATAATCTGATGTTTGCAACGCAACTACTGAGTCGCAGGTTAATGGAAGACACATTTCTCCTTGGCCGTGTTGAGTCGGCTTTACTCTAATGCTTTTATTCCATTTAAATGTGTGGTTCACACGCGCGTCCGACGAAGCCAGAACCGAGTCACAGATTTATTCCGCTTTCTACTGTACTTTAAAATAATTACTTTAAACATTTTAAAATGTTCTTATGAAAGAACTAATGATAATGTGATGTATTTATAATATAAACACACTTAGTTCTTTTTAACGGTACCTATAATCTCAATCTTCTATTGTGGTGTATCCATTGTTCATAACCTAAAGTTACCATACCTATGATTTATAATAAAGTTTTGATTACTTACACTCGATCGATTTGGGCCATAGACCATCGTCAGGACGTATACATTATGTAAATGGTAACTGTTTTACAATATAGTGACCGCGAGTGCATTTGCTAATTCTGTAATATAATATTAACGTACTTCAAACTCGAGACCGCATCATATTTGTCGTCCACCTCCACTCAGACTGCTTCGTTCTTGTCTATGTTTGTTTCAGTGACTTAGGTGCTCCCTGCGCTGCAGAACTCGCTCACTATTTTAAACGAAGTGCATTTATTATTACATGAATTTCGGTATTAAATAAGTTTTATTAAATAATAAAATAAATATTAATAAAATAATTATTAATTAAACAATACATAATTAATTAAATACCTATTAAATAAATAATTAAATGTGAATTTAATAATAATTAATTAAATAAATATTAATTACGGGGAAAATTACATAAATCCCGATTACTCTACTATTTCTTTAGTAACATAACAATTGTAGAGCAACAATCATGCAATAAACACTAAAAATGTGAAACAATAGGATCTTGGTTGCAATTCTGTTTTTCCTCCTGCTGGATTTTCACAACTTTAATCAAATGTTTTGTCACGTTTTGGGCCCTGGGGTCCCAAAATTTTGAAATTTTCAAAATGTTAGACTATACATTCAGATGTTAGTTGAAACTCTCTTTAATTTAATGCGCCACATGTATTTTTGCCATTTCATCAAAATTTTCACCCAATTTTTGGTCCCTGACGTATAAAAATTTTGAAATGTTTAAAAACAAACACTAAATACAGATTGCGGTTAAAGTTACCTTTAATTTAACTTTTAATTTACCTTCAACTTTAAATATTTCTCATTGTGCCGTACATGTAGTTTGCCTAAGTTTCATTTCGTTTTGAACTTACTTAATATCTCTCATCAACAGCAGGAAAATTTAAGTTCACTATCGAGCATTTCAATATCGTTATCGAAATATTAAATTCATATCACTTACAATATTTATTTATAACGTTTTATTAGTTCTAACTTTGTGTGTTTCCATCTAATGTTTTCGTTACAGTGTTCTAAGTAAAGTTTATATTCACTAAAGTGTTTGGCACTTACCGAGAAATGCTCTTTAAATAGCGCCTGTTGCTATATTTAGCAACAATATTTCATTGTCTAACGCACACAATAATTTCAATTATTACAGTTCATTACTGTTAACTATCGTAGCCTCAGCTTGGGAAGCGACAGTTTATTTATAACACTACCAGCGTCTGGATATAATGGTTTGTTTGCGAATATATGCAAATATCGGCCGTCGTTTACCATTTTACATGAACGTGTACACACCTAGATTGTGAGATTATTTTATTTTTACAAAATTTATGAGAACTTTTAAAACTGAAATTTGGAAACGTGATAAGTAAAGAAAAGACATCGTGAGCTAAAGTGAATAATTTGTTTTATTAAGCGATTTAAAGCATACAACTTGTTTAGTCTTCTTGCTCTGAACTTCAAGTTTTAGGTACAAATTACCTGTTAGGCCGGCCGCACACTGGAGATACACTTTGTTTTGCATCAGAACCATTTAGACGCTTCGTGTTTGCAAAGCGTCGCTTCGGTGGAGAGATATGCTGAGGCACTGTCTTAGGACAAAATAATTTCTCGTCAGCTGTTTTTAACCTGTGAGAGTGTGTGGTTCGTGGGTTCGTGACAGGCATTAAAATAGAATGCATGGACTAGGTTAAGTGTAATATAAACTCCCCGCCTTGTGTGGTTAAAATCCAGCGCATGCACAGTTCAAAACGTCGCAAGCTGGTTTTGTTGCGAGACATAAATTGAAGGGGCTTCGTCTTTGGTAGTGAGGAGTCTCGCGACGTCTCTAGACAATGTCGCAGCCAGTGTGTGGCGCTTTATAAATCCTGATAGCTATAGAGTCGTCTGCGACGCTTAGCGACACAATGCGTCGAAACGATTCTGTCGCGAAACAAAATGTCGCTCCAGTGTGCGGCTGGTCTTACGGTATTAATCTCTTCCTTGGTCTTCCAAGACTTCTTCTTCCTGATGGGTCCGGCTGCATCCATCCCGTTCATATGGTCCACCCATCTTCTCCGATTTTCTGTTATTTTATCCTGCAAACTGTATACTGGCAATTCCGTTCGTATGTCCGCGTTTCTTATACTGTCTTCTCTTCTGTACCCCCGCCCCCAACAGTCTGAGGAATTTCATCTTTACTGCCTTTATGTGGTTTTCATGGTTACTTACTCTTAAAGTTAACTGCATGGAAGTAGTATCGTCAAGGTCACACCGCTTACTTACAGCGTTGCCACTAAGCAACAGTTTCCCTTTCTTCCGAAAAATGCTACACTAGTAAGTAGGCCTACTTAATGTAAAGAATATAACAAAGTGATTTTTAAATTAAATATTTACTTTGTTGTTATCAATAAGGCTTCCATTAAAATCATTTTTGTGCTTTAAACTGTTGAACATTCTAAAATCAATGACAATAGAAGACTGAAAAAACAACGATACATTTTGAAGGTTCATAGATGCCTACTGCAGAAATTGTATAGATAAAATTTAATGTTATTTAAAGTAAAAAACCTTTTTAAAATCTTACGAGTATCACACAGTTGTTCTGGTTTTGTAAGATAGTGTAATGTAAGGTTAACTTGCGTTTTACTGTATTTTTTTAAGTAAAAGTTTACAGGGAGAAAGTTTCTAATACATACATTAGAATACATTGTCAATAATTCTTAATAATAATTACATCACAATTAGTACATTGTTAATAATTAATTAACAACGAATTTCCGTAACTTATACATAACATTCAATGCGATGCGTCAGCTATAGTTTGTTTGAACGAATTTTCATACGCATCCTGAGTCTTAAGCTTGCCCCATTTAATTATTGAAGAGACACCGCACTATTCGTGATTCTGAAAAATATTCTATTTTTATTTCCTGCACTGCTTATTAATAATTAAGTAAAAAAATTAGAACTATACTATAAGACGTTACATGCACAAGTAGCATAAAAATAATCGTATGTATAAACGTGAAACGAGTTGGATGTCTTAAGAAAATAAGGATAATTTTATAAACAACAAATACAAATGCGTCATGAAATAAATTTAAAATTCCTTATTCATATATTAATATATTATAAATGTTTAAATATAGAATTTAAATTTATAATTCTATATTTTATGAATTGTCCTTACAAATTTTATAATTAAAATTTTCTTTATTTTATAAACTATAGAATTCCTTATGAGTATTATAAATAATAGTCAGTACTGTAACTGAAATGAGATTGGCTTTTGCCACAACAGCGACAAATTTGTTTACAGAAATTGCTCAGTCCTATTTAACTTTGTGCAACGGAAGAAAGGTAGTAGCGCGGCCAGTAAACATACACATTTTTGAGGGGAGTGTAAAATGACAAAGGCATTCATAAAAGTGTCAGACACCAATATTTACTGAAAAGACATGCCGACAGGGTATACGCAATTTGCATACCAAATGTGTACATATACCTAACAGAACTTCCGAACCATATGGCTTAGGAACGACCGTGCAGAGAACAAAAATAGATTCATTTACAAAAGGGAAAAGACCGTGAGTATGAAAAAATTAAAGCGACAACAGCAGGCAAGGTCAGCGTTCTTAGACAACTGTCAGTCTGTAGGATAACCACCCATGAAGAAAACAGTAAAACTTTAAATAAGTAAGTTCACTGTACGGAAAACACAAAACAACTGACCTAATGGTACTTCGTAAAGTTAGGGTGTGTATTGCTAAAAGCTTTAGATTCCAACATAAGAAAAACAAGCGCAGTATAAATCGTAGATTCAGAGAACTGCAAATCGTAACAAAAGAAGCCAAAGAAAGAGAAGAAACGCAAAGATAGAAATTCTGTAGATATTTACGCGACAACAAAAAATATGTTGCCGACTCACACAAATTTTTATAGCTCAAATACTGGCGCCCAGAATTTAACTGAGTAATGTTACCCACAACTAATTATTCCAGATAAAAAAAATTCATTTACGCGATACGCATAAATAAATTTGAAACGAGCAATATAAGGTGGATGTATGAAATTTGCTTTCGTAACACTGCTAAAACGCTACACACTGTACTAGCCGGCAACAATGCTGGGCGAGGGGCGTGGAGGTGACAGGGAGAAGCAGTGAAAGTGAGTGACCTTGACGATACTACTTCCATGCAGTTAACTCTAGTAAGTAAGAATCCATGACTCGCTTCCATAAAACAATGTCGCCACTGCAGTCGTTGCATACATCTTAATTCTTGTGTCTCTTCGTGTTTTGTGTTTAAAGTGTCGGTTTGTTACACTGCAAATATTGTGACGACTTTAAAAAATATTTAAATCGCACAAATAAAAAATTGCTTTCAATATAAGTAAGAGTATTATCCACCCCTTACCTATGCCTAGATTCATGCAACAACGTGCAAATTGTTCCGTACCAACACGTTAAGAACGGTGTTATTTAGCTAATAATAATAATTACTTTAATTAAAGAAAATAGTACTAAATAGATAAAGAAATTCCTAATTCGTAACCAAAATGTAGAATAATGTATTACGACTTAATTAGTAAATAATTAATATAACTTAAAACAACGAACTATTTTCTCAGTGCGTAAAACCGCGCCAGCTACTGACCCCTGGCCGATAACCTTGCTTGCATTCGCCCGATAGACACCGAGATGTAAGGATGTAGCTGCTGTGTTGTGAACATACACATAGGTGTATACCGTTAAACAATATTTAATCAAGTTTATAATGAGTTTGAGTTGACCTATGTAGTATAATAATAATAGGCTAATAAAAACAAAATTATAATGTAGTGCGTGAAGAAATATGTAAAGAATAATAAAAAAAAAAAAGTAAACTTAGCCGACACATCTCTTAGCAAACTGTAAGTGGTGAGAAATGCTATTTACCAGATTTTAGTGCTGACAAAATAAGAACTGTAACTAAAAATAAAATGTAATCAACCGACTCCAAAAGAAGAAAACACAAACAGCAACCGGACGAACTTCTAGTACCGAAATCTAATCGTCTAGGAAGAGACTACCAGAAACAAACAGCCTCATGGAACATCAAGAGGAACCGTGGATCACAGAGAAGAGGACTTATCACAGTCCTAGAAGAGGACTATCATGGCCCCCACAGCATACGCATTGTTATATTCAGGTGATATCAAAACATATTATTTGTAACACAAATTCATTATAAAACAACAAGACCAGTAACAAAAGAACAGTAAAGAACTTTTGATAATTTAAAGTTTAATATATATATTTTTGTAATCACTGTAATGAAGTAGTAAGGACATTACGATGTTTAGATTTAAATTAATTTTAAAATTTACAACCAAAATTATTCTTCTAATAATTTGGTTGAGGTTGTAATAAAAACATAACTAAGTTGAGTCCCGGATCCGAGGTACTAAAAAACACCTATCTAGCTGAATGCTTTTGATATAAAAAGAATAAGAAGTAAATTTTCAAAATAATTAATGCAGAAATTTTAGAATCTGATTTTTAAAAGTAAAGTAAAGTATGAGAGATATATGTATGTTAATAAAGAGATGTTTCTGCTAACACCCAACGAGTGAATAAATTTATACAATCCTTGCTTAATTCCTGAATAATAAAGTGTTATAATTTGTTAGTGATTAAGGTTTACTAACAACGGCAGCTAGTTCAATTCACAGGTAACAAATTGAACTGGTTCCCGACATTTGTGATATCTTAACAAGGGAGACGTCACAATATGACCAAACCTATTGATTTTGTTATCAAGATCCTAGTCGACTCCATATGAAATTTCTCACCTTGCTTTTGTTCTAACTAGTTAGTTTCCCAGAAATTTCAATTGTTTTTGTTGTCTTGTGATATAATACCTTAGTCCTTACAGATCTCTTAATTAGCGTATATTTGTTAAATTTTTGTATTATGCGAAACTGTAAATTTTTCAATGTATACGTCAACTGTACGGAATTATTCAATTTACATATAGAGTGTTTGTGATGTTTCTCGGTCCTTTACTAAACAATAAAAATAGGAGCGTCCTCTTCTTCGATGAACGTTCTTCGGTGATTTATCTATCGTCAGTGGTCTGCTAAATGTATTCCTACTGCAAAAATTGCTTTTATTATGTTCACACTGATGCAATTAAAATTCACTATTTTGTACTCACATATTGGTTACTGTGACGTATGTTATTTTCTGCTTCGATATTCTGTCTCGATGTAGCCTGTTGACAAAGGTGTGAGTGAGTGAGTGAGTGAGTGAGTGAGAGAGAGAGAGAGAGAGAGAGAGAGAGAGAGAGAGAGAGAGAGAGAGAGAGAGAGAGAGAGAGAGAGAGAGAGTGCAGGATATTTTCTTTGCTACGACAGCACAGAACAATCTACGCGTTTATCGAATGTGCCAGAAGGATCTCGATGTAACGGGTGTGGCGTACGTGCTACTATACGCATTTTGCGAGAATCTTCTCGACTGTGCCGGGCTTCGCTCGGGCACTCGGCCTGTGTCAAGGCCGTAGTAATTACGTAGTTCACGAGAGATAAGACGCAGTTTGGAAGCTTCTGGTGTGTGAGCGTGAGTATAAATACATTGGGTAGCGGCCTTAGTTTTTCAGTTCAATGCGAGATATTGGATAGTGCGGTTCGAGAGTATTAGTGCGATATATCTCCAGAGCGATTCGAGTTATTACTGTGTACGTTCAAGTAGTTATTAGTGAAGTGTTGCGTTTTATAATCAGACGGTATAATTTTAATACAATTGAGTTTAATATTTGTGGACATTTTATTGCGTGTGTACAATTTTCATTTGATTTGTTGTAGAGACTGTGTTGTTAATTACTAACTGTTTTACTGTAACAATTAAAGGTGTGATTAGTGAATTAATTGGTGTCTTGTACTTATTTTGTTTCCACTGTACCTACGACGATCGAATAGGCGGTCGTAACAGTGGTGTCAGAAGTGGGATAGAACGGTTAACAGTGGATACTTTGTACAAGACGAGTGTAATTCGTAATTAATCGAAAAACAATGGATGCTAGTTCCATCATCGAAAAACAGATGATGGAAAATTTCCAGGCGCTGTTGTTGCAGACAGAAGAACGACGACGACAGGATGCAGAGAAAGCGGAAGAGAGACAGAAAACCCTCCTGCTGGAAGCAGAGGGAAGACGCAGAAAGGAGGCGGAAGAAGCAGAAAGACGACAAATGGAAGAACGAAGACAGGAAAGAGAAGAGGCGGAGGAACATCAGAAAGCACTAATGCTTGAAACAGAAGAAAGACAAAAAGAAGAACGTAAGCAGGAGGCAGAGGAACGTAAACAGGAAGCAGATGACATCAAAGCGTTAATTCAAGAGCAAAAGCAGATGCAAGAACATACTACAGAAGAATTGGGGCTCCTACGTGGTGACGTAGGTGAATTACGAGGTGAGCTTAACAATCAAATTACCAGAATATCTGACGTAGAAGAATACATGTCAAATAAAATAGCTGAAGTAGAAAAATCTGTCTTGGGTGTGGAAAAAACTATGTCAACAAAAATAGAAGACTCGATTACAAATATAAAAGAGCAGATTAAAAATGAAGTCGAGCAGTGCCTGAAGTTACAACCAAAACAAATTTCTGAACAGACTGTACCAGTGATAAAGACAGAAAAAGACGCAGAAATTAAGTTAATAGAGAAAGTCACTTTGCCTACAGTAGGGACAATTCATGTCAAAGCTCCAACCTTTGACGGAAGCAGTCACTGGGCAACGTACCTCCGTCAATTTGAAGCTGCTGCATGCACAAATAATTGGACAGAGAAAGACAAGACTGTTTCACTCGTTCTCTCATTAAAAGGACCCGCGGCAGAACTACTACAGAAAGTGCCACCTGACAGCCAGAACACCTATGCCGAGTTGATAAAAGCTCTGGAATACGGTATAGTGATAAACATTTGCGAGATGTGTACTGCACCCAGTTGAGAGCAAGGCGACAGCATTCCGGGGAGAATCTTCAAGAGTTTGAAGCAAGTATCGACAGACTAATTAGACTGGCCTATCCTGAAGCGCCAGAAGATTTTCGAACGAGTTTTGCGATGCAGACATTTACTGCCGGTGTCCGAGATAACGAACTACAGCAAGTGTTACGAATGGCAAGACACCAGAACAGGGCGGACGCCCTGGTACATGCGTTGCAATTTGAGGCCGCCAAATCAGCGTCTGGTTGGACAAGTCATAAAGTGCTCGTGCTAAAAGATAGCGACGGCACAGACGATGAGGAAGAAAAACAAGGAACTGAGACTCGACGGTCGGCGCCACAAAATAAAATAAAAAAGGATGGAAGACCGAAGTGTTATCGATGTGGGAAACCTGGACATCTACAACGAGATTGTCGGGTTAGAATTCAGCAGCAGGGAAACGAGCAATAGTCGGTTCAATGGGGCGTGTGCTGACTAACTGGAGGAACGAAGCCCATAGAGAATACGCAATTTCTACACTTCAGAAAAACAGCGGGAGCTTGGTAGTTACCGGATTTGTTCAAGAAAGGCCAACCTCGATTACAGTTGACACAGGCGCAACAGTTTCTATTGTGCGCCCCGACGTGGTGAAAGATCTCAAGCCAATCTGGTGGTCTTGCAGCTTGCGAACAGCTACTGGACGGCCTGTAAAAGTGTATGGAAAAGTGGAGATACACCTACGCCTCGGTAGACTTGAGTTTAATCATCAAGTACTTGTTGCAGACATTGTGGATGAAGCAATTCTTGGTGTGGACGTTATGAACGCATACGGATTTATAGCCGACTTCAAGAACAATGTCTTGAGAGTCGGAGGCGAAGAGGTAATGCTATCAACAATGATGACAGCAGAAAAATCGATGGACGTCATAAACCAAGTGGCCGTAACTGTTCCGCCAAACTCCGAAAAGATCATCATGGTTAGAACCGATGTAGATACTAGGGGCAACCAGTGCTCTATATTCGAACCCCAGGTAGTCAGCACACCGGGCATACTAATTGCCAAAAATTTAGTAAAACCTGACGAAACCGGAAATGTACCTATTAGAGTGGCAAATATTTTGAATCAAGCTATCGCTTTACAAAGCAATACGCTCCTAGGCAAATTGACTCCTGTGGCCTGGGTAGCCGGAATAACGCAACGAAGATCCAGTTCTTCGGATAATTCCAAATTACCACAGGAACTGCAAGAATTATTGAACAGATCTTCTAACGACCTCTCAAGTGGTGAGGTATAAGAACTCGGACAGTTTTTACACGAATTCAAAGATTGTTTTGCAGTTCGGGGGCAGTCACTGGGAAGAATCTCTCTTGTGCAACATCGCATCAATACCGGGGACACAACACCGATACGCCAAACTCCTCGAAGGCCTCCATTATCTAAACAAGAGGAAATGTCTCGGTTAGTACAGGACATGTTGACAGAGGGAGTAATCGAACCTTCGTCAAGTGCTTGGTCTTCTCCTGTAGTGCTGGTAGCGAAGAAGGATGGTGGATTGCGTTTCTGCGTAGACTACCGGAGGTTAAATGACGTTACAAAGAAAGACTGCTATCCGTTACCTAGGGTTGACGATACACTCGACACGTTGTCCGGAGCACAGTGGTTTTCCACATTGGACCTGAAGAGTGGATATTGGCAAGTGGTTCTTCACCAAAAAGACAAGGAAAGACCGCTTTCTCGACCACAAGTGGCTTATTCCAATTTAACGTCATGCCATTTGGACTCTGTAATGCACCGGCAACATTTGAGAGATTGATGGACCTGATACTCCGAGGTCTGACATGGAAAATTTGCCTTGTTTACTTAGACGATGTCATAGTGATCGGGAAGACTTTCGAAGATCATTTGGAAAACTTAAGGACGTTCTAACTAGAATTCACGGTGCACAACTGAAGCTGAGCCCGAAGAAGTGTTCTCTATTCCAGAAGGAAGTACAGTATCTGGGCCATCTGGTTTCGGCAGCGGGTGTTAGCATGGATCCTAATAAAGTGGACACCGTAAGAGACTGGCCAGTTCCGAAGGATAAACACGAAGTTCGGAGTTTCCCGGGGTTATGCTCATATTACAGACGTTTTGTGAAAGGCTTCGCTACTATTGCTAAACCACTACATGAGCTAACGGAAAATAAACGAAACTTCCAGTGGTCGAGAGAGTGTGACCAAGCATTTAGGACTTTGGAGATTGCATTATGTTCGCAGCCAATTCTCGATTTCCAGCTTCCGAAGGGAAGTACATCGTAGACACAGACGCAAGCAATACTGGACTACGAGCAGTTTTGTCTCAAGTGCAGAACGGTGAAGAACGAGTAATAGCGTATTACAGCAAGACGCTTTCTAAATCAGAGAGAAATTATTGTGTTACAAGGAGAGAGTTGTTGGCAATTGTCAGAGCTTTGGAGCACTTCCATAAATACCTCTATGGAAGAGAGTTTTCACTACGTACCGACCATGCCGCACTTGCATAGCTCTTGAGATTTAAAAATCCGGAAGGACAGTTGGCACGGTGGCTCGAACGTCTGCAAGAGTACAACTTCAATGTACAACATCGACGGGGCCGCCTGCATGGTAATACAGATGGCTTATCACGAAGACCGTGCCCGGAAGACTGCCGACATTGCCACAGAAAGGAAGAACAAAACTCAAGCGAATGTGTTCAAGCCATCACTGTAGATTTCCTGGCTGACGGCTGGACAACACAAGACTGTCGACGAGAACAGATGACTGATGAAGACATTGGACCGATCTTGACAGCAAAAGAGGAAGGTCGCCGCCCGGATTGGCAAGATATCTGCCATGGTTCCGAAGTGCTGAAGGGCTACTGGGCACAATGGGAATCTCTCACCTTAGAAAACGGATTGCTGAAGAGGGCTTGGGAAAGTGCAGATGGACGAGACGTGGTCATGCAGTTGATAGTTCCCCGAAGTAAAGTGCAGTCTGTTTTGAAGGAGATGCATGATGGAACATCTGGAGGCCATCTTGGCTTTAACAAAACCCTTGACAACATACGGAAGCGATTCTATTGGCTTCATGTTCGCCATGACGTAGAGGAATGGGTTCGGACGTGTGAAATATGTGCTGCAAGCAAGGGCCCACAAACCAGAAGCAGGAGAAAAATGAGACAGTATAACGTTGGACTACCTTTCGAGAGAATTACCATAGACATTGCTGGACACCCTTCCCAGTTACTGACGATGGGAACCGGTACACCATGGTTGTAGGTGACTACTTTACTAAGTGGATGGAAGCTTACGCAATTTCAAATCAGGAGGTTACCACTGTGGCAAAGCAGTTAGTTCACAACTTCTGTTGCCGTTATGGAGCCCCTATGGAAATCCATACGGATCAAGGGAGAAATTTTGAATCAGGAGTGTTTAAGGAAGTATGCCGTCTACTCGGAATTCGAAAGACCAGGACAACGCCTCTGCATCCTCAGTCGGACGGGATGGTTGAGAGATTCAATAGGACACTTGATCAACATCTTTCGAAGGTTGACGAGCACCAAACAGACTGGGACCAACGTATACCACTATTCCTCATGGCGTATAGATCATCAATACACGACACAACCGGCATGACTCCAGCAAAATTGGTGTTTGGGCGGGAGATTCGTCTTCCTGGGGACTTAATGTTCGATCACCTGAGACTCAGTCCCAAGAGCCGCAGAACTATTCCTCGCAATTAGAAAACCAACTGCGAGAAATGAATCGCTTGGTAAGAGGACGGCTGAAGATTGCCAGTGATAAAATGAAAACTCGGTATGACATTCGCAGCAATAGTGTGGGTTTCCAAGAAGGAGATCTGGTCTGGTTGTTCAATCCAAAGCGCCGTCGTGGTCGCTCACCTAAGCTTCAGTCTAACTGTGAAGGACCCTACACTGTGAAAAAAAGAATTAACGATGTTGTTTATCGGATTCAACAGGAAGGACAGTGAAAGTTCAAGGTCGTCCACCTAGATCGCCTGGCTAAGTACAACTTTAGAGACGTTTTGCCAGTTCGGGACTAACAAGCTTAAGGAGGGGGAAGTGCTACGACAGCACAGAACAATCTACGCGTTTATCGAATGTGCCAGAAGGATCTCGATGTAACGGGTGTGGCGTACGTGCTACTACACGCATTTTGCGAGAATCTTCTCGACTGTGCCGGGGTTTACTCGGGCACTCGGCCTGTGTCAAGGCCGTAGTAATTACGTAGTTCACGAGAGATAAGACGCAGTTTGGAAGCTTCTGGTGTGTGAGCGTGAGTATAAATACATGGCGTAGCGGCCTTAGTTTTCATTTCAATGCGAGATATTGGATAGTGCGGTTCGAGAGTATTAGTGCGATATATTTCCAGAGCGGTTCGAGTTATTACTGTGTACGTTCAAGTAGTTATTAGTGAAGTGTTGCGTTTTATAATCAGACGGTATAATTGTAATACAATTGAGTTTAATATTTGTGGACATTTTATTGTGTGTGTACAATTTTCATTTGATTTGTTGTAGAGACTGTGTTGTTAATTACTGACTGTTTTACTGTAACAATTAAAGGTGTGATTAGTGAATTAATTGGTGTCTTGTACTTATTTTGTTTCCACTGTACCTACGACGATCGAATAGACGGTCGTAACAATACACTCGTAACGTGCCAGTTGGGAACTATTAATACATAAATGAGATTGTAGATTTGGGGCGTAAAGCAGGTCGCACACTATATCAGCTCACCTCAGAACAGAATGTCAGTTGTGTTCAGGCTTACACTATCCGGTTGAA
The DNA here is from genome assembly GCA_034769895.1 of Magicicada septendecula. Lineage (NCBI taxonomy): Eukaryota > Metazoa > Arthropoda > Insecta > Hemiptera > Cicadidae > Magicicada > Magicicada septendecula. The sequence goes on from CM068376.1 coordinate 22,054,169, forward strand.
GTGGTTTTGTTGAACGTTGTGGTTTGTTTAATTGTTGGTGGTTGTGTTTGTAGTTCTGAACACAGGTTCCGGAATTAGTGACAGCAGTAGTTGTTACGATTATTTTTTTTTAATGAGCCACTGTGGACGTTTTTCTCAACTGATTCCTTCCTTCTTCTCCTCTCTCTTCCTCCTCACCCATATCTCCTTCATTCTTGATCGATGTCTATCACTCCTTTCGTCAGTCCAGGTGACACCTGTCCTCTTATTGGGGTTTTCCTGAAAAACTTGGCCATTTTTTAATTTCTTTTTGAGTGGTAAGCATTCTTCAATGTCTTGTTAAGTAATCTGGAGTTCTTCTATGTCTTTTTCTGTTAATTTGAGCCACGTATTGGGCATTTTGAGCTTTCTGAAATAGTTAAAAGATTCCCTGTTAGTCTGTCAGGATTCATTCTTTGAATATGTCCATAGAAAATAATTCTTCTTTTTCTGATTTTCTCAAAATGTGAGTTCAGCTCATTATTGTGGCGTGTTCTATACTGTTGCCATCTTTTATTGGTCCCAAGATTTTTCTTAATATTTTTCTTTCCGTGACTTCCAGTTCTTCCATCATCATTTTCTTGTTCAGAGTCGGACACTCAGCTGCACAAAGTGCTTCTGGGCGAATTAACTGTTGAGTAATGCCTAAATAGTTATTATTTATTATTAATACATTTAACATATTATATATTTACCATTTTCATTCAAATGCCCTGTTGTTTCTTCCCAAATCGATTCCATTATTTTATTGTTATATTACAATAATCTTTGTTACGTAAGTCACAGAGTACAGGATACTGTTCTACTATAACGATTTGTTTTTCGTGTGGACACGCCATACGAACGCAGTCCATTATCTTAAAATGCCAAGCAATCCCAAAACCATGATACAGTGAGTGGCGGTGTATTAGTGCGCATGCGTGTCACTTCAGAACGTTTCCGAATCCGAACGAATACTACTGAGGTGTTCTCAGCGGAGAGGAAGCAGCGTGTGGAATTTCATTAAATACAGGGCTTCCGAATTTTTCTGATCTGAGCTGTGGGGATACAGCAGATAATTCTGTACATTTTGTGTCCTTTTTAACCAACTTCACAAATTTTTCACTACTTCATCCTGCAGCGCATTTTATGCTGAACATACTGATACACGGCGCTTGACGATTCCACACGTCCAAATAGAGTTATTAGCTTACAACTTTCGTAAATACAATGTTCACGATCGATCGTAAATAAATATGCGAAATCGATCGATTCGTAACATACACGTTTTCGTTTTTATACGTTTAATTGTTTACACGTTATTTGATTTAAAAAATTATAAAATAATGTTGCGGATTGTTTACACAAGAGTGGACCTGCGTTCATTTCCACCCTCCTCCCGCGAATATAGGCTACTTGTGGGGCAACGCGGTACTTTGTCAGCTGGTCGGGCAGTTGTCTTGTCACTCCCCTCCCCCAGATAGCCTAGGTAACACTTATCGTTGCAACAGACACACACACACGCGCTCGCTCGCGCGCGGACAAAGAAACCCGTTTTTAAATAATGGAACGACGATTAAACAGTATTCACTATATTGTTAAAATTAAAATCTGGATTATTGTGCCTTGGTCTACTAAAGTGTGTGTGTGTAGAATTTTATATTTTAAATCGCCATATAAAAAATTCTACACACACACACTTTTCGGAAAATGACTATTCTTCATATTTTGAGTGTAGTACAATCAGAATCATCTCTTATCTCGAACACGAATTTTTTCGCCATGACCATACTTCCATTTCCTTATGGAACATGGAAGTAAAAAATGACAGTTATCCTACGTTCATGAAAATTTGCAACCCCCACCACCAGCCCCCACTGCTCTCAAAACCTATAGAGCAGTAATAATCGTATGCAATGACGATTTAATAACGTTTGGTTTTAAGGTCATTATTAACGAAAATTATGAAAGTTTTTTTGTTATTTTGTTCTTTCTTAAAAACGTACGCTTGTAGAAATGTTGACATAGTGAAACTATCGGAAACGCATCAGACTGGAATCGGCCACTTACGATTTTACACGGTACAAATAAAATGATTTACACTCTGCAGAAAAGAAAGGCCGTCCAGGTTGTGGAGCGGGGAAGTAAATAAAAGCCAATTACACCCGACTCAGCTCGTTTGTCGCTAACAGTGTTCTTTGAGAATTTTATTACAAGCAGTCGTGTTTATTAAAACTCCGTGCAAGTGAAATATGTTTCGTTGTTTCGTAATTTGCGTGTCTTCAGCTTTATAGCTTTGTAAGTTGATTCATGTTTGTTACTTATTTTCTTGACAGAAAACATAAAACGTTGGCAGAGTTCTGAGAATTCAATTTTACAGAATGTATAACGTCGCATATCCACGGTCTAAGAAACGAATCGAATTTCTTCTCTCAAATTCCGAAATACAGTTCTTGACTATTTTAAACACGGTGTTTGTGATTCTAAAAATATTACTGTACCTGCCAGGCCCGGATCCACGGGGAGATGGGGAAATCCCCCCCCCCAATGGTCACATCAGACGAAGGTTTTTTGGTTTGTTACTGTAGAATGGTTTGTGGTTGTGAACATGACACTTGTTGCTGGGGGCCGGCTGGTCTTCGATCGCTCTGAGATGTTGCTGCTGCGGGAGGTTGCCGTCCGGAGTAATCTCGTGGCCCAGAAAGGCTACTTCTTCCCGGCCGAAGTGACACTTGTTGAGCGAGCAGGTCAGCTGGTGCATCTGCAGCCTTTCCAAGACTTGATCCAGGTGTCGCAGGTGCGTTTCCCAGTCGGGGGAGGAGACAATGATGTCGTCCAGATAGACGAGGCAGCACTCCCGTAATAGTCTCGCGTGAGAACATCCTGCATCAGCTGTTGGAAGGTGCTAGGCGCGTTCTTCAGCCCAAAGCACATCAGCCGGAACTGGTAGCGACCTCCGTCGGGCACCGAGGATGCTGTGTACTTCTTTGCTTCTTCCTCCAGCGGGATTTGCCAGTAGCCGGTCTTCAGATCTAGGGTCGAGAAGACTTTGGCCCCGCTGAGGTCCTTGATTGTTTCGTATATCAGCGGCAGTGGTGAGTCCACATCCTCGGTCTGATCGTTCAGCCTCCGGAAGTCCACGCAGAACCGGGGTGTGCTGTCCTTCTTCACAATCACCACCGGAGAGCTGTATGGCGAGGTGGCCGGTTCAATGATACCCTGCCTCAGCATCTCTTCTACCTGTTCCCGGATGGTGCGTTTCTGCTCGTCGGAGTACCGGTACATTGGGAGCCGGAATGGCTGGCAACTTTCTTTCAGCCGGATCTGGTGCTTGGCCGCAGATGTGGTGCGGAGCGGGCCACAGGAGAACAAACTGCGATGACTACAAAACATGACACAATATTCAAAGCACTCAACATTGAAAATACACAAAAAACTAACACGTACACCACTATCACACACAATAAAACCAATTTGAAGTACCAGAAGCCAACAGGAAACCACAATAATAATAGTCAACCAACAACACATATTTACTTCACCAGACACAAAAACCGGAAGGCTGAGGATGGGTACAAGATGGTACCCGAAACATGTTCCTAATAAGGAAAAAAAGGTATATCTTGAAGTAAATTTATTTATAAATATTAAATATAATATATATATATATATATATATATATATAGCAGTGCTGTTGTCACCCCATTACATTGTAAAAATATCGGTATGGAGAACCACACATGACTTCCGTGTTCTAAGATTTATATGTAAAATCATTTTCGAAATGAAATATTTCTATAGAAACTACTTCTTTCTTCAGTCTTAACCACAGTACTGTGGTCACTAACGTATACCACCTCACGTTAGCTTACTCGATTTTCACTGACGATGGCACTACAGAAACGTCTGGTTTTTTACTAGCGAAACAGGCAAACAGCCCGGGAAGGAATTTTAACAACTACTTCTTTGTTGCCGATAACGTAGTACACATATAAAAAATTATCCCCTCCCTTTCAATTATCATTTTCATTGATAGAAAATTACCCCCTTCCCCTTCAACTACCTTTTTCATTTGTAGATATTTCATCTACCTTTCTCCAGTGGATTATTATGACCTTCTTTTCAGGATACTTTATTTATCAAAATTACGTATTTTACTCTTGTTAAAACATAAAACGTTGCAGGTAAACAACCCCTCCCTCAACCGATATTCACCAAATCAATAGGCTTTGAGTTCTCTACAACGTAGGCACATATACAAAAAATTATTTGATTCTGTTTGAATTATAAATATATATAGCAATCAAGACCCGGGGGAGTTGTGACGCAGCGAAGCGAAGATCTGCTCTCGGCGCCAGCTCACAGCGCGGCTCGGGTTGCGTACGCAAATGATGTAGCGTCCTCGACAAACGGTCCTTTTAAGGACCACAAAAACGATAGTGTGTACGATTGGCGCCATTTGTCTTGTGACAATATATAATTTTCTATATAAGTAACTCGACGTTTCTTGCAGTAATTATATAAATTTGTGATGTTATTCAATTTGTTTCTTCTGCAAGTAGTATAATTTCGTATATATTCTTTTTAACACCTGACGCACGTTTCACTGAAAAATATCAGTATCATCAAAGGTTTCTAAGTAAATTAATAACAATCGAAATAATGATAGATATAATTAGAAACCTCTGATGATACTGATATTTTTCTGTGAAACGTGCGTCAGGTGTTAAAAAGAATATACGAAATTATACTACTTGCAGAAGAAACAAATTGAATAACATAAAAATATATATATTCAATCCATTTCTGCTACAGTTCATTTCTTGATATACATAAAATATTTAAAATTTATATTTATTTTACCTTAAGATGTTATTTTTTCCTTATTTGGAACATGTTTCGAGAACTCCTGTGTTTTCATCCTCAGCCTTCGTGATCTTGCGTCTGGTGAAGTATTTGTGTGTTGGCTGGACGCTATTTTGGTTTCTTGTTGGTGTCTGGTATTTTAAAGTGGTATTATTGTGTGTGATTGTGGTTTATGTATTATTAATTTGTGTATTTTCGATGTTGAGTGCTTTGAAAATTGTGTCATGTTTTGTATGGATTTGTATTTGTTCAGGTATTAGTTTGTTTTGTGTTTTATGTTTGTATATTTGTAAATTTTCCCAAATGTTCATTATGGTCCTTTTGTGTGGTATATGTTTTATTAGTGTCATATTGGTTATGTCTGAGAATTCTAGTCCAGTGTTTATTGCATGTGTGGCCAAATTAGATTTATATATTTCTGTTTTTTTGTATGCATTTAGGTATTCAAAATAACGCTTTTTCAGCTGTTTTTTTGTTTGTCCTATGTAACATTTATTGCAATCTTGGCATTCAATTTTGTATATACCATTGGTTGTTGTATTACCTTTGTTGTGTGGGTTATTTAGTTTTTGTAAATTATTTTTATTAGTTTTGTATCCTATTTTGATATCTGTGTTTTTAAATAGTTTTGTTAGCTTTGTCATTTTATTATTTATGTATGTGAATGTAGCCCATTTTTTATTGTTGTTATTATTTATGTGTTGTTCATTTTGATTAATTCTTAATTGTTCAGTTTCTATTTTATATTTGATTTTATTTTCTATTTTGTTTACAGTATTTTTATTGTATCCATTTTCATAGTAATTTGTTATATTATATTTCTTTCTTTGTCTGTTTCTTGTTTGTTTAGGGGAATTTTGTACATTCTGTTAAATAGTGAATAGAATGCTGCCATTTTATGTTGTGGTGGGTGGTCAGAATGGTTAGGTATAATGATGTTAGTAGGAGTTGGTTTTCTGTATATTGCATATTGCATGTGGTTGTTGTTTCTTGTGATGGTTATGTCTAAATAGTTGATTTTGTTATGTTTTTCTTTTTCTTTTGAGAAATTTTTTTTGGATGTATGTTATTGATTTGTTTTAATATGTTATGTGCATTTGTGTTTTTGTTATTTGATACATATAGCCCACCATCTACATATCTTATCCATATGCCATTTTGATCAAATGAATTTATAATATTTTGTATTTTGGTGTCTATTGTTGTAAAAATATTTCTGCTATTATGGTAGATAATGGAGATCCCATTGCTAAACCTTCTTGCTGTTGATAAACACACACACACACACACACACACACACACACACACACACACACACACACACACACACACACACACACACACACACACACACACACACACACACACACACACACACACACACACACACACACACACACACACACACACACACACACACTTGGTACGTTTCACAGTTTTTATTTAACTCTGACAGCTGTTTCACCTTATTAAGCTATTCTCAAAGAGATCAGTGAACAACTAATCTAAACAAAGAAGTAAGGGTGGTGAACATGTGTTTAGGGTGTGTATCGGGACATGTGTGGGGTATGAATGAAGGAGGGGGTGGGGGTGAGAAAGGTAATGGAAAGGTCAAGTGTCTGTAAAAACTAAGTATAATTGGAAGGCAAAATATAAAAATTAACTAAACTAAATAACAACTTTTAATAAAGGGGCTACACGGAATTCAGTTTGTCGTTTGTTAAATTTGTGTTACTTTTGATTGCATTTCTAGATTAGAAAAGCCCTAAACACATGTTTACCACCCTTACTTCTTTGTTTAGTTTAGTTGTTCACTTATCTCTTTGACAATAGCTTAATAAGCTGAGACAGCTGTCAGAGTTAAATAAAAACTGTGAAACGTACCAAGTGTTTATATATTTCAAAAACCTTTGTTTACCAAGTGTATCACCAATATATCTTTCACCAAGTGTCCAACGAACCATCAATAAATATCGTGAATAACATGACACCAACCCTTTGATTCGGCGTTGCCATGATTAGTACCCATAAGCTGTGACGGTGAGGGCGTTCCGTCGTGTCGTTGTCATTCTGCTTTCGGTGTAAGGATTTATTTTAGTGGCGTACAGAAGCGTGACAACAACACAGAGATAGAAACTTAATTACGATTGATAACAGTCGCTTCGATAGCCTGTCAAATAGGGAGGCATTAACAAACCATTATTGTGTTAATCCCGCTATTACTGACACCGATTATTCACGTTTATGTACGAGGATTGTTCAATAGAAACACGTTTGATCTGCGCAGCCGTGACTTCGTCGCCATGGCAACGGAATTCATTTGTTTATATTGTCTGTTTAAGTACTAGTGATGCGTCTGTCAAAAATATTTGAAGTTTGCTCTTTTCTAAGCGTTGTGATTGGGTTGAAAAGTGACGTCTATGATAGAAAATCCGTCCAAAGATAATCTGCGTGCCGTTATTCAGTTTTTGGCCGCTGAGGGGCGTCAGCCACTCGAAATTTATACGAGAATGAAAGCTGTATATGGTGACTATAGTTATTCTTATACGGCAGTGGTTGAATTGTGCAATAAATTTCGACAAGGAAGAGAATCCACTAAAGACTTGGCCCGTCCCGGACCTGCACGTGTTGCAGCATCAGATGAAAATGTGAGACAGCTGGATACTGCTTTACGCGCAAATAGACGTATCAGAGTTAGAGAACTTTCTCAAATGTTGAGCACCAGCATGGGAACTCTTCATTCCATTATTCATAGTTTTGGCTATCACAAAGTTGCTGCTCAGTGGATTCCACGACCGCTTACTGATGAGCAGAAAAATTTGCATTCTGCCTTGTCATTACACCATTTGATGCCCTATCAACAAAAAAGTAATGCCTTTCTACACCAAATTGTTGCCGGTGATGAGTCTTGGTGTTATCACTACGAACCAGAATCCAAACGTCAGAGTATGCAGTGGAACCATGCACAATCTACGAAGGCGAAAAAATGTCGGTCCCAACCTTCGGCAGGAAAAGTAATAGTGACCGTATTTTTTTATTATCAGGGTGTGCTGCTCTTAGATTTTAAAGAACCTGGTGCCAACATCAACGCTGAGCGACATGCAGACAGCTTAAAACGCTTACGGGTCAGCATCAAGAATAAACGTACCGGGAATCACACAAATGGTATAATTTTTCTGCATGATAATGCTCGACCTCATGTAGCGCAGACGATTCAAGATCTGCGTGGTCGTATGAAATGGGAAGGCTTACAAAATCCACCTTACAGTCCCGACTTGTCGCCGTGCGATTATCATGTTTTTGGGCCATTAAAGAAATCACTAAAAGGACGGCGGTTCAAATCAGACGCTGAGGTACAGTTTGCTGTTAGCGAATGTTTCCGCACACAGCCACAAGAATTTTACCAGCAGGGAATCTACAGATTAGTGCAACAGTGGGACTCATGCCTTAATGTTAATGGAGACTTCCACGGTAAGCAGAGATACGGTAGGTGACGCGCGCATGTTGCTGACAGCTGATGACGTCACATGCCCCACTCGTCCAGCGCACCACAGCAGTGTATATTACGAGCATACGTTTAGAATTTATTGCATGCTACATATAATTCAACTAAGAATGCTTCGACCACAGAATAAACTGATATTAAATTACTTGCTAGAAAGATAATTACACACATGAACATAACACATCTTATAATGCATACAATATTAGTTTAAATATCGGCCTAGTGTCAACAAATAAACTTACCTTCTTCCATGTCCTCATTTGTAACTCTTTCATTTCGGATAACGTAAGTCTCTATCCTACAAGCTCACTAAGCTGTTTCTTCAAACAATATCACTACACAAATTTTTATATACACTTTTTATTTACAACAGAACTACACGCACTATTTGCTATGTAACACGCCTATTTATTTATGTACCGGTAACTACTTTTTTAAACTTTTTCATTTGTTTTCTTGATGAAGTTTCATAACTACGTTTTTTATTTTGGGCTTTCTTATTTAACGCTTTCATTCTAATAAACGATCTTGTTCTTGCATAGCATCGCAAGGCAAATTCCTCAAAATGGGGATATTTCTTGATTGATCGCAAAAATTTTTATAACGTTTTTAGAGAGATTTAATGTTGTCCCATGAAACAACTGAAAGTCTGTTTCCAATTTCCTAATTTGTTCACGCCATTCCTCACTAGGTCTCATAAGTTTTCCTCTTGAAAGAACCGATAACCAGTCCGATTTCTGTATATCGTCTGCACATTTACCGTAACGCATATGTTCTTTATATTTTGGGAATTTTTTGTACAATCTGTAACATATGTATCCAGCAAGGATTTCTAGAAGTTCCTCATTTTCATTCAGCTCTGTGCCTCAAGTAATTGTAGACTGATCTGATGTTAACGGTTCCTCTTTAGAAGAGTCGGATTTTTCTCCTTGTAAATTTGACTGTTTTAATGAACTCAAGAAGTCCATCACATCTGTCTCAGGAAAGCCACTGTTATTCGGAAGCAAATTATCGTTGTAAGCCGTAGGAAAAGCTTTATTTATTACATGTGCTGTTAACGGTATGTTCTCACTTGTGTCATCATTTACAGTTTGTATGTTGCTGTTGGTTAATACTACTGAGGTGTTTTTACCGAGTATTGAAGACTTAATTCTTTGAATAACTGCTACCGGATTTGGATGATCGTAAAACAAACCTAAGCCCCGAATTTCCGAAAAATAACTTTCAAGAACGTCTTGATTTAACCTTGACGTCATTAAAAATAAATACCCGTTTTTTTCAGGTCGTTAAATAAACCTCTTAAACTTTCAATTGAAATGTGAAAGCCTTTTTGAAACGGAAGTAGGGCAGCTTTCCCATAACCCGCATCTGTAAGCATAAGTTCAGAAATTTATCTAGAGCTTCGTCTTGTGCTTGTAGATCGATTCCATATCCACTTTTTTCATGTTTTTTCATTCATACCGCATCTAGAATTTAATACATCGAAACCATCGTTTATTGTTTTCACAAATTCTCCTACATGAAACTGTTCAGGAAAATGATGTAAAATCGCTTTCGAAACTGTTTCCGAGAGTAATTCTGCTGCCTTCCTGACGTTCTGCCGTTCACTTCCGGAAATAATCACATGCGAACTACTTAATTTATAACAATACTGAAGGTCCGAACTATTATAATTCAGTTCAATTAACTTTTCAAATACTTCCTTTGTTATTAATTTACCAGTGGGTAGAACAAAACCGTGGTCTATAAGATGATTCCTCAAGAGTTTAGCAAATGAGGCACATCGCAAAAAGCCCAAACTTTTCTTTCGTCGCAAGTGGGATTGGTGATGTAGGATTTCGATGGTGTAATGAGCAGTTCAGTAAACAGCTTGCGATTGGAAGGACCCATATCGCATACGAAACCACGCACTTTGAAACCAATTGATTCAACAGAAATTATTGTGTTTATCAATAAATCTTTAGTAATGGGCACATCAAAGTCATAAAACAAAGGTTGTTTCCATTTTCCCATAAGACTTCTGGCCATTATCACTTGTACATTTGTGTGAGGTCCAATGAAACAGTCGTCTACATTGTCATAACAAATAGTACTTTGTACTTTCATTTCGTCGAATGACAAAATTATGTCTTTTTCTCCGTCATTGAGAAAAGGAACCTGCTCTCGCATAATCCGCAGACTTAACTCAGTAACACCAGGCTGACATTTCACAACAGAAAGTCGACGTTGAATCGTACGTTCGCTCGGCAGAGGATAATTTAAAACACGTGTTGTATAATGAAATGCTTTTTTCGACAGCGCTCTAAGAGTTACTGCTTTTGCAATATCTTCGGAATCCCAATTCAGGCACTTTCCGGATTTTAGATATGTTACCTGTCCACGTGTAAAAATATTTTCATACACATTTAAATATGCTTTGTCTTGAACGGAGAGACTTTTTAACAAAGCAATTTCTTCCTTGAGTGCAGTAATCTGTTCCTCTAATACTAAAATAGTTGATTTTAAATTCTTATTTTCATTTGTTAGTAAAGTCACTTAGTGTTCATACTGATTACTACTTAGGCCTAACTCACCGGTTTCGTTGACTACATTTTCAATCAAAATATTTTTTTCTACGCTATCGTTTAATAAATCGCTGATATCCTGATTTCTTTTTCTAATTTCAAATCTGTTTTTACGGTCAGTTTCATTTAACAAAGACGTAGCACATTTTTTCTGAAGATTGCGGAATATTTAGGTGAGGAATTGCCGTCTTCTTTCATCTTTTCTTAGAGGAAATGTTTAACAACTCGGCCTGTAAATCCCGTTCGTAATCGTTTGAATCAAAATGTTCAGAGCACAACACAGCTTTCTGCACGTTGTAGCTATCTTTACGTTTACACAAATGAACTCAGGCACGTTGCACGTTTAATTCTTTCGGAAATCTGTGTAAGGTAATACCTCTCGCTCAGTGGCGTAACTTACGCCCCCGCAGACCCCACACTGCGGGGGGCCCGGGCGTTGGGGGGCCCGAAGGCTTGGTAGGCCCTATGCATTTTTGCTGTAAACTATCGGGGCTAAAATTCCGAAAATATTTTTTCGTCTTTGCACCTACAATGCATATTGCGGAGGTTCGATCTACTATTCTTCCACAAAAAGGGGGAAAGTAGATAAAGAATGTCAAAAATAGTGGAGAAAAAAGAGGAAAAAGTGGATTTTAATTACTATTAATGGATAAATAAAGAACTTGATTATCTTTTAAATATTATGAATTTTTCTTTTTCGTGCTACCCGTGCTTTCGTTCTAGGCCGAAAGAGACAATTTTCGTGCCTGCAGCGCGAATATAATTGCCATTTTCCGCCGGGGGAACACGAAAAATTGTATACGCACCACGGGAAGTAAAAAAGAATGCCTCTTAACGCATGTTTGTCATTGATCTCAAAATTTTATTTTATGTGAACAATGTTTCATTATGATTGTAGAGGCTATTTATAACAATGTGGCACTTAATTTATCTGTCCTAATTAATAATTTGATTTTTTGTATGTTTTTTTTCAATAAAGAGGGGCCCGAAAAAATTTTTTGCGGGGGAGCCCGGCCGAAAAACTTTACGCCACTGCTCTCGCTTTACTGTTTTTATAATTATTTTTACACGTTGCAACAGCACAAGTGGAAGCCATTTTTCGCAGAACACTCAGTACAAAATTTAAACACTTGTAACATACACAAAAACACATAAAGGCACACAAAACACGATAATAAACACGGCATGTACTCGTAAGAAAGCAATGCGCTGTAAGACACTAGTGGGGCATGTGACATCACGCACTCAGTAATGCTACTGCGCACACAGCGTTGTCACCTACCGTGTTCTATACTTACCGTGGAGACTTCTTTTAAAATCGTTGAATAAAAAATGCATTACAGCCTCTAAACGTGTTTCTACTGAATAATCCTCGTACTATATAATAAAGGCAAAACCACTTCTTTTGATTGCAAACAGTCACTAGCATACAAACATTATAAAAATCAATTCTTATTAACTAATAGATTGAAAACATTATTCCAGAAAGGCACAAATAATTTTACGTATAAAATTATACCGTACAAAATATTTTTATTCTTTAAAATATTTCGTAAACTTAATCGGCCAAGTTACAGCTTGTCAAACAATTTATTATTCATTTGTTCGTTTAATTTCTGCTCCAGCAGCGGCCTCGATTTTTAAATTTTACCGTTTTCTTTTGTAGTCGAGTTTTTTTTGTCTTGCAACGGTTGCAACTTTTTCACTCTTTATAGAAACTTTCTTGTTTCAAACCATCAATAACTTTAAACTTCGTTTCATGCTTACACTTTTTCTTTTCATTTTATTTTCTGTTGTGCTCGCCGATACAGACGTTTATTTTTTAACGTTTTCCATTACCAGTCTTTCTATACGTTGATAAGGTTTTCTTTTCATTTCATTTCTCTTTGTCAGGATTTATATCGTACGTTGCTCATTATTGTGAACTTATATTCTGCGTTATTAAACAACATGCATCCTTACATCTTTACATTGCGATGACTATCGTAAGCTGTTATATCATCATCTAAAATATTTATCTAAATACTCATTAGACTGCTATTTCTTGCAGTTACAACTCATTTGGTTTTCTTATTTGCTACTCCTGACAAATTAGTTTTAAATAAGTTTACTTTTATTCAGTAATTCTTGTCCACTTCAACCTGGATGTTTATCCATGATATTACTTAGAACTCCAGTGCTTGTCGGCCGTGGTAGATTAAAAAGAGTGCCTTTTTGTGCCCTGACGTTTGAAAGCATGTCTCAGAGACTGGTAATACAGACTGAATCTTCAACTCCCAGTTCAGTCCATAATAATAATACTATTTTTTATGGAGGGGGAAAAATTCTTTTATGGACCGCAGAGGAGGCCGCGCTTCCTCTGGTATGTGGGACTCTCACGCACTAAAAAAAAAAAAACACATCTAATTCAGGCATTCACATCCATCCTGGAACCACTTAGCGTGTTACTTCAGGATGGAGCCTACTGCGCACTTATCGGGCCCCTACTAGTTGTCCCTCATCTTCTACTACCCGTTAGGTGCAAGTTGGGCCTGTCTTTTTTTCTAGTCAGACCCACTGAATAAATGCATTGATGCGGTCCCATTCCGCCTTACCATGAAGCATAAGCGCAACTACGCTCTCGGGCGTGAAGTTCCCGAGATCCATTTCCAGTACCACCCTCTGTCTAGCGAAACTGCAGCACTTGAAAAATGTGTGCGAGGTATCTTCATGGGGAGAGTCTCCGTATTGGAATGCTGGGCTTTGCACGTTTCCCATTCTATGGAGGTAGACATTAAAATTGCCGTGGCCACTGAGCAACTGGGTCAGATAGTTGACCTCACCGTGTTGGCGGTCGATCCATTTCTTCAAGTCTGGAATTGGCCTTGCGCTTCATCTTCCTGTATCCTCTCTACCCCAACGATCTTGCCAGTGCCAGAGACTGAGTTCCCTGTCTTCATGCTTTGCTGCATCTCTTCCAGTTTCCTCTCTTCTTTCGAATAAATACTTCCGCTCTAGAGGCAACAGGTCTACGGGAATCACCCCGCTATCACCAGGACTACTGGCTCTGGCACTGTCCGGTAAGAGGATTATACTTTGAGGGCACCTCTTCCCTGCACCGATGCCATACGCTTTCTGTACGTCTCCGTCTTTAGTGCATCGGCCCAGATTTTGCAACCGTACAGAATGATGGATTCTGTTACCGCCATCAACAATCGCTCAGTGGGACCTCCTATGTTGGCCATACGTCTGCTGAGCTTGGTTGTAACGTTAGCCGCCTTATCAGCTGCATACTTTATTTGCTCCCAATAGGAGAGCTTCTTTGAGTCTAGTCTCACCCCTAGGTATTTCACAGCGTTCTTTGTAAATACTGTTTAAGCTCCCACTTGCAGCAGCATAATGATGGTGATTATGATGATGATGATAGTTGTTATCAATTATTACTTTTTTAAGGGGGGAAATGGTTTATGCACCGTCAGAGGAAAGAGTCTGTTCGCTGATGTGTTGGACTCTTATCCACTACAAAAACCCACCTATAATTCAGGCATTCATCGTGGAACGACTTAGCGTATTACTTCAGGATGGAACCTGTTGCGCCCTTATCAGGCTCCTTCTAATTGTCCCTTATATTCTACTCGTTTTTTGGGACAGTCCCTTATATTCTAATAGTCCCTTATATCATCTAATCGGTCCTGTCTTTTCTAGTGGGATCCACTGAATAAATGCAGAAATGCAGTCCCATTGCTCCTTGCCACGAAGCATAATCTCAACTACGCGTGAATTCTCCGTGCTCCGTCTCCAGTGCCATCTTCTCTCTTGTGAATCTGCAGCATTTGAAATGGGGAGCATCGCCGTACTGGCATGCTGGGCTTTGCACTGTGAAGGTAGGCACTAAAATTGTCATGACCACTGAGCAACTGTGTCAGGTGACAGTTAACCTCACCGTGTTGGCGGACCTTCGAGTTCGGTATGAGCCTTGCGGTCCATCTTCCTCTGCTCTCCCTATTCTATCGATCTTACCAATGCTGCAGAGTGAGTTTTCTGCCTTCGTGCTTTGCCGCATTCTTCCAATTAAATCTCTTATTTCAAAGAGACACAGACATTTTAACAAAAAAAAATTACAGTTACTAGTTAATTATAAATAATTTACAGAATAATTTGCATCCAAGCCAATTTACAATAAGCAGTTTAAAGTCAAACTACGCACAGTTCACAATAAAATGTAAAAATATAATATATAAATATGTACAATATAAACCTATGTATAAATAAAAGACGAAGATTTAAATTATAGATTGAAATAATGGAGGTATTGCAAAATCTGCACTTTCGTTGGTAATGTTTGCCAGCGTTTTAATCTCTATTATCTGTTAGAGATTACTGTGCTACGGTGTAACAATTTTGCATTGCCCAGGTCTAGTATACGATTCTCCATTGTAGACAAAACTTGTTTTACGTTTGTTATTCATTACAAATGTATCATCTTTCAGCAGCGTTGCGTGCATGTAACTCCTGCGCCAAGTGAGAGAAAACAAAATTAATTGTATTGCCGAGTAAATACTTTAATTATTGAATAATTTCTAATGAGAACAATATTAGTAGGGAAACTTGGAGACATAGCGTAGTATTGATTTCGGACTGCGAGTACTTATACCGTTATTTTAATGTTATGTTGCCGGCT
The DNA here is from genome assembly GCA_034769895.1 of Magicicada septendecula. Lineage (NCBI taxonomy): Eukaryota > Metazoa > Arthropoda > Insecta > Hemiptera > Cicadidae > Magicicada > Magicicada septendecula. The sequence continues at coordinate 22,069,761 of CM068376.1, forward strand.
GAGACATTGGCAACGTTTTACTGCGTATGGTCATTCGTCCATTCGTGTAATCAGGAGGCACATTCGTCCGTCCAAGTGTGCCACTCTATACACCGGCAAAACGCTCAGTTAGCAGCTATGTTCCTTTTAGAACCGACGTGTACGAATTACTACGCACCTATTTCTGTTTGTTCGTTTAATTATGTGTTTGTCTGTTTATATTTATTCTTTTTAATTCGATTATTTGTGTCCTGATTTAGGCCTATTATGTGTAAACGTAATGGAGTAATGGTTTCGTTCAACCGGAAACCTCTTCTTCTGTCAGCACATTATACAAAATACTTTAAAAACTATTTTGGTTCAAATAAGAATATTTGATACTAGAAAATATTCGATTAATTTTTAGGCTGAGATCTGTGCTTAACACAACCGGCAACAGCTCTTATGTACCCACGCCACGCCACTGATTCATCTTCAATCAGGGTTTTTTTAACCGAAAAATAACTCAAAATTATACCGAAAAACCTGGCTGTTAGGTCGTGGTCGGTTGCTGTGGAACGATATGTTACGACATCACAGAACAATCTACGTGTTTATCGAACGTTCCAGAGAGATTCAGAATGTAATGCGGTGGTGTACGTGCTTATTGACGCATTCGCGAGATTTTTCTGGAGGCCGCCAGCCGCGCGGACTGTGTCAAGGCCGCAATTAAGCACGTCGTACACTGGCGATAAGACGCAATTAGGAACCTTCTGTTCTGTGAGCAGAGGTATAAATACATGGCGGCAGCGGCCTTAGTTTTCAGTCTTAGATGGCAAGCTCGCGCAGTGCCATCGGTGCCATAGGTTCGGCCATCATACAGACGTCTGTCGCAGTGCCCCGGCCTGTTTACGTTGTTCCTTGGGACATTCCACGCAGGCCTGCACTGTGGCAGACAAGTCCCATTTTCGCTGCATCAATTGTGGCGAAGGCCATGCAGCCAATAATAGTAACTGCCCGGTATACAGGGCGGAACTCCTGCGGAAGGAAAAGCCGCAGGGGCCCCTCCCGAAGCCAAGGCAGCCAGTATTGCAGCCCCAATCACAGAGGCAGCCTAAAGTCAGGCTAAGCCGCAACCAAAGGCACCACCGGCACGGCGCGCGCCCTCTCCGGCTCCACCTCCAACACTTACAAAGGCAGAAAAACGTACTGCGTCGCCTTCCGTAGCAGAGACACGCCCTGTAGCCAACATCTCGGTATTGGAGCCGGAGAATCAACCCTCCACCTCCGCGGAACCACCAACTCCCGCCTCTGAACCAGAGGTAGCCTCGCCACCACTGCCACCTCCGCGACCAGGCAAAACTAAACACAATACAAAAGGGATAACCACATCGGATGCTCGGCCCCGAGCTCCTGCCTGCCCACAGCCCAAGAAAAGTCCTGCTTCCCGGTACAAGTCCGACGAAGCGTAACAGCGTACTTTTCCTGTCGCACATTCAAAAACGTCTGCCCCTGGTCCTGTGGCTTCCACCACGACCCGATCTGCCGTTAAACCTGGTCGCTCTTACGCGGCCTCAGTTTCCAGGCAAACACCCCAGTCCGTCATATCCGATGACGCACAGTTCGTCCGCGACTTTCTGTCTCGCTACGACCTCAAGAAAGTCGCATCCACCTTCAGGTCCATCCGAGACCGCCTGGAAACTGCTGACCCAACTGAGAGATTCATGCTCTTGGTGGAAGCTTGTAATTCCAAGATTCATGCTCTTGGTATGCACCGAGCCCTAGACGAGATCTCTCACTCATAGCCTGGAATGCTAAGACCTTCCAGAAAGCATTCCGACCTTCCAGAATTCCTGGCTCGGTTCAAACCCGACGTACTTCTTACAGAAACCCACCTGACCCCGGCGAACCGGTTTCGATTACCAAATTACGTGGTCTATCGGGATGACCGAGTTGGCAGACAAGGAGGCGGCACGGCGATCGCGGTGAGGACCTCTATAGGTCATCATCGTGTCGTTTTGCCGCAGCGCACTAACCTAGAGGCCACCGCCATTGAGGTCCACGGAGCTCTTGGCGGCGTCCTCGTGGTTTCAGCACACAAGCCCCCACAAGCTGAACTCCTTGTCGGCGACCTGGACGTCATCTTCGATTCCCACCGAAGGGTAATTTTGGCCGGCAATCTGAATTGCAAGCATCGCGTTTGGAATAGTCGCTTGACTACTCCGAACGGGAGGCGCTTGCTCAGTTATGTTGAAGCGCGCCGGGCGATGGTATTTGGTCCAGCGCAACCCACGTTCTTTCCGACACTACCTAACGCGGCTCCCGATGTTCTGGATATTGCGGTGACCCAAGGAATTGTCTGTCCGGTCGAGGTATTCTCGCTTACGGAGCTGACATCTGACCACAACCCCATCTTGGTCCACGTCGCTACCCAGCATGCCTATGCACGTTCTGACAAGAAGAAGGTTATCGATTGGGACCGCTACGGCCCGGCCTTGTGGCGTAGATTGCCGCCAGCGGCCCCACTCGATTCCGTTTGCCTCCTAGACGAAGCATGTAGCGGGAATCGAAGAGGCAATCATCTCGGCTATAAGCGTGTCTTCACGTACGCGAGCTGGTTTCACGCCTGACTACCAACGCATCACTGAGGAAGTCTCTCTTCTCGCTCGCGAGAGGAATTACTTCCGGAAACGTTGGCAGAGGACCCGTGATCCGGCCGATAAGGCAGCATACAATCGGCTCACCGGACGACTGCGTGGCAGTCTGAAGGCGTTCCGACGTAGCTGTTGGGAACTCGCTGTGGCCCGAACGGGGGATGCGGACCTGCAAAGTCACCCGTACAGAATACCTTCCGCATTGACGGGACGGAGGCGACGACCTCCACTACCCGCCATTGTTGGACCGTTCAGACGACTCCTGGGTCGCCCGGAGGAGAAGGCCGAGTACTTGGGCTTGTGTTTCGAGCGACAGTTCGCTCCCAACCCGCCCATGGACTGGGACTTCGACGAACAAGTCGAGATGGCTGTGGAAGACTTTCTGTCTTTTCCGATCACGGCGGAGCCCGAACCCATCTCTTTGGAAGAGGTCTCAGATCGGCTCGCTGAACTTCAGCCAAGAAAATCTCCAGGCCCGGACGGTGTCACGAACACCGCTCTACGACTTCTTCCCGAGCCTGGAGTTCAATTCTTGACTGATTTGTTCAACGCGTGTCTCAGACTGACCTACTTTCCCAAGAAATGGCGAAAGGCGACGGTCATCGTGATCCCGAAGCAGGGAAAGGATGCTTCCCGCCCCGACAACCTCCGGCCTATCAGCCTACTCTCCGCTACGTCCAAGGTTTTTGAGCGCCTCGTGCAGCGTCGTGTACGAAAACATCTAACCAACTTTGACGTGCTGGTCCCCGAACAGTTCGGCTTCTGTGTGGGGCATTCGACCACTCATCAACTGATGAGAATGGTGGAATACGTCACGGACGCCGGGTGTCGGAGAGAACGGACCGTTGGCTGTTCTTAGATGTTGAAAAAGCCTTCGACAGTGTACGGCATGATGGCGTACCCACGCTCAGACAGTTCATAAGCGAGCATCCGCTCGTCTGAGCTTACTGTTTCCACTCCTGATCAGCTCAGCCATGACCAGGAAATTGGGCAAGATGATCGTCGGCGCGTATCTGCTGCCGGTCATTACCTACGCTTGCCCGGTTTGGGGTTACCTCGCCGCAATGCATAAAAAGAAGTTGCAGAGCGTCCTCGACAGGGGTCTTCGGCTAGCGGCCAAAGTCCCCCGTCGCTTCTCATCACGCCTTCTAAGGAGAGGACTTGGTGCCCGCTCCTTAAACGAAACATTCAGGCGGCTTGCACGCAAATTTTATGCACGTGCGGCGAGGTTCCCAGACAATCCTCTAGTGCCTGGGCTGGGCAGGTACCGTATACGTCCAGGTGTTTCGTGGAAACGCCCTCGGTGTATACTGCGCTAGTGTAGGCTAGCACAACAGCAGAGAATCGGCCTGCTATAGAGCACACGCCGTACTTGGGCAGGGCCACGAGGCAGGAGATCCAGAAGGTAGCTCGGAACTCAGATACCGAGCGGTTCATCTCTGCGACGCACAACCGCACAGCCCAGAGCGTCGTCTTAGTTTTCAGTATAGTGGCGATATATTTACAGTGCGGTTCAAGAGTAATTATCGGGCGATATTACTGTGGGCGTTCAAGTGGTTATTAGTGTTGTGTTTTATAATCGGGCGGTATATTGTAATACAATTTTGTTTTAATATTAGTGGAAATTTCATTTCCATGTGAACAATTTTTATTTGATTTGTTATAAGAGATTGTGTTGTTAATTACGAACTGTTTACCTATGAAAATTAAACCTGATGATTTGTGACTTAATTGGTGTCTTGTATTTTGTTTTTCCACTGTACCTACGCCGATCAAGTAGACCGTCGTAACAGTGGTGTCAGAACTGGGATAGAACGGTTAACAGTGGACACTTTGTAGAAGACGAATGTAATTCGTAATTAAACGGAAAACAATGGATGCCAGTCAGATGATGGAAAATTTCCAAGGGTTTTAGGAGTTTCCTGGGGTTATGCTCATATTACCGACGTTTTGTGAAAGGCTTCGCTACTATTGCTAAACCACTACATGAGCTAACGGAAAATAAACGAAACTTCCAGTGGTCGAGGGAGTGTGACCAAGCATTTGGGACTTTGAAAATTGCATTATGTTCGCAGCCAAATCTCGCTTTCCCAGCTCCCGAAGGGAAGTACATTGTGGACACAGACGCAAGCAATACTGGTCTAGGAGCAGTTTTGTCTCAAGTGCAAAACGGTGAAGAACGAGTAATAGCGTATTACAGCAAGGCACTTTCTAAACCGGAGAGAAATTATTGCGTTACAAGGAGAGAGTTGCTGGGAATCGTCCGAGCGTTGGAGCACTTCCATAAATACCTCTCTGGAAGAGAGTTTTCACTACGTACCGACCATGCCGCGCTTGCATGGCTCTTGAGGTTTAAAAATCCGGAAGGACAGTTGGCAAGGTGGCTTGAACGTCTGCAAGAGTACAACTTCAAGGTACAACATCGACGGGGACGCCTGCATGCATGGTAATGCAGATGGCTTATCACGAAGACCGTGCCCGGAAGACTGCCGACATTGCCACAGAAAGGAAGAACAAAACTCAAGCGAACATGTTCAAGCTATCACTGTAGATTTCTTGGCAGACGGCTGGATAACACAAGACTGTCGACAAGAACAGATGACTGATGAAGACATTGGACCAATCTTGACAGCAAAAGAGGAAGGTCGCCGCCCGGATTGGCAAGATATCTGCCATGGTTCCGAAGTGCTGAAGGGCTACTGGGCACAATGGGAATCTCTTACCTTAGAAAACGGATTGCTGAAAAGGGCTTGGGAAAGTGCAGATGGACGAGACGTGGTCATGCAGCTAATAGTTCCCCGAAGTAAAGTGCAGTCTGTTTTGAAGGAGATGCATGATGGAACATCTGGAGGCCATCTTGGCGTTAACAAAACCCTTCACAAAATACGGAAGCGATTCTGTTGGCTTCATCTTCGCCACGACGTAGAGAAATGGGTTCGGACGTGTGAAATATATGCTGCAAGCAAGGGCCCACAAACCAGAAGTAGGGGTTAAATGAGACAGTATAACGTTGGACTGCCGCCCTTCGAGAGATTTTCCTTAGACATTGCTGGACCATTCCCAGTTAATGACGATGGAAACCATTGTGGTTATAGGTGACTACTTTACAAAGTGGGTGGAAGCCTACACAATTCCAAATCAGGAGATCACCACTGTGGCAAAGCAGTTAGTTCACAACTTCTGTTGCCGTTATGGAGCCCCTATGGAAATCCATACGGATCAAGGAGAAATTTCGAATCAGGAGTGTTTAAAGAATTATGCCGTCTCCTCGGAATTCGAAAGACCAGGACAACGCCTCTGCATCCTCAGTCTGACGGGATGGTTGAGAGATTCAACAACTTGAGCAGCATCTTTCGAAGGTTGTTGACGAGAACCAAACAGACTGGGACCAACGTATACCACTATTCCTCATGGAGTATAGACCATCAGTACACGACACAACCGGCATGACTCCAGCAACATTGGTGTTTTGGGCGGGAGATTCGTCTTCCTGGGGAGTTAATGTTCGGATCACCTGAGACTCAGTCCCAAGAGCCACAGAACTATTCCTCGCAATTAGAAAACCAACTGCGAGAAATGAATCGCTTGATAAGAGGACGGCTGAAGATTGCCAGTGATAAAATGAAAACTCGGTATGACATTCGCAGCAATAGTGTGGGTTCCCAAGAAGGAGATCAGGTCTGGTTGTTCAACTCAAAGCGCCGTCGTGGTCGCTCACCTAAGCTTCAGTCTAACTGGGAATGACCCTATACTGTGAAAAAAAGAATTAACGATGTTGTTTATCGGATTCAACAGGAAGGACAGTGAAAGTGAAGGTCGTCCACCTAGATCGCCTGGCTAAGTACTACTTCAGAGACGTTTTGCCAGTTCGGGACGAACAGGCTTAAGGAGGGGACAGTGTTACGACATTACAGAACAATCTACGTGTTTATCGAACGTTCCAGAGAGATACAGAATGTAATGCAGTGGTGTACGTGCTTATTGACGCATTCGCGAAATTTTTCTGAAGGACGCCAGCCGCGCGGACTGTGTCAAGACCGCAATTAATTACGTCGTACACTGGCGCTAAGACGAAGTTTCGAACGTTCTGGTCTGTGAGCAGAGGTATTAATACATGGCGGCAGCGGCCTTTTCAGTTATATTGGCGATATATTTACAGTGCGTTTCGAGAGTTATTATCGGGCGATATTACCGTGTGTGTTCAAGTGGTTATTGGTGTTGTGTTTTATAATCGGGCGGTATATTGTAATACAATTGTGTTTTAATATTAGTGGACATTTCATTTCCATGTGAACAATTTTTATTTGAATTGTTATAAGAGATTGTGTTGTTAATTACGAACTGTTTAACTGTGAAAATAAAAAGCTGATGATTAGTGACTTAATTGGTGTCTTGTATTTTGTTTTTCCACTGTGCCTACGACGATCAAGTAGACCGTCGTAACAATATCTTGTCGGCAACGTTTCGATTTCTCCTCGGAAAACTTCCTGAGGCCGCCAAAAAGCGACGGAGCGTACGATAAACAATAGCGGCAGATGTTCGCTGAACAATACACGTATTGTTCACTTGTCTCAGGTACAAGCTACAAGGTTACCTATATAACCTCGTGTAACTACACGGCACTCCGACACAGTACGTTCCCCTACGCTGTAAAACATAAACGCGACTTGAAAATTACAGTAAGAGCATTAGAATACTTAAACTTCATACTATGTTATTCTACATCATTGCAAATATCATACTTTGTAACACGAACACGCACAAATATTAGCCTATACTTGTAATACACATCGACGCTCACGATATTCACAGCTAGGAAACATAGATTCGAATGACAGAATTTTGAGTACGACTGTAGACTGCTCGGTAGTGTGAGACGCGCTTGCACGTTTGTCTCTAGACTCCCGTAGTTCACATTTTCTTCCGCATCCTTTGTTAAAAACCTGTCTAGTAGTACCTGGACAGGTATCGGGGGTATTGTTCGGCGAACATGTGCTGCTATTGTTTTTCGTACCTTTTTTTTTTTTTTTTTTTTTTTTTTTTTTTTTTTTTTTTAGCGGCCTGAGGAAGTTTTCCGAGGGGGAATCGCAAGATGTCGTTCCACAGCAACCGACCAGGGCCTGGCAGCTCGGTTTTTCGATATAATTTCGAATATACTGACACAGGCTGTGGTGCAAGTTTCACTCAAGATCTCTGCAAGTACAGAAACAAAGCTTAGATAAGAAATTAAACGCAAAGAATCCTGCGAATCGACAGTTATGAAAATTGAAATACAAAATAAAAAGAATATTAAAAATTTTCACTTACCTTTGAGAGTCGGTTGCGAGCGGAGGCGGCAAACGTTATAACATTTTCTATAACTGACGACTCATAGCGTTCTTGGTAAACTGTTTCTGTTTATTACTAAGTAAATGACTCACACAAAGACTGAGACTTCATAAACTAGAGATGTCCTAAACTTGTATTTGAAAGTAACAGGTATGAACGATCCCGTTCAAAAAAATAACACGTACAAATACCTGTTACTATATACTTATTATGCATATACCAGTATTATATAATTTGTTATAAGAAATAAATTGAAACTAAGTATTAACAGTGTTACTTTACACTGTGACTTTATTAAGATGTTACTGTTTAAAAGAAAATAAGAAACAAGAGAATTTATAGGCCTATCTCTCCCTTTTGGAATACTAATTTAAGTTTTCACTAGGAGTAAACAAACACATAGATTTAATATTAATTTATTGATTCCATTTTGGTTAGACAAATCATTTGCGAAACTCAGGCATGAAATTTAGAGTGCACGTAATAGTACAACAAAGAATATGAAAAAAATTTACGTGAGATGTGCAGTGAAGTTAAAATCATCTCCGAAATCACATTAACAAAAAGAACTATATTGGCCTATCAGCCACTCTGTAGGTTATAACACAATATAATTAACTTTTCAAAAAGTACCAAGTTGGTGACTAGTATAATATATAATTTGTTATTATAATCTCTATTATATATCTGCACAACACATGAGAATAAGCGTAACATCAGTATGAATTTTTTTCATTTATTAAAAACAATTTCGTCTCTTTGGCATAGAGATATTCTGAACCTCGCCGTTTTGGTTCGTATCGAACTTATATGGCAATCGGCACATGCGCAGAATGAAGTATTCAGCACCAAAACTTGGCTTCGTACTCGTTTACTCGTAATACTCCTGATACTCATAGTACTCTTTACTTGTTTACTCGTTAGTTGTGTAGCGGGGTTAAATCGGAACAGGTATTTCAACTTTTCAGTCACTGTTATATCAGTTCCATAAAATATCGCTCCAAAATACCTGTTATAGGTATATCGGCCACCTCTATCATAAACAACACATAAGTGTCAAGTGAATCTGTTCAAATGATGTTTCTATTCTACATACGCTTACTATCCGCTGTAAAAGTTCAATCGAGTCCGGGAAACATTTTTTTTTCATTTATTAACACCTTCAGTTCTGTATTTTTTTACCAGATTGTGATATCATGCGATGATGTGTGTGTGTGTGTGTGTGTGTCCGTGTGTCTGTATGTAGAATTTTTTCTATGCCGCAACGATAACTGCCGCAAATTTAAACAGAATCAAATAATTGTTTGTATATGTGCCTGAGTTGTAGAGGACTCAAGGCTTGTTGATTTTGGTGAAGATCGGTTAAGGGAAAGGGGTAGTTTACCTACAACGTTTTATGTTTTAACAGGAGTAAAGTACTTAATTTTGATAAATAAAGTATCCTGAAAAGAAGGTCATAATAATCCACTGTAGAAAGGTATATGAAATGTCTACAAATGAAAAGGGTAATTGAAGAGGGAGGAGGTAATTGTCTATAAATGAAAATGATAGTTGAAGCGGGAGGGGATAATTTTTTATATGTATACTACGTTATCGGTAACAAAGAAGTGTTTTGTTGTTCTATAACATCTTAACTTGTGTTATAACCTAGGGAACCTGCATTAATTAGAAATGCCAATCATACAGGCTGCCTTCGTTGTGACGAGCTGAAAATTAATCACAACACCAAAACAATTAATATAAAAGGATTCTGGGAGGGGGAGACTGTTGATTTATGCACTCAGTTTAGTCGGTACTACAGATGACATCTCTTTATTACATATGGTATTAATTGCTCTACTTAAAATTCTCAACATATATGGTTCAACAGCTTACAGTTTACAAGATGATTATATTTTATTCTTTTACAAGGGCCCTCAAAATAAGATGTACATCAATTTAATTAATTCCCCGGATCCGGGATTGAATATAGTACGTTAATAATGGTCACCTCGCCATATACAATCTTTAAAATTGTGCCATTTGAAGAATGGACTTTATTAATCTTTTTAAAACAATAAAGCTTTCAGTTTAGACTTTTACTCTTTTACTACAAATAAGAATATAATTACTGTCAGTACTTAAAATGTTTTAATGTTGTTAATTTAATTGTCTTTGGTTGGATATAATATTTAGTATTTCATAACCACGGAAGGCTTGCCTCCGTGTCACCTTTTGGATATCCTCCAGCTCCTCGTTATTCCAGTCCTCAGTCCTCGGTTGCAGCATGTTTGATGTAGGGCAGTTATCTCTCGTTATCTTCGTATCCGGGGATGGTGTAGTCCTGAAGTCTTTTAGATCATTGTGGGTCCTGGTTCTCTGCTCTTGGCTAACGGGTAGTAATAGCTCGTTGATTTGAATGATTAACATAAAAGTTTCATTCACCTGTATCCACTTCACATGATTGTTTATTTGTTGCACTTCACTTTATGGTCTTACCACAGTTTTAATTACATAAGTTTTATATTTTAAGATTTTTGTAGAGATGTCATAGGCGCTAAATTTTCATTATTCTTTCTTACTCGTTTACAACATATTTATATGAATCGCGGTTCAACTATATTAACGCAACACATTGTTTAATAGTAGTAAGAATGCCTCTGTGTCTTAACTGACATATTAATCACTTTAGGAAACAAACTATTTTTAACGTTCCACATTACTGCAGTGCGCAGCTTACGGGTTGACCGCTCCATTTCAAGTGGGTGAAAATAGTTAGGGGTGAGAGTAGTAATCTCGCGACATTACCAATCAACATAAAAGTAGTTCCATGTTTCTTCTTTATTTAAAGGATTAAAGTTTGAGTATTTAATTAAGTAGAGATATTCTTAGTTACAGACGTTATTAAAATACATTACAGTGGTCTTATTTAATTATTTAAATAATGTCAAAATTTACAAGTATATTTAGTTTGTTTAGGGGTTGGAAATCACGTTAATTCTGGTTAGTGCCTGTCTATGCAGGATTAATTAACAAGCTTTACCCTTTCTGTACAATCGTATTTCTTTTATTTTATTATTAGACCTTTTATTAAATATTATTATTATTAATGATAGCAATAAGATGTAGTTTAAATGTGCGATTTTATTAAAAATTTAAAATTTCTCAGCCTACACATTACCTATTTAATAATTACCATATTTTTATTAATGAAATCGTCACATACTCCGCCGCTTAAAAACACAGAGACTCCGGATAATTTGGTCAGCAATGTACCGGGAGTATGCTTGGGGATTTCCCGTGTGAAATTTCTTGGTACTCATTTTCTTTTCTTCCGTGAACTTCCCTTTATCTCGTTTCTTAAAATCTAACTTAATTTTATTTCTACTACTAATTTACGTAACCTCACAACATCGTGGCCCGACTGATTACATTTTGCATACTCTAACTCTAGTAGTTAGTTTTCTGCACTTTCTTTAATGATCTCTTGGCACCTTTCTGCCTCATCATTATCCTTTTCAGCCGGCGCCGTTATGACTTGTTACTTTACATATATATATTTTCCTTAATTACATCTACAGAAATCTAAAGCCAATCCCATACTTGACCTTAGATTCATTGTTATCCTAATTTCTTATACTACAGAGAGAAGCGGAATCTCACGAAGATAATTCTCATTATCTCTTTAACAATAACTAAACAAACTATGCGGAAGGGGCGACACTTTACACAATTCATTGTAATACACACGCGGGTGGTTTTCAATTGTTTACACTAGCACCGGTTTATCACAATAGGGAGGGTGCGTGGCTGCTTACTACATTTCTTAACACGCTTTATTGTTCTCTTACAGGCCACAACTGGTTGTTCACTATTCAACTATACTTTTATTATTATTTACTTTTCTCTTATTTACTGCTACACGTTACACAAATTTAGTTTAAATCACGATTTATTCAGCCTTATTATTCAAGCAATTATTATTCACTTATTATTACTTTGGGGGTTTTAAAAAACTTACCTAGAATTATTTCCTATCGACTTACTATATTTATTTAGGACACTTTATTTACTTTGTTTTTTTTTTTTTTTATTTGGCTCAGTTTACAAGTTTACTGTTTTGGGACTTTGGGGTTTAATACTTTATCTAACAAGGGAGGGTTAACTGAGTCATTTATTCATTTGAAATTTAAGTCACAATATTATTTGCTCTACTATACTATACACAATTATTTCCTACACACTTTAGTACATGGTAAACATTTATTAACAGTTATTATTAAACATTTGCATTAGTTTCTATTTACACGATCAGCTGTTACGCTGGAATGTAGGTCAGACTAGTTTTAAACAATGGCATTGTTTTGCTTACAAAGGGGGAGTCCTCGGTTACTAAACACAGGAAAATACACACTTCTTATAACAATAGAACTAACAAAGAGGGTGGCGTATTGTCTAACTCAACTTGCGGGAGGGTAACTATGACAGTTTCACACAGGCGCGGACAAGAATTCAACCGGTCAGATTTTGTTTACAAACCGACATGTTGATGAATGAAATTTTTGACAAGCACGTACCTGATGTTATTTCGTATTCTTGTGGCGTCTTAAGTTAACATTATGTACATTCCTATATCTAAATCATAATTAAAATTACTTATTTACTATACTATTATAATAATAATTATCGTTTTATTTTATTTAAAATTTTAGACACATTTTAGAGTAAATGAGTGAATAGATCAACAGTGTGTGTGTGGAATATTGGGACACAATTACTTCTTAAACAACACAAGACACAAATTTTTTTTTTTTTTTACAAAGGAGTTGCAAAATTTAAACAAATTAGCAGAGTGGCGCAATTTTATAACATCTTAACTTGTGTTATAACCTAGGGAACCTGCATTAATTATTAAATGCCAATCATACAGGCTGCCTTCGTTGTGACGAGCTGAAAATTAATCACAACACCAAAACAATTAATATAAAAGGATTCTGGGAGGGGGAGACTGTTGATTTATGCACTCAGTTTAGTCGGTAATACAGATGACATCTCTTTATTACATATGGTATTAATTGGTCTACTTAAAATTCTCAACATATATGGTTCAACAGCTTACAGTTTACAAGATGATTATATTTTATTCTTTTACAAGGGCCCTCAAAATAAGATGTACATCAATTTAATTAATTCCCCGGATCCGGGATTGAATATAGTACGTTAATAATGGTCACCTCGCCATATACAATCTTTAAAATTGTGCCATTTGAAGAATGGACTTTATTAATCTTTTTAAAACAATAAAGCTTTCAGTTTAGACTTTTACTCTTTTACTACAAATAAGAATATAATTACTGTCAGTACTTAAAATGTTTTAATGTTGTTAATTTAATTGTCTTTGGTTGGATATAATATTTAGTATTTCATAACCACGGAAGGCTTGCCTCCGTGTCACCTTTTGGATATCCTCCAGCTCCTCGTTATTCCAGTCCTCAGTCCTCGGTTGCAGCATGTTTGATGTAGGGCAGTTATCTCTCGTTATCTTCGTATCCGGGGATGGTGTAGTCCTGAAGTCTTTTAGATCATTGTGGGTCCTGGTTCTCTGCTCTTGGCTAACGGGTAGTAATAGCTCGTTGATTTGAATGATTAACATAAAAGTTTCATTCACCTGTATCCACTTCACATGATTGTTTATTTGTTGCACTTCACTTTATGGTCTTACCACAGTTTTAATTACATAAGTTTTATATTTTAAGATTTTTGTAGAGATGTCATAGGCGCTAAATTTTCATTATTCTTTCTTACTCGTTTACAACATATTTATATGAATCGCAGTTCAACTATATTAACGCAACACATTGTTTAATAGTAGTAAGAATGCCTCTGTGTCTTAACTGACATATTAATCACTTTAGGAAACAAACTATTTTTAACGTTCCACATTACTGCAGTGCGCAGCTTACGGGTTGACCGCTCCATTTCAAGTGGGTGAAAATAGTTAGGGGTGAGAGTAGTAATCTCGCGACATTACCAATCAACATAAAAGTAGTTCCATGTTTCTTCTTTATTTAAAGGATTAAAGTTTGAGTATTTAATTAAGTAGAGATATTCTTAGTTACAGACGTTATTAAAATACATTACAGTGGTCTTATTTAATTATTTAAATAATGTCAAAATTTACAAGTATATTTAGTTTGTTTAGGGGTTGGAAATCACGTTAATTCTGGTTAGTGCCTGTCTATGCAGGATTAATTAACAAGCTTTACCCTTTCTGTACAATCGTATTTCTTTTATTTTATTATTAGACCTTTTATTAAATATTATTATTATTAATGATAGCAATAAGATGTAGTTTAAATGTGCGATTTTATTAAAAATTTAAAATTTCTCAGCCTACACATTACCTATTTAATAATTACCATATTTTTATTAATGAAATCGTCACAGTTCCCTTCCCGGGCTGTTTGGCCGTGGTCCAATGTTTTCTGCAAAACCAGACGTTTCGGCAGTGCCATCGACTGCCATCATAAGTGAAAATCGAGTGCGCTAACGCGAGGTGGTATACGTTAGTGACCACAGTAGGCTACTGTGGTTAAGGCTGAAGGAAGAAGTAGTTTCTATGGAAATAAGTTTATTTCAGTTCGAAAATAATTTTAAATATAAAACTTAGAAGTCACGTATGGTTCTCCATACCGATATTTAATTATTCTAACGCTGACTAGTTTGATTTTGTTGTCTACTATAAATTTGATAATGGAATTTAAAGAAAATTTCCACTATTACGAAATAGTGGTAATATTTCTACTAGTAATTTTATACAAACCACTATGTTGTCTTTGGTACTGACGAGCGCTTTCGGCAGTCAAGCCATCTTCAGGTCATTTACCAACAGAGAAATATGAAACCGTTCACTTCTTATATACCGTTTTACCGGACCTATCTAGCCCCGCCCCCTGACGGAGTAACGTCTTACTTAGCTCCACCCATAGTGGGTTGTCATACATTACCAATTTTGTAGCCGTTACAATTTACGTTAACTCATTTTCTACTCTTTTTTGTTGTCTAATAAGCTGCTAAATATTTCATCATTTTCAAATGAATAAAACGGATAACAGATAAACAGGAAAATAAATAAGCATATTATAAAAACGAAATAAGGAAGGCTATGCAATTTGTTAAAGAATAATAATACACTGCTCGGGCGATAGAAAACAGACCGAAATGGAAATATCAGTCAGACTACATAGATTCCTCCTCAACAATCTTACACCGTTCCCTACAGTCTTCCATCTTCTGATCCCCATAGTTCGCAGATTCTCTTCAGGATTCCATCCACTTCTATCTCGGTTTTCCTCTGGGCAAAATAGTGCTTCCAAAAGTTATCAGAGGTCAGAAAACTGAGACATCATTATCCGTCCAACCACCTGAGGTGTTATAAATAGTTGTCGGAACACTGGTTCTCATACGGTGATGATCTTAGGATGCACTGGTAAGAGGTCATATTAATACCGACAGACATTACATAATTAATAAAACATTTGTTTTCACTTGTCAGAACACCGCTTCCAACAGTTAATTGTTTTCGGAACACTGATGGGTCATACGGTTGTGATATTAGGATGTACTACGAGTAAGAGGTGATATTATGATGCACTAGTAAGAGGTGATATTAGGATGCATTAGTAAGAACTGATATTAGGATGCACTAGTAAGAGGTAATATTAGGATGCATTAGTAAGAAGTGATATTAGGATGTATTAGTAAGAGGTGATATTAATTTACGCAAACGTTACATAGTTGACAAAACATTTATTTTCTCTCGTCAAAACATGTCTTCCAACAGTTAACAATAATCGGAACACAGATGCATCATTATCCGTTCAAAGGTCTGAGATGGTATCAGGATGCACTCGTAAGAGGTGATATTAATATGCTAATATCCGCGGACATTATGTAGTCAACTAAACAGAATTTACAGAATTAACACTGTTGCACACCACTATAGAAAAATTATTCCGATTAGCGTTTTGAAGCTTCACAGCCCATCATCAGATCGGAAATCATTCATCATCAACATTTCCGATCTGATGAGCTGTGAAGCTTGAAAGCGCTAATCGGAATAATTTTTCTATAGTGGTGTGCAACAGTGTTAATTTTGTTTGTGATTATAACCACTAACACAACTTTATTAATTGAAACTAAACATTTATTTTGTCAAAACATCGATTCTAATAGTTAACTGTCGGAACACTCATCCATCATTTTCCATTCGTATACAACGATTAGGCCTACACGTTTACTATTACACAAATTATAATACTACATTCTACTACATAATTTACAATGATATATTATACTATTCATATAAAACGAAATAAATAATATTATATCACTTATAAAGTGGACGTGGATGTAATATTATTCGCCCGCCGACCTAGAAATAGGCCGGGCGGCCTAATCCTTGAGGAATGACGTGACGATGATGACCATGACGACGACGACAACGACGCAGATGACGATGATGATGACAACGACGACGATATACAGCTTATAAATAGGCCTGTATACATGCAATTTGTGCGGTACGTTCGCTACAGAACACGTTTATAGAATTGTTGTGTGTGTGTGTGTGTGTGTGTGAAGAGAGAGAGAGAGAGAGAGAGAGAGAGAGAGAGAGAGAGAGAGAGAGAGAGAGAGAGAGAGAGAGAATTCATAGGTTTTGACGGTTACGATACAGTATGATGTATTGTTTCCCTCGGTATAAGTCCCGCGTTGAACTGGTGCTTTGTCCCTGAGGGATATTTGTGATCTTTTGGCCGATTCATCTGTGTCATCCTCATTAGCCTGGGACGCGATTTCATTCAACCCTAGACTGAGGAAGGCAGAGATGACCGCAACGGAACGTCGCCAATCTTCCTTTGGGGACAGAGGACCAATGTGTGGCACCAGTCCCGTAGCTGAGGACTCATGCCCGCCCCCTAAAAATGTTAAATAGTTCTCCCTCTCTCCACCACACACAAAGAGCCATGACAATATGAAATCTTAAAAAAAAGAATGAAAAACGCCTCAATTTATAAATATTTTCTGAGTATGGATGTTCTATCCAAACCAGTGGTTCCCGACCTTAAGTGATCACGGACCACTGAATCGAGAGCGCCATCCCACTCCCTTACTACGTAAACTTTAGGCCACTAAGGATAAGCAGTATTTATTTTGTAGACGTATTTATTAACTAAAATGAATTTTATTCAATTTATTATTATTATTATTCCGGCTGTACAATGTTTACATATTTTCCGGAACCAAAGATTACAAAAGTGATTGACTTCTCATCTTCCACTGCTGCTTGTCTATCCAAAGATCTTCTTCAATTTCTTGTTCCCTCAATATAGTCAGAATTTCTTCTACCCAGGTGATTAGTCTTCCTCTTCCTCTTTTCCTTCTTCCTGGTGGGGTCCATTCCATAACTCTCCTTGGCAATCTTTCCTGTGCCATTCATTTCGTGTGTCCATACCATTGTAATTTTTTTGTTTGGATAAAATCAACAATTGAATTTTTCACATTCATTCTGTCCTTAATGACTTCAGGAATTTCTAATTTTCTCACGTTTGGATACTCTTGCCGAACGTCTCCAAAACCCCATCTCTGCTGTCATTAATTTTGTTCTTCTGTGTTAATTAGTAGAGCAAACTTCTGAACCGTAAGTCATGATACTTCTAACAACGATTTTAAATATTTTATCCAATTTAATGTAACTAATTTTAATTGAGTAAAATTACGTTTCACAAGTTGTTGCTGTCTTACTTGGGATTAGGAGTCCCAAGCTGATACCGCTGGTCAAAGCCAGACGTTTTCACTTTATTGGCTGGAATAGGTGTACAATTCTTGTAGCCCCACGAACAACCTTTGATCTTCTCGCGGACCACAGGTTGGGAACCACTGAGCCAATCAGATACTTTGGCAGTTTTGTTTCTTGTTACAGAGAAAAATAGTGGGGTACAAGAGATATTTGATAACCAGAATATATAAACGTGTTTTTGCTCGTATACATGGCTATTTAACGTATAAAATTCGGAGCGATCGAAAAAACGCGCAACCCAAGTTTCAGTCCACCGTAGAGACGGCAGTTAAATTTGTAAACTGCTTTCTCAGTACAGTAGAGCATCGATTATCCGAACATCCATTAATCGAACGATCTATTATTCGGACTCAACAAAAAGTACAATTATGTACTGTACAGTACAGTAATGTATTGGACACGTGTAGGCGTATTGGATATTTATTGAACATAAAAAATTGTATACTATAAATGATTACAGTACTGTATAGTTATAAATAAACGCTATAGCTATACAGCTTTACAATCGATAAACAAAGAATCGCGACTGAAACTGTTCTACTTGAGACTGTTCTAAAGTGGGCCGAAACAGAAGACGAGGTAGATTGTATTCAGCTTATGAATCTTAAACGACTTCAATCTTTAGCTGCGAGAAAACGGGGTGTCGGTTTGAAGCAGACAGTGATAGAACAATTCTTCAAGTAAGTGTAAATCCATGGTACTGTATGTTTCGTTTTCTTTCTTAATTTTTAATTAATTTTATAGTACTGTCCAGTGTTTGTCATAAAACTATAATTTTGTTTAAATTAACTTTTGGTTTTTATTAATTACATTCAGTTTTAATTTAATAATTTTTAGTCTTAGTAATACATTAGAGTACAGTATACAGGTTGCTTTAATTATGTAAAAGTATGTTAGAAATGCTTTTATAATAAAAACCTTTGTTTTTGTAAAGATAAATAATGTTTTAAATTTACGATCTATTATCCGAAATATCGATTATCCGAACCTCGTCCCGAGAGGTTCGGGTAATCGATGCTCTACTGTAGAGAATAGTTTTCTGTGACAGTACCGTATGCCACCGGTCAACAATGACCAGCCGTGGGATTCTGCGGAGACACTTCTTTCTAGCACGAACCTCACGATTTCAAATCCCAACTTTGTACCAATGCCGAGAAAATTTTTTATAGGCTACTCTTTTTCAGACATTAACGTGTCAAAGCAGGGGCCAAGTCAGAATCTCCTTCTGGGGAGGGGGGTTTTAAAGGGATTTTTAGATATTAGCGAACAATACTACGGAATTAAAAGGAAAATAACTCGTTTTTTGCTATTTGTTTTGTTGCAATCGAGAAGAATGTAAGCGCGCGAACATGAAGTTTACATTAACAGGTTTATAAAATTTAACAAAGTCATGAAACAATAAAAGGAAACGTTTCAAATCACAAAATAAATAAAATAATCGATACCGTACTCTAATCTAAACACGGACGTTTCTGTGCAGCTGCATTTTAACTTAACCTTTATAGACAGAGCTGTAGGGATGCGCGTCCGATTATAAACCGCCTGTGTGACTACATTTCCGTCCGTGCACGTACGAGAAAATTGGCGCAAATTTTCTCCCACCTTCTGCAGACGCTGATAGCTTAAACGTTTAGTACGAATTTTTTTATAATTACGCCTTAGTGAATAAAATTTTCAGAAAATGGAATTACATCTCTCTACTCGTTCATAAATCAGGCATTACAGGCCTTCGGAAACAAATATTACAAAACGGTGCTACTGTTTGTGCAAATATCTGGTTGGCCGCGTATTTTACTGAAGTTGGCGTACGGATCAGTCCATCTGGAGCGCTTGTAAATCTCCGCGCTCCGTCTTGGCCACAGTATGGACACGCTTTGTTGGATTATGAACACTATCAGAAGGATTAGGTCGGAGTATTACTATCGTTAGAATTTAACACACGACGTTCCGACCGTTAAACAATCTGTGGTCGCCTTCAGGTGTAAGTTAAACTAATACATTAAATACAAAATTCAACCTACCCGAGGTTCGTTCACTATCAAGGGTGAACCGTCAAAAAAAGAAACCGCCAACAACCTAAAAAATTGAACCTAACTGTATAGAAAAACTATATAAAAGGAACTTCTGCTTACCCTGTAAGTTCCGCTAGACAGAACCGGGAAGAACAACTACACTGACGTAAGTTCACGCAACGGGCAACGAGTTCACACTTGCGTCAGTGTAGTTGTGCTTAATATATATATATATATATATATATATATATATATATATATATATATATATACATATATATATACACACATACATACACACAGTGGAATTCGCGAATAACGAGCTCGCTTATAACGAGATCTCGAATGTAACGTGGAAAAGTACGAGATTTGTTTGTTTTGTATCTTAGTAATGATCATTAAACTCGCTTTTAACGAGTAGGAACGCATTAGACTTGGTTATAACGAACATTTTATCGCAGGTTTGTTCATTGGTTAAGGTCTTAACAAAAGTTCGTTACAATACAACATTTTAAACATTTTAAACGACCCAATCCTTTTGAAAATGTTCACGTACCATCGATAGTTAAAGAAGGCTCAAAGATCGTATAAAGAAAACACCGTTGAATACAGAGATTTTTTAGGTTCTTCTGGAATAAATTACTGGGCTATACGTATCATAAAGTCAAAAAAGTTAACAACTTTGGATGCCATGTTAACTCCGATGGGGAAACAACAGAAGAAATAAAGCGAAGAATCATCTCAGCTAATAGGTACTTCTTTGGTCTCAGACCCCTGTCCCAGAGCAGAACAATTGCCAGGAGCATCAAGCTGCTTCTGTATAAAACACTGATCCGCCCAGTTCTCATCTATGGTTCTGAGACCTGGACCATTTCTAGAAAGTCTGAGTCAAGCCTGCTGCTTCATGAACGCAAAATCATCCCCGCAGCATTTTTGGTCCAATATGTGTTGGAGGTGACCGGAGGAAAAGGACCAACCAAGAACTGAACACATTTCTGAATGAACCAGATATTGTGAAAATTATAAAACTTGGTATACTCAGGTGGGATGGACATGTGATCAGAATGGGAGAGAATGAAATACCTAGAAAGGCACTCACAGAACAGATCTATGGCACCAGGAGAGTTGGTAGACCCAAACTACGTTGGGAAGACGGTGTGAACTATGATTCGCGCCATATCGTTGGGACCCGGAACTGGAGAGCAGCTGCACTTGACCAGGACAACTGGCGGAGGCTGTTAAAGGAGGCCCTTGACTCAGTAATGGGTTGTTGCTCCGCTGAAGAAGAAGATACGTATCATAAACTCATCTGGATACACTGCGGACCGAATTAACGATCGAAGTCCACCTGTTTCCTCTCGTAAAAAGGACATAACCTCGAAAACCTCGGAAAATTTGAACCATTCCTCAAAAACTAGCAATGTTTACACGAAACATGTGCTCATGTAGTTAATAAGCCTAATTAAACGACTAATCCGACTAAAACTGTTACCGGCACATTTGTTAAATTTTTGACGAGTATTGTTTTATCCTTCTGGTAGAGGAGTTTAACCCCCCCCCCCCCAATCGCTCTCGTTGATTGAGGCATGGTTCAAATTTTCCGAGGTTATATCCTTTTTACGAGAGGAAACTGGTAGATTTCGATTGTTAATTCGACCCACTGTGCTATTGTGTATCAGTTTGGGGATACACGAAGCTCCGTAGCGTACACACTGTCCGGCGAAAAATGTCTTCGTTCTCCCAAAAAGTCTCTTTAAAACAGTGGCGTGTCTAGAATTTGTCCTTGTGAGGGGGGGGGGGTCGGCTTCATGCAAGTGAAAAAGCAAGTTAACACTAAACTACATTACTGTCTTTAAATTGGCTGTTAAAGTAAACGGTAATAACACAATAAAAAATACGCGTTATTGAAAAGTTTTTCACAAGATACTTACTGACTGAATCGATTTTCCTATATTTCACATTTCAAGCGTATAAGCTAATATTGTGTAATAAAACCTGTTTGTATATTTACAAAAGTGTTACTACTGTATTAGCGTACACAGGTGAAAAAATATAACAAAACGGCCTAAAAATAAGAGATTCGTCAACTTTTTGACCAACTGAGGGGGAGGGTAGTTCCGGCCCCGTTCCCCCCCCGTAAATACGCCCCTGATTTGAAAATTCTCTAGTCAGTGTGGATTATCGTATCGGAGCATTCACAAAGCTACAAAGCCGTCCATTCAAGTTTCATCCGTATGAGATTAAAAAAGTTGGTTAACTCCGAAAACAAGACAACTTTAGAATCTATAGTTTTTTCAAAATGACAGACCGTGATGATCACCTAAGAAGTTTGGTTTTGTCTTCACGGTTTGTAAACAATCAGAATTACAGGATGTGGTTACCGTCGAAGTACTGTGTGGTCAGAGGACTGTAGGAAGCTACCGAGACATAATCCTGCAGTTCTTAGGTTGGCCGAACAGACAAAAGTCTCGGTAAGTCCGATATTTTAAAAATTGGGTTGCGTAACTTTTTCCATCGCCCCTTATACAATACTTAAACGTGTAATTAAAAATTAATTAATACTATTTACATTCATGGTAATAAATTATTGTACGTTTCTCGTGGACAAATCATTGTACAAAAATAATTTAACGCTTTATTTGCTGTTACAAAAACTAAATTAAGACTACTTTCTTTAAGAGAAATACTGTGATCCGACGTCTGAGACGTAAACAACAACAACAACAACAACAACCACAACAACAACAACAACAACAACAACAACAACAACCACAACACAGAATCACCAAGTTCACACGCGCGCACTCTCAGTGTCATCGTAAATGTAAACACTTAAAAATGTTAACACTGCTGTCTTTTCAGTCTTTTATTTTAATTGCTCAATAAGGATCTTCAAGTTTCTTTTCAGAGCCGGCTGATGTCTTGATATCTCGTCCAGGCTAATGTTCACGTCGCGTCTGAAATCAGTAGAAACTTTTATTAGATTCAAGTTCTGTAGGTCTGAAACAAACGAATACCAGCTTAGAAAGGCTGCGTATTAAGATATACCGTATTTTCTCGTGTATAATGAGCACTTTTCTCTCAGATTTTCTTCCCAAAAATGGGGGTGTGCATTATACACGAATAATATAACTTACATGCTAAATTGTACATCTGCACAAGTATGGTTAGATTGTGCAACACCGTTTAAAACTAGCAGGCTTGAGTCTAGTAATAGTAAAATGAAATTTACCGATAATTTGGCTGGTAATTTGGTTCGCAGTTTTCACCACTTTTCCATCAGTTATTTCCCTATGTTGTTGACTTATAAAGGTACTCTCTTGTAGCGTTCTGTTACAGTACTTGTTTATCGTCGTTAGTCTGTTGTTTTTACAGTCGTTCATTACCTGTATTGCGTGTGTTGTCAAGAAATATACTGTATAATCATAATTAGTGACAGAACATATTTATCGTTTTGTGCGGTTCAGTTTAAATTATCCGTAATAAAATTCAGAAAAGAAAATGGCAATCGCGCCGCATCGCATATAGGTATTTGATGTAGCGGAATCTAATGTTCGGGAATGGGAAAACAAAATGCAAATGCAAATACTATGTGCTAGTGAAAACTAAAAACATAAACTAAACAAAAACTATGACTTGTGTAAATTTTAAGTTGTTTTAAATTTTATATGATTTCAATATTTATGTACTGTGTTTACAAATAAATAGGCATGGTAAGTACATTTTTTCTATTATTTTGCATGAAGCACTTTTTCTGGACAGTCTAATAATAAGTCGAATATTCAAACAATATATATTTTCCTGCATCCTAATTAATTTGTTCAAATATTTCTCATCACAAATATGGATGCGCCTTATACACGAATTACAATTTTTCTACGAAATGTTACGATAAATGGGAGTGCGCATTATACGGTAAATATGGGCAAGGTGTGACAATAACTGCTGCTACTAGTTCAGCAGCTTCAGACGCGCCCAACTTTGATGTCATCTTTGGGGAAATATGGGCAAGGTGTGACAATAACCGCTGCTACTAGTTCAGCAGCTTCAGACGCGCCCAACTTTGATGTCATCTTTGGGGAAATATGGGCAAGTTGTGACAATAACTGCTGCTACTAGTTCAGCAGCTTTCAGACGCGCCCAACTTTGATGTTATCTTTGGCGAAAGAAGTGATTTTTCCCGCTAACATGTCTTTCTCACAGACAGTAGCTCGCTCGGCCAGAAAAATAACATTAGGAAGACTTTGATGTAATAATGCGTTCTTAATCGCGCAGTACTTCTCGACACTACCCCTGTGCCCCAATCAGATTGCACCGTTAATAAGACGAGATTACAGCATTTCGTGTCCGCAATTAGCATTCATTAACTGCAGCTTATCATCAGTCCCCTTCAATGGAATCGACCCATTTATGTGCAGAAACATGACAACAACGTCACTACATTGATACGAGATAAACAATGAATTATATCATTGAAAACAGTTGCTTTCATGCCGACTGCCACCGCGAGCTATACCGCGTGAGCAGCAGCCACGAATTACTGGCAAGTTTGGGATATTTTGCATACGTTGTGTGCGTACAACGCTCAGCGGCGAGTTAGCGAACATTTTGCCAAACCTCGTATACAGATAATTCTACAATGATCACGGCTTCGATACAAACTATTGATATCTACAGAACATTTATATTCGCTTTTGGAACAGTGAACAATCGCAATGTTATAGCCACTGGTGCTTCATGTATTCCGAGGCAGACATGAACGATTTTTAAAACCTCGCTTTATCGAACCATTGTCAGCTACTGTGAAATGGCGTAGTTTTTTTTTGCTGGGACTGTTTTAGCCTCGTATCCAGTGAATTCACTGATCCACATATAAGAACCAACATTTACATTCTTTCAAGTTAGTTAGTACAGTCAAGTTTATTTGAATATTAAATTTACTTAACACAATGTCATTAACGATACTTAATTAATAACATGTCCGACTTATGACCAACAAGAAGTGAATCACAACGAGATCTGTTCACAGCTGTCAGCACAATTTTGGGTCTAACAGGCTTACCATATAAGCTTTTTGTCATGTACTATAAAGGGAGAATTATGCGTCGCATCACGCAAAATCGTCACATTTTCTATTACTATCTGTAATAAATGAGCTTGGTACGCATGTCCTATGTAGAATTTTATTTCGGTGAGGTGGGGTGGGGGTTCAACAACAAGTGGATAGGTGAATATTATAGTCACCCATCTCCTAACAATATTTCTGTAAATACACATTATTAATAATTCTTGGATTTTGTTGTCCATGACGTGTCCGCTGATTAACTAAATATAAGTATACACCGACTCGGAACACAAAGTTTTTTATTGATAAAAACGTAAAAGTTTTACCCTATAGTCTGAACCAGTTTTCGCTTATTATAAGCTTAGACAGAGGTTGCCACTGGGAGCGCTGTCCGTTTTGTTCTTGGCGACGGCGCCGACTTTCGAAGGATAGATGTTGTGTGTGCGTGGTGTGATATGTTCGAATAATATGTGTGATTTGAATTGTGTCTGTTCGTTTAGGATGTTGTTTTTATGTGTTTTTGTGTGTTTGTATATTTCCAATTGTTCAAGAGTGTCTAGTTTTCGGCCTTTTGTGTGTACGTGTAGAATATCCATCGACAACAACATGGATATTCTACACGTACACACAAAAGGCCGAAAATATCTGCAGAATATGGAAACGCAAAGAAGGAAGTACTAAAAAGAGAGTCTCCTATACCATATTAGAGGAAAAGCCACATCCTGAGGACGTTTAAAGGAAAAAGAAAGAGGTAGAATGGTGAGAGCTCTACTACCAGGATCTATCAAAATTGAGGTTATAATTGTAAACCAGTGGTAGAAAGGTAATTTGTGTTATCCAATCCAATCGTAGGGCAGCTGCTGGACGTGCCCCAGTGGCTGCAATATCCGGGTGATCCCGATGACTGGCTGATGCGTTTGATACTTGGTAGCCTTGCGCTAGAATAAGGATTCTAGGAGAGATGGAGGTTGTTAGTGTGTTGGAGTGATTCCTAACACGCTGGAAATGACTGCAGAGGAAGGATCTTGACGAGAGGCCATTTCACTTGTTAGGTGGGGAGACGAGAAGGAGTGTCCCTTACGTGATTAGGATGGAGAAGACTTGAGAGTCAAGCGCCGCAAGGGCGGGGGTGAGGGGCTGATGTTTGTTGATACGTCTATGGGGGGTCGTCGAGCAGAGCTCGAGGGCGTCTAAGTAGGCCGTCGTCTGCATTAAGGCGGCGGAGGTTATGGTAGAGGCACGAGTGAAGAGTTTGAGCGCAAGCGCAAGAGATCGCACAAACATCCACAGAAGGAACCTTCGACCCTCGTCTGATAACATCGTTCCTGACTCACTAGGGAGAGTTGGAGATGTACCGGAGGGTGCGAGATTGGAAAGCTTCCAAGCGCGCAACAATGTAGGGTCGTTGCAGGGACCAACAAGAGCATACGTCAGTATTGCTCTAGGAAAGAGCAAGTAGATGGTGAGTTTAGCGCGCAAAGGCACTGAACTCCGATGTGAGATAAAAGGAAATAGTTTGGCTTTGACTTGTGTTAAACAAGGTGTTGACTTTTTATACCTTATGGCCAGTGACATAACTAGAAGCTGTTCCTAGGGGGGAGACGAAACTAGTTTCTAGGGGGGATGGGACTAGCATCTGGGGGAGGGGAGTGAAGGTTCGACTCTCCATTTCCCTCAGGGCAAGTGAGGAACGCATTCTTCAACATTCTTCCCAAATAATTATTTCTACAGTTAGTTATAAGCCTTACTTCAACACACACACAACAGGCTTAGAAATAGGCCTAGGTTAAGTGATTATGGAATTTTAATGACCCCCCCTCCTAGTTACGTCATTACTTATGCTTACATAAAACACTAAGACACTGCCAAATAAGTAATAAATTAACATCCAATCATAGTATAAATTTTATACCAATACACTGCCTGACTTTCAAGGTTCAACTAAACATTTCAGTAACAGACAGTTCAAGTAAAGGTTATGGGATGAACAATCTGTTCCAAACTCACTGAATCTACTTCTGGCAGTCCATTCGAAATCACTATAATGTTACATCATTTTAATAGATATCAGTTACATAAATGTAATAACTAGACTGATATAGGCCTACGTTGTGGAGATGAAATTCTGTGGACCAGTGCCGGATTTATCACTAGGCCGCGGGCTCAGAGGGGGCCGCAAGCTACAGATATTTTTTTTTAACAGAAGTATTTTTATTAAAGTAGGAGGCACTTTGATTTATTAAAGTATGATTTTTTAAAATTAAATGACCAATTTTTGTTAATAATACAAATGGAAGACAGTTCTTATTTAAATATTGCGCGCTTATTTTTAGGACCTTGGCGTCCTTGAAAACTAATCTGCGCATGCGAATTTTGAACGTCCGCTATATTGCCCCCGAATTTACACGACCGTGGTACCACCCTTGTTTGTTATCGTTGTTTATTTTTGTAGATTATAAAAAAGAAATTTTTTATGTTAAATTTCTGAATAAGCTTAGTTAAGTTACTCTACTTAATAGTTTATATTTTTAAAAAGTTTGCTAAATGAAAGCACGCTTTTTTATAGTAGCCTACTGGTTTTAAATTTGATAATATTAATCTGACATCAAATTACTTCTGCAGTACATATATTATTTCAAAGTCACAGCCGATGGGGGGCTCAGAAAACTTGGCCTAGGACCTCAAAAATCTTAAATCCGGCACTGCTATGGACCAACGGATACTAGACGAAAAACGAGTAGACATTTTGTCTACAGAAGTAACCCGACTGACAGGCTTTTGTTTCCAATAGAGATAATAAATCTTATCTTATCTTATCTTGTAATTTGAATTAGCAGTCTCTGTAATTCCAACTTTGTTGTGTTTACTTGCTGAACTGCTACCTGGATGCTCCTGAGGAGGCCTTTCAGTGTGTCTACCATTATCAAGTCATAACTCACGACTGCACGACAAAGTTTGATTTATATATCTTAACATACAAAGACTATGTGGACAGAGAAGATGAGAATTCTTTCCTGAGTTTTGTACGGCACGTGTAAACATGTAATTATGTAGGCACACCTTTGTCAACCAACTGCTTTTACTTCCATGTTCCTTAAGGAAATGGAAGTATGGTGATGGGGAAAAAAATCGTGTTCGAGATAAGAGCTGATTCAGTATCGGTCGTGCATTCGTAGAGTGCGGTTATAAGTTTGTGCTCCGTTATCTCTTGTGTTATTGTTTTGTTATGTTTATGAATATAGTTTATCATCTTAGTTTAACATTTATCTAATCTGTATATACTGTGTCTGTTTCGACTTCCAGTGCGTGCGTGCGCTGTGTGTGTGTGATTGTGTGTTAGTGTGTGTCCAACTTGTCAACATACAATAATGAATTTTCAGCAACCAGGCCTGTCAACTAACGTTGAACCTGTTCCTACAGTCCACTCAGGAACTTCAGTACCTCCAATGTCGCAAAATGCCCCTCAATCCTATAACAGTCAACAGCCAGGCAGAAATGTTAATGTTGATTTCACACAACACGGATCCCACAGCTGGCAGTTGGTGAAAAAACGAAAAAGAAGTCGTCAATCTTCAGAAAACACATCTGAAACACACACTCAGCTTAATGACCACAATAGATTTACGGTGTTACCTGTAGATGACCCTGATGACGTCCAACCTACTCAAGTCTTAGCTCAGCCGAAAGTACCTAGACCTCCTCCTGTATACCTTCATGGTATCGTCAATTACAGTGAAATGGTCAATAATCTTACAGCAATTTTGGAATCAGAACAGTACAGCACTAAATCTTTCGATGACAATACGGTGAAAATCAACACTTTTGCACCTGATTCTTACCGAAAATTAATTCGTCACCTCGAGGACGAAAAAATTATTTACCATACTTATCAAATTAAAGACCAGCGAGAATACCGGGTTGTCATAAGAAATATTCATCCTAGCATCGGTGTACACTTTATTAAAGAAGCACTAAAAGAAAAAGGACACTCGGTCAGAAACATAATCAACGTTCGACACAGAGTCGAGAAAACACCTCTCCCTCTCTTCTTTGTTGATCTTGAACCTGCAGCAAACAATAAACAAATATATAGCCTAAGGTCTTTAGGTAACATGCAGATTGCTGTAGAACCACCTCGGAGAAAAAACTTTATCATACAGTGCACTCGTTGTCAGTCCTACGGTCACAGTAAGACGTATTGTAGGAAACCTTTCCAGTGTGTCAAGTGCGGAGGTGAACACAACTCCGCAACTTGTTCCAAATCTAAGGATACACCAGCCACATGTGCATTATGTGATGGTCCTCATACAGCTAATTATAAGGGCTGTGAAGTTTATCAAAACCTGCAGGCCAGAAAAAGCCCCGTACGAAACTCCACACCTAGGAGAACCCCTTCAATGTTTAGGACTATGAACACGGAACAGAACGTGAATACCCGTAACGTCTCTTCTCCTACTTACGCTCAAATTGCAGGACTACCGAAACACTCAGATTCATCGCCCCCTTATGACAGCAGTCTCAAACAGACAGCAAATGAGGACATCACTCTTTCACACTTCCTGACAAAATTCGAGACTATGTTCAGTCAACTCATGCAGCAAAATAGCGTCATGCTTAATCTCCTTACAACACTTGTCAATAAACTTTCTAATTAATAATGAATAACAATTACAGGATTGGATTATGGAACGCCAATGGACTCTCTCAACGCACCCTAGAACTCAAAGCTTTTCTTCTTGAAAACAGATTAGACGTAATGCTTATATCTGAGACACACTTCACAGACAGAAGCCATATTAGGATTCCAGGCTTTACTGTTTATGATACCCAACATCCGGACGGGACAGCTCGTGGCGGAACCGCTCTGTTAATCCGAAACAATATAAAACATTATCTCTTCTCTAACGTCAAAACTGCTCACCTACAGGCGACCAACGTTTTAATTGAAGATCAAAGAGGCCCTCTAATTGTTTCTGCAGTCTACTGTCCCCCAAAACACAGAATCACTGAAACTGACTTCAGCTCTTTTCTTGGAACTCTTGGTGCACGTTTTTTGGTGGGAGGTGACTTTAACGCAAAACACCCGCAATGGGGTTCGAGATTAGCTAATCCAAGAGGTAGAATTTTATATAACGTCATTAGACAAGAATCCCTGTCCTTTCTGTCCACTGGTCAACCAACCTATTGGCCTTCTGACACAAATAAAATACCTGACCTAATTGATTTCTTCTTAATACGAGGCTTGTCACATAAATACTACAAAGTTGAATCTTGCCTTGATTTGTCCTCTGACCACACTCCAATTATTGCCACTATTAGCAATACTATAATTGAGTCTGAAAGTCTCCCAACACTCACAAATCGTCTTACTGACTGGGATTACTTTAGAGAGCTTGTAAATTATAATATCTCGCTAGAACTTCCACTCCACACGCCTGCTGAATTGGATGCGGCTGTAAATTCTCTCACCAGTACTTTTCAAAAATCAGCCTGGGAAGCTACACCTTGCAATACAGCGAAGAATAAGCACTTGAACCTTCCTCTGGTTGTCCGGAAGAAATTAGCTGAGAAGCGTAAATTGCGACGAATTTGGCAGCATACTCATCATCCGGATGATAAAAGAAAGTGGAATTCCGCGGCCAGACAACTTAAACGATTGTTGGAAAATCTAAATAATGAAGGGATTCAGGATTATCTAGAAAATCTGTCACCAAATGAAAGTACTGATTATTCTCTGTGGAAGGCTACTAAACGATTAAAAAGGCCACTATTACAAATACCACCAATACATAAACCAGATGGTAGCTGGGCGCGCAGCAATACAGAGAAATCCCAGGTTTTTGCCGAACATTTGGTCAACGTTTTTCAACCTGAAGCCAGCAAGAACGTCTCTTTCGATGAAGAGGTACAAAGATACTTACACTCCCCGCTCCAAATGACTCTACCTATTAAGCCTTTTAAAGTTAAGGAAATCAAGGAAATAATCCTGTATACTTTGAAAAGTAAAAAGGCTCCCGGCATTGATTTGCTATCGGGGAAAGTTCTAAAGGAGCTGCCTCACAAAGGCGTTGTACTAATAACATACATTTTCAATGCCATACTCAGACTCGAATACTTTCCTCTTCTCTGGAAATCGGCTCAAGTTATCATGGTCTTAAAACCTGGTAAAAACCCTCAAGAGCCCTCTTCTTATCGACCCATAAGCCTTCTACCGATACTTGGTAAGATCTTTGAAAAGCTGTTTGTAAAACGACTTATGCCAACAATTGTAGAAAACAACCTAATTCCGGATCACCAATTTGGTTTTCGAGAAAAGCACTCTACGGTACATCAAATACACAGACTAACAAATGTTATCAATAAATCGTTGGAATCGAAGATGTTCTGCTCAGGTGTGTTTCTCGACGTTTCCCAGGCATTTGACAAAGTCTGGCATCTTGGACTCTTATATAAAATAAAGAAAAATCTGCCACATAATTGTTACCGTCTCTTACATTCCTACTTAGTGGGCAGAGTGTTTCAAGTCAAGTACTCCGATGCTACTTCTCCTCTATTACCAGTGGGGTCGGGTGTTCCGCAGGGTAGTGTCCTGGGTCCTCTGCTCTACCTCCTGTTCACCTCGGACTTACCGTCAGCAAGTGAAACCACTGTTGCTACCTACGCCGATGACACAGCGATCCTAGCGACACACTCCGACCCCTCAATAGCATCTCTTATACTACAAGAATCATTAAACAGCGTTCAGTTATGGCTTGATAATTGGCGCATAAAAATCAATTCATCGAAGTCAGTCCACGTTACCTTCACCACACGTAAGGCAAACTGCCCTCCAGTCACAATTAACGGTCAACCAGTACCGCAAGCTGAAAGTGCTAAGTACCTTGGGATGCATCTGGACAGGAGACTAACATGGAAAAAACATATAACATCTAAGAAGCTTCAACTTAATCACAAGGTCAGAAACATCTATTGGCTTATAGGCAGACAATCACGGTTAAGTCTCGTCAACAAACTCTTGATCTATAAAGTCGTGCTTAAACCGGTATGGACTTATGGTATTCAACTTTGGGGTACTGCAAGTACAAGTAATATTGAGATTATCCAGCGCTTTCAGTCCAAAACACTTAGATCAATAGTGGACGCTCCTTGGTTCGTCTCAAATAACTCTATACACCGCGACCTCAAAGTTTCAACCGTGAAAGAAGAAATCATGCGCCTCTGCAGGACTCACATCTCCAAACTAGAACAGCATCCCAACCACCTGGCAATTAACTTATTAGACAACAGTGAAGATATTTATAGACTAAAAAGACACAAACTATTAGACTTACCATTCAGGTTTAACTCATAATGTATTCTCTGTATTGTACTGTCTGTGATATCTGTTCTGTATGTTTTTGTATTCGTGTCATTCATACGTGTTAATGTCAACCTGTATATGTGCCTTATGGGCCCAGTGTTTAATGTTTGAACTTATTGTATCATGCCAGCAGGAAGTGATAGTGACTTTTGTTCATTTGTTTACATGTTTTTATCATTTAGTTTTGTATTTTGTTACCTCTTTAATCTATTATCAAAACAAGAAGAGCTGTCAATGGTCAGCTCTTCATAATCCTGTGTGTGTTGTCAGCCAATTTGTTAAATGTTCGCTCAGTCGAACAGCTTACAGATCTCCAATAAATTAAAAAAAAAAAAAAAAAAAAAAAAGAGCTGATTCTGATTGTACTACCCTCAAAACATGAAGAAAAGTCATTTTCCGAAAAGTGTAAGTAGAATTTTGTCTATGGCGAACGATAGCTGCCGCAAAATCAAATAATTTGTTGTATACGTGCCGGAGTCGTAGAGAACTGAAGGTTTATTGATTTTGGTGAAGATCGGTTAAGGGAAAAGGGTAGTTTACCAGCAACGTTTTATGTTTTAACAAGAGTAAAGTACTTAATTTTGATAAATAAAGTATTCTGAAAAGAAGGTCATAATAATCCACTGTAGAAAGATAGATGAAATATCTATAAATGAAAGGGTAGTTGAAGGGGAAGGGGATAATTTTTTGTATGTGTACTACGTTATCGGCAACAAAGAAGTAGTTTGTTGTTAAAATTCCTTCCCGGGCTGTTTGGTCGTGGTCCAATATTTTCTGCAAAATCAGACGTTTCGGCAGTGCCATCGACTGCCATCATCAGTGAAAATCGTGTGCCCTAACGTGAGGTGGTACACGTTAGTCACCACAGTACTGTGGTTAAGGCTGAAGAAAGAAGTAGTTTCTGTGGAAATATTTCATTTCGAAAATGATTTTAAATATAAATTTTAGAACAGGGAAGTCGTGTATGGTTCTCCATACCGAAATTTTCCTTGGCTGTCCCAACATTTCGTGGCTAGAAATTAATTACAATCATTGGTAGCCTGTATAGATGTGTTGCTTCCATGTTGGCTTATATTGATCCATTTAGCCTAATGCCGACGTTATAGATGCCAGGCACCTAACGAATGTTATGTTACAAACACATAATTAAAAATTATAGTAAACTAACAGGCAATAACTTACGATTAACGATGAAGTAACCTGTAATACTCCCAGACAATTAGCAATAATCAACAATTTGGACGGAACTCCACAGCGTCCTTCACATGATTTCAACACTGTGGATTACGTGATTTCGCAGTAATTACACACGTTTTAATAACAATACTCGTTTTTTCATAATTTTACAATATTTACAATAATTGTTATCAGTGCCGGATTTAAGATTTTTGAGGCCCTAGGCCATGTTTTTTTGAGCCCCCCCCCCCGGCTATGACTTTGAAGTAATATATGTACTGCAGAAGTAATTTGATGTCAGATTATACTATCAAATTTAACCAGTTTGCTTTCATTTAGCAACTTTTTCAAAATATTAAGAACCATGCAAAAGAATTGAGCAAATTCATTAATTTTTTCGGAACTGATAAATTAAACCCTGGAATACAAGCGATACTTTTTAAATTATTTTCATTCCCTTCAATGTTGAAATTATTCACGGGCTTATTAATGGTCTCATCGTCTGCAGCCTCTGCTGCAGAAGTACTTGGAACATCGAAGTCAGTTTCTGATACACATTTAACTGCAGGGCTATCATTAGAAACCGGCGTAGTTTTAAGAAATTGATGTAGTTTTTGAGTTTTTATTGTTTCCTAATGAGCTTCCTCTTCAATTGTTTTTTAGCTTACGTTTGTAGGCTCCACAAGCCGTGTGAATGTTTATGTTTATGTTCATGATGAATAAGTTTAGTGTACGGATCCAATTCTATGTTCATAAAGGTTTTACACTAATAAATATCAACCAAAAACATGCTGGCCACCACACAAAGCTAAAACCCTTCTTTACATTCAAAACAAAATAAAAACATAACCTCAAATCGCAAACCGTTCAGTCACAACGCAGATACACAATGATAACAAACAAGGGTGGTACCACGGTCGTATAAATTCGGGGGCAATATAGCGGACATTCAAAATTCGCATGCGCAGATTACTTTTCAAGGATGCCAACGTCTTAAAAAGAAGCGCGCAATATATAAATAATAACTGTCTTCCATTTGGATTATTAACAAAAATTGATCATTTAATTTAAAAAAATAATACTTAAATAAATCAAAGTGCCTCTTATTTTTATAAGAATTCTTCTGTTACAAAAAATATCTGTAGCTTGCGGCCTCCTCTGAGCCCGCGGCTCTAGGCTGCGGCATAGTCGGCGTAGTGGTAAATCCGGCACTGATTGTTATAACTAATGCTAGCTACGAAACTAAAATATATGTAGAAATAATTTTTCATTTAACCAAAAACCGTCTTTTGTATTGAAAGTTCTCAAAGGGTAAATCCCGTTACCCTATGCCAATTTACAGCAGACCACTAAATACTGCTGCTAGAGTAAAACTGCTGCTAAATAAAACACTGCTGCTACAGTACCAAGTAAAGTGTACTGCTTATTGTGAAATTTTCGTTCTCAAGTTCAGTGGAATCCAGTATTACAGGAGCTATTGATGAGACAAAACAATTTAATTGCCGAAAGAAAAGAAATGTGATGTAGACTATATTATCTTTCAAACCCTGATTTTGTGATTATTATTAGTTACTGAAGTCGATAGTTAATATTGGGTTAGATGGAAAAGACCTAAGGATAATAGCTACACTGTATTGGAACCAATCTGCAGTGGTTAGAGTAGATAAAGAGAAAACTGAAGAGATAAAGATTCTGCGTGGAGTAAGACAAGGATGTATACTATCTCCGCTTTTATTCAACATCTACTCGGAAGGTATTTTTAGAGAAGCTTTAGATGAATGTGATGTGGAAATTTCTGTGAACGGTGAAAGAATAAATAACATACGTTATGCGGATACCGCCATATTCGCAGACAGCTTAGAGGTGAGTAGTAAGTTGGGGAGAATACTTGAACACTAGTACATCTTTTCCCGCTAGAGGTCGGGGCGCTAGTGTCGCGTGATGACGTCACGAACAGATGCACTCTTGACCTACATAAAGATGCACTCTTGACCTTGGGCGGAATAGGGAAACAGTGGTGGACGGGGGGATAGGTGGTGGTGGAGGGCTAAATCAATGGACGGGGGGGAGGATATGACGTCACGAACAGATGCACAAAGGTCGTGGCGCTAGTATCGCGTGATGACGTCACAAATTGGCGCTAGTGTCGCTCGTCACAAGTGACGACACGAACAGATACTCTCTTGACCTACCTCGACAGCCAGTGTTGGTAGCGGGAAACCGATGTACTAGTGGTTGGGTATTCTCTCCAACTTTTACCGAGGGGTAGGGCGGGGCAGGCTGTGTGTGTGTGTGTGTGTGTGTGTGCAAATTTTTTCGTAAATTATGTCGTTCTCGTTCATTTCGGTCACGGGTCTCATTCATTTCGGTCTAGTTCTCGTTCATTTCGGTCTCGGTCAGTTCGTATTCAGTATAATTAAGAAAAATAATCGTAGATAGTACAAAAAATAATCCGTTCCACAAAAATATTGTTCCGAAATAGCTGTTATAGGTATATCGGTCCATGAGGTAGGTCGTGGCCGATCGTGAGGTCGTTGATCCGGTCATCAGAGTACATCGTGACGACACGTTTGCTGTTTCGATAGTCCCCAGTACTTGTCCGTGTGTGTGTGTGTGTGTTAGGTCATATACAGAAATACAATGTTTGATCGATGTAAATAGTATAATTAAGAAAAATAATCGTAGATATTACAAAAAGGGGGCGTGGCAGGCTGTGTGTGTGTGTGTGTGTGTGTGTGTGATTAAGAAAAATGGAAACGTTGCTGAAAACAAGTGGTTTCTAACCTAAAAAAAGTGTGTGTTAGTCATATTAATAGACTTACTGCCTACGTCTCGGTTAGCAGCCGGACACGTTGGTGAAAACTAGTGTTTTCTAACCTAAAAAAAGTGTGCTTTATCAATCGCGTGCTAGCGTTTCGTCGGAGCGCGTGGATGAAGCCGTTCATTGACTTTAACACGGAGAAACGCAGAGCCGCGGTGAACGATTTCGAAAAGGACATCTTTAAACAGATGATCACGCGGTGTACGGCAGATCGTTAGAAAACGTATAGATTTCCGCCTAGTCTCCAACGAACGCGAAATGATAAAACCGAGTGAGAGTCCGAGAGTCGTGCACGCAAACGTGTACAACAAAGACTTTGTAGGCGTAATGATGAAAAAGGGAAGTGTGTATCTCAACCGTCCGCTGTACGTAGGAAGCACCGTGGTGGACATTAGTATACACTGTAAGAAGTGTATTGTCGAACACAAAATTTACCCTGTTAAAAGATAGTAAAAACGTATTACCAACCTCAGACAACTAAAAAAGATGTAAAATTAAAAAAATGTTAGAAATATTGTTAGATATTATACACAAAAAACAAAATACAAAATGTAATAACTAAAAAGTTAGTTTCGCATAACTATAAATAAAGCAAATGACCAACCGTGTATAATTAAAAAGATTAAAAAATTAAAAATGTAGTAAATAATGTTATAGAGGAGAAAAACAGACGATCAATTACTCTATTCAAATATTGAAACCAATAAGAAGCGAAAGTAGGAAACGTTGCGGTAAAAAAAAAACAAAATATAAAACGCGAGCGCGTGTACGCTCGTTGTGGAATGTAGGAAATACGACCTTCCCCCCCCCCCCCCCCCCGGGGCGTCTAGCAGTCGTACACCGGACACCACTGCTCTTCAACAGAGCGACATATGGTTAATGTCACGCCCCCCTGCCGACCACCGTCGGAGAAAGTCTGTGTGTGTGTGTGTGTGTGTGTGTGTGTGTGTGTGAGTTACAATTATACATACAAGCTTACACACCTCAACCCACCATTAGCACAACACAGCTCCCGTCTTTTCTGTTAAATGCTTGGCTACGCTCTGCTTACATCCGTGATATCTCAAAATTTGTCCTCAAAACGTTCTCGGATAGTGATCTTAAAATTTTATTTGGACTTTCAGCAAACGGTTAAGCAAAAAAAAAGTATAGGTCATCGCTTTGGAAAAAAAGTTCCCCGCTGGATGAAAAAATGCTTACCCTCGTGTACTTAATCAATGCCTGTTTGAAGAAATTTAAAATTACGTTAATAATTTACAGATTTAGTATTTAACTACTTCCCAGAAAATGTATAAATTTAAGTATACCAAAGATTTAATTATAAATAAGCGCAAACTATTAAAATATGACCCGTTATAAAGTAATGCAAATAGTCACCTATAGAGTATAATACCTAAATTTATTAGTACGGTGTCATCAATATTCAGTGCACCTGTTCTTACGTTACTTAATGCTTCGCTACGCTCTGCTTACATCCTTGATATCTCGAAACGTTTCTTTAACACTTTCTCGGATTGTGATCTTAAAATTTTATTTGGACTTTCAGAAAACGGTTAAGCAAAAAAAAAGTATAGGTCATCGCTGTGGTAAAAAAGTTCCCCGCTGGATGAAAAAATGCTAACGCTCACGTACTTAATCGATGCCTGTTTTGAAGAAATTCTGAAGAAATTTACAATTACGTTAATAATTTACGTTATAGCTTTAGTATTCAACTACTTCTCAGAAAATGTATAAATTTAAGTATACCAAAGATTTATTATAAATGAGCGCAAACTATTAAAATATGACCCGGTATAAGGTAATGCAAATAGTCACATATAGAGTATAATATATAAATTTATTACTACGGCGTCATCAATATTCAGTGCACATGTTCTTACATTACTTAAACCAGGTCTCGATAAGCCCACTTGTTGACATAAATATGTTTAGCGAGGTACAGTCTCGTTGATTAGAATCGCTGTGCTGCCGACACTAGTTAGAAACAGTGGAAAAGAAAGTATTCAAATTATATGAATTTATATGCGTTGGCACGCACAAGTGTGATAATTGTGAATGTGTGTGTGTGTGTGTGTGTGTGTGTTTGATAGAAAGAAGGCCATGGATTCTCCCCACGTTGTATGAGTTGGCCGCGGAGGGGTGTACTGTTGGCGTAGTGTGTGTGTGTGTGTGATAATGTTGCGCAATATGATGCAACGATTCCAGTTGACCTACTTCAACAGCTCGCCACCACCTCCCTTCTCGCTCATCGATGGCCTCGGATTCTCCCCACGTTGTACGCGGAGGCCGAAGAGGGGTGTACTGTTGGCGTAGTGTGTATGTGTGTGTGTGTGTCATACTGTTGCGCAATAATATGCTCGAGCCTATATATTGTACAGATTTATCACCCCAGACCTCAGTTAGCAGCTGGAGACGCTGCTGAAAACAAGTGGTTTCTAACCTAAAAAAGTGTGTTATTTATATTAATAGACTTACAACCATGGTGGTATACGCAACTCGTACGATCACGCTCGCGCTTGACGGGTGTGTAAAAACGATAAAGTATATCGATTTCGAAGACGGCGTGGACACGGTATCCGTATTGTTGGACAGAATGGCGGACGTTATTCCGGACGACGTGCACGCGGAATCACGCGATATGGGGCACAGTTTCAAGTGGTATCTGGCCGTACGCGTCATATTCAAGAAACTCGTATCCGATCGCGAACTGGAGCAGACGGGAGTGTTTCGTTCGCGTATGTAACTCGTTTTACCCGAGGCGGAGGACGCTGAAGACGTAAACGAACAGTACACGGAGTGCGTGGAAAAATTGCTCGAAACGGTTTTGAAGTTCACTCGCGAAGGTAGCTGATGGGTCGAGAACGGTATCTTGGCCGTCGAAATGAACTTGTTTAAATATCGTCCTCTCGCCGGAACCAGTTACATACCAACACCGAAGAAATTATCGATTAAAAAAACGGTAGTGAACGTACAGAATCTATACGACGATAAATGCTTCCTCTGGTCCGTTATAGCCGGGATACATCCGATCGCGTCTCACCCGCAACGCGTGTCTCACTACTGGCAATACGAAAACGAGCTGAATATGGAGGGGATCGGCTATCCGGTGCCGGTGACTCAAATTAAAAAATTTGAAAGACAAAACGCGAATATTTCGGTGAACGTGTTCGGGTACGACAGCGAAATCAACGAGTTCGGATATAGAAAAGAGGAAGTGTACCCTATTCGGATAACCGAGCACAAAGACAGGACACATGTGAATCTTTTATTACTGAGCAACGATGAAGGGCTCAAACATTACTGTCTTATTAGAAACTTGTCCCGTTTGCTGCACACCACAACGAGTGCTAACAATCCGGTTTTCTTCTGTAATTACTGCCTACAACGATTACGCGACAATACGGATCCAGCATTGGCGCGAAAACGATTCGAGGATCACGAGGTACTCTGCACGCCGCACGGAGCGCAAAACGTCGAACTGCCGATCGGAAAACACGGCCATATGTATTTTAAGGACCACACGAAATGTCACAGAGTACCGTACACGGTTTACGCGGACTTTGAATCTTTTCTTCGCCCAGTGTCCGGATGTACGCGCGAAGAGGACATACCGCACTCGCAGGACATCGCGCATCACGTCCCGTGCAGTTTCTGCTACGTGATCGTCGATTGGACGGGGAAAGCCGTGAAAGAACCCGTCCTGTACCGCAGCGGTGGCGGCGACGGCGGTAATGATATGGTGGAGACGTTTCTCCGGACTCTTCGCGAAGACGTGCAGCGACTCGAATTCGCTATTTCGACAGACCGCTCCGCATGACCGACGACAACGAACGCGATTTCCAAAACGCCACCGCCTGTCACCTGTGCAAGAAAAGTATCGAACGCGGCGACGACAAAGTGCGAAACCACGATCACGTGACGGGCGAGTACTTGGGAGCCGCGCACAACGCGTGCAATTTAAACTATAACGTGCCGCAACACGTTCCCGTCTTCTTCCATAACCTGCGGGGCTACGATTGCCACCATCTCGTCCAAGCGTTCGGGAAATTCAAACACGACGAAATCAAGTGTATAGCCACGACCAGCGAGCGGTCCGTGTCCGTGTCCCTCGGCCGCCTCCGCTTTCTCGATTCCGCGCAGTTTATGAACGCGTCGTTGGAAAAGTTGGCGAAGAACTTGCGAAGATACATTTAAAATACTACGACGGTGCATGCGAACGGACGGAAACAACGAAGACGAAGACGAAGACGAAGAAAGCGTTGAAATGCTGGTCAGAAAAGGGGTTTACCCGTACGAGTACGTGACGGACGAAATGAAGATAGAGGACGTGTCTCTGCCCGCGCCGGAACGTTTCTACAACCGTCTTGCCGAGACGTCCGTGTCGGACGAAGATTACGCGCACGCGCAAAACTTGTGGACAGCTTTCGGACTGCGAACGTTAGGCGAGTATCACGACCTCTACCTGAAAACTGACGTGTTGCTGTTGGCCGAAGTATTCGAAAACTTCCGCGAAACCAGCCTGCAATACTACGAAATCGATCCGTGCAACGTGTACTCCGCGCCGGGACTCGCGTGAAACGCCATCTTGAAAATGACAGGGATTCGACTGGAACTACTACAAGATATAGATATGTACCTGTTCGCGGAAAGCGGTGTAAGAGGGGGTACGGCGATGGTGCCCACGAGATACGCCAAGGTCAACAACCCTTATGTACCGGATTACGATCGCGAACGCGAAAACAATTACCTCCTCTACCTGGACTGTACAAACCTGTACGGCATCGCGATGAGACTGCTGTTACCCCACTCCGGATTCCGATGGCTGGAACGTGAAGAAATCGACGCAATAGATTTGAGTACGGTAGATGCTGAAGACGAAATCGGCTACATCCTGGACGTCGATCTAGGTTATCCCCGCCGGTTACACGACCTACATTCCGACTACCCGCTAGCGCCGGAACGCAGAAAAGTCGGCGAGCACGAATTGTCCGCGTACAGCAAAGTTTTAACTATATGAAGAACTTCAATTAACCCATCACCGGCACTGTCGAGAAACTAATCATCAGTCTCGAGGATAAGAAAAACTATATCGTGCACTACAGAATGTTGCAGCTGTACCTGAATCTTGGGATGAAACTTAAAACCGTTAATCGCGTATTAGCGTTCCGTCAGAGAGCGTGGATGAAGCCGTTCATTGACTTTAACACGGAGAAACAGAAAGCCGCAGTAAACGATTTCGAAAAAGACTTTTTTAAATTAATGATTAACGCGGTGTACGGCAAATCGTTAAAAAACGTCCGGAAACGTATAGATTTTCGTTTAGTCACCATCGAACGTAAAATGTTAACACTGATTGCGAGCCCGAGATTCGTGCACGCGAACGTGTACAACAAAGACTTGGTAGGTGTGATGATGAAAAATAGGACCGTGTATGTCAACCGTCCGCACCATGTACCCGTGTAGATAGGATGCACCGTGCTAGACATCAGTAAACACATAATGTACAGTTTCCACTACGCGTTTATTGTTGCGAAGTACGGACCGCGTGTGCGATTGTATATGACCGATACGGACTCTTTGCTATACGATATACGCACCGATAACGTGTACGAGTACATTAACGAAAACCTACATTTATTCGATACGTCAGAATATCCCGCGACCCATTCTTGTTATAGTGCGGTAAAAAAAAACGGTTGGGAACGATCAAGGACGAAACGCACGCGAAACCTATCGTCGAATTTCTTGCGCGCGGAATCGTACTCGCTGCTGGTGTTGCAGGACGACGGCGAGAAAACGGAGAAGCGCGTAGCGAAAGGTGTACCGCGAGTGGCTATACAGAACCGGTTAACTCACGCGGATTACAAACGCTGTTTGCTGCCACCGACGACGACGACGTCGACTAACCGACAAACGTACACGTCCGCGCAGATCATACGCAGCGAAGACCATCAACCCTACACGCGTCAGATAGTAAAACTGTCGTTATCCCCGTACGACGACAAGAGATACGTCTTGGACGACTGACAGAGAACGTTAGCGTACGGTCATTACAAAAAAATTCGCGAGACAGAAGGGGGACGTGCGACGGTTTAACAACGGGCCAGCGTGATACGGACCGCGAACCGCATCGTTGCGCAACATTATGGTGTAATACGTGTTGACAGGATGTTGTGCAATAGTTACACGCAACAGTAGAACAGGGTGGGGGTAGGGGGGTCGTACGTCTATAAAAACGCGAGCTCGTTGGCTATACCGTTCACTATTGTGTCGACAGTCACAAGCAACGCATCGCAACCAGCGGACCTACTAAGCAAGCGAGTAAGCAAGCAAGATGGAATCCTTTGTACAGAAATTTGGGAGCGTCACCGTTTACGAGTACGCACGATGTCAAGATCTATAAACGGGGACGAAGTATCCGATTCACCTGTTGCGGAACGAGACGACGCGGCACGGACCTTCACTGGCAACCGTTATAACTAGAGGAACGGACGGCGCGGGATTACTCAAGGTCTACCTGCCGAAACGATACGCGAAGCTGTTTACGGACGAGGAACTGCAAGGCGTACACGCTCTACCTACAGTACAACGGACAACGAGATCGTGTAGCGGACGTCACTCTTAGAAGAATGTAAATTAGGATTGGATTGGAGGAGGAGGAGGAGCAAGGATTAGTAAGCACGGACCACTTCTGCCCGATTCTGTACGTTCTATTATCTGCGGACCGTCCGCGTGCGGAAAGACGAACGTGATG
Organism: Magicicada septendecula; assembly: GCA_034769895.1. Classification (NCBI taxonomy): domain Eukaryota; kingdom Metazoa; phylum Arthropoda; class Insecta; order Hemiptera; family Cicadidae; genus Magicicada; species Magicicada septendecula. The sequence continues at coordinate 22,112,727 of CM068376.1, forward strand.
TTCAACGTGAACGGTGTACGTTTTGGAAACCTGTACGTGTTTTCAAAATCACTGTTTCAACCAAAATACCGGATGTTGGAAACGCTGATGACACGGCTCGCCGACGACGGACCGTGAACGCGAACACACGAACAGTGAAAACGAAGAGGTACCGCCGCCCGACGAAGTCGACACCGCGTCCGTTATGGTGTTCGACGACGTGTCTTGTGACAAACAACACAACATACGCAAGTACTTCGCTATGGGACGACACAGCGGTGTAGACACGTTCTACTTGTGCCAGACGTACGGTCAAATACCAAAACAGCTGATTCGTGACAACGCCAACCTGATAGTCTTGTTCAGACAGTACGATCTCAACTTGAAGCACGCGTACAACGATCACGTCAACACGGACATGAAGTACGAAAGGTTTAAGAACTTGTGCGCTGAAGCTTGGAAAGATCGGCACGGTTTTCTGGTCGTCAACAAAGACTTGTCCATCGATAACGGGTGGTACAGAATTGGTTTCGATTGTTTCATAGTACCACCGAACGAATAAACAAACGTGTGTAGACTGTCTGTGTAAAACGGGAGGGCGTTGACCGTTTCCGTAAAGAGGTTTATATACCGACGACTAAGATTGTACATAAATACACGTGTTTCGAAGTCGATTCGTTAGTCGATCTACTAGCGTTGGTGAAGATGGACGACAAGGAGAGACGGGTGGTTCGTGATATCGAAACGATAAGCAATAATATACGGAAGAAATACCGCGCGTTAAAATACGGGATTCAAGAAGAGGAAGAAAAGCTAACGAGAAGTTACAAACCGATCTTGGAACCGTTGAAAACCATTTCGCAAGCGTTGGTGGAAAAAGAGAAAAAACGTAAAACGATTGCAAAGCCGATAACGGAAAGTAAGCAGAAAGAAGAGGAGGATGAGGAAGAGATGGATAAACAGCTAGTAAACTCTAAACATGACGGTACACCGCGTTTCCTAGACACGTCCGTAGTTGGCGAGACGACGACGGACGTTGATGATGATGATGACGACGATGACCCTAGTTTATCGGTTGAAAGACTGTTGAACACACCCGAAGGGAGACGTGAAGCACGTAATTATTTGCAGGGACAATACGAACCCGATTCGCTAGCATACAAATACATGAGCATGACCGTATCGGCTGATCGTGGACAAAAGATGGATTATACGTACGGTGTAAGACACGACGGCGGTAGATGGATGATAGGCGATTCGCAGGTGGAAATCGATGGTAACCATAATTTTGTTATCAACGGTGTACTATACAAAGGCACGCCGGCACTTTTCGAATTGATGTTCACGAAACGTCCGGATACCGGCGTATACAACGAGGACGATCTCACGACTTACAAGCGTATACTGGAAGCGACTAACGCGCACAAACGATACTATTTACCGACGACGCGAAGAAGCGTGAACAGAGGACCAAAGTATACGAAGATAATAGGTCAGTTGTTTCGAACGACGCGTACGGGACGCGGTGGCGGCGGGCACGTGAACAACTACATCCAAACCGGAAACGATATATACATGGAAGTGAGGAGAAGAGGAAACGATATAATCGATTACGTACACTGGGACGATCCGAACGAACTGGTGGACAGACTGATTGTTGATCTAATCCCAACGCACCGGTAACAGCGGTCACACGAACGAAATCGTCTCCGTCGTGGAAGAACTGACTGAATACGATATCGTTGTATAAATCAGTACGTCTAATATGTATATAAACGAGTGTACAGAGTCGGCACGTGTCATTCGTAGCTCGGGCACGATGAGCGTTGACAAATTCGGCAGACACCGGAGCATCGCCACGGGGCGACGGGAGACGCGACGCAGTCTGCGGGAGGATATCGGTATCGGATTGACGGTGGACGGACACTTCGACGTAGCGGGGAAAAAAATACGCAACTTGGACGCGCCGGTCGACGGTAACGACGCCGTTCCACTGCAGTGCATACAAGACCACTGCCTGTTAGTCGACGATCCGATGCAAGTTTCCAGCGGTGGCGGCGGCGTCATCACAAGAATAGACGTGAAAGGTCGTAAGCTCGCCAACGTCGCCGCTCCCGCCGATCTGGAGGACGCCGTCAACAAGCAGTACGTAGACTACACGTGCTTGCGTTTCACAACGCCGTCACCGGATAAGAAGAAGAAGAACGAGGCCGCCGTCGTCGTCATCGACGCGCGCGACCACCGCATACAATCGCTTGGAGAAACCGATTCGTGCGAGAGACGCAGCGACCAAAGGATACGTAGACGCGAAGTTTATACCGCGGGATGTACAATCTAACCTGTCGGTGGGGAACGTGCGGATAACGCAGTTAGCACCGCCCGCGAACAACAAGGACGCGGTGAACTTGGAATTTTTAAATGAGCACACGAACGTTTCGTTGAACGGCACCTGGTTCAACGCGCAAGGAAAGACTATTTTAAACGTCGGCGATGGAAGTCGGGTAATGGACGCTGTAAACTTTCATCAATTGGAGGACGCGAGGCGGTACGCGAGCAGCGAAATGTACAAACTCGCAAACGTGTTCCAAAGACGATGGAGAAAGTAGTTTCGTACATCTATAAATTGCACGCGCACGCAGCGCAGGGTTCATTCAACGCCGAAGAGACAGAGTTGATACACGCTAACAACGAGGAGACGAGCGAATTAATAGCGGATTTGGATAAGGCCCAAATAGGGAAGGACAATGATTGGAGATCCGTTTAGAAGGTCGGTAAATAGTAGTCATGTACAAAAGACGATGTTAAAAAAAAAAAAAAAAAAAAAAAAAAAACGGAAAAAAGGGGGCGTGGTCCTATCAGAAAAGTGATTATCAATCGAGCGGTGGACTTGTTACCGGTGGAACTGCATCTGCCCGGATACAGGTTCTGCGGACCGGGAACTAGACTGGAGGAGAGATTGACGCGGGGCGAACGCGGAATCAACGAGTTGGACGAAGCCTGGGTTAACACGACATCGCATACGCCACGTACAAGGACAACGAGCGCAGACGCGCAGCGGATCGCGTGCTAGCCGGCAAGGCGTGGGCTCGAGTGAAGGCTTTGAACTCGGGCATCGGCGAACGAGCGTATGCCGCTGCGGTAGCCGCAGCGATGAAAGCGAAATCGGCGTTAGGCGGCGGACTGTGCAACGGACGTTAACGACGTCGTCGACGCAGCGGAGCGGTCGTTAAGCGGAGAAAGGCAGCAGCACGTATGACCGGGAGGAGGAGGAAGAGGCGAACGACGACGTCGAGGAGAACGACCGGATCGGGAGGTCGACGTCAACGACGACAGAGCGGAGGAAGAAGAGAAGGAGGTAGTAACCGCAAAACGGCTTCGGGACTGTACCTGCGTCCGTGCCGAAAAAACTAGTAGAAATACCCGTGCACCCGTTGTCCGATCGCGATCTGTAGGCGTACGGGAAAAAATTGAACGTACCTTATTTCAGAGGCGTGTACATGCGCGACACGTTACAGCGCTCGCCGCCCCGGAAGAACGAGAGCGCCGTCATGAATCTCGACGATACCGCCGGAACGGGCACGCACTGGGTATGCTACAAGAAGCGAGGCGATCGAGTCCTGTACTTCGACGGGGTCGGCAATTTACATCCGCCAGTCGAGCTGATGCGATACTTCGGCGCAATTACAATTCGAGCTGATGCGTTACAATTACGATCGTAAACAACCGCCGGACACGGTCGTCTGCTGACATTTATGTTTAGTGTTTTTTTTGTCGTCGAACGATCAGTAGACGACGAGATGTCGTCGCTGACTGTCACCGTCACGGGCACGGATCTGAGTGCACTCGTCTGTGACTTTTTTCCACCACTCAAACTGACGGCGGGAGAATGGTACACCGGATTGTTGGATTTCACGACGTACAACTCTATTCCGAACGTGGAAAGCGGCAGGAAAAACGTCTTTCCCGTACTGAAGGGCGTCGGCGGCGGTACGGGTAAAACGTTAGAACTCATCGAATTACCGACCGGTGCGTACGAAATCAGTGATATCGAAACGTACCTGAAGAAAGCGTTAGTCGACCCGAAATTCGGCCTGCGCGTCAACAACAACACGCTGCAATGTGAACTTTACTGTTCTTACGAGATCGATTTCGGTAGTACACAGCACGGAATCGGTGCCATGCTGGGTTCCATCAAGAAAACCAAGTTGGAAGCGTATAAATTACTCACGTCGGACGCGGCCGTAAACATTAACGAAGTGAACGTTCTGGAGGTAAGGTGTAACGCCGTGCAAGGTTCGTACAAGGAAGGACGAAACGAGCACATTCTACATTCGTTCTACCCGACGGTCGAGCCGGGGTAGTAGAAACGCCCAGCAACGTCATATACCTGCCGGTGAACGTACAAAGTTTACGTAACATTACCGTATCGGTACACGATCAAGATGGAGGGATCGTGAATTATCGCGGAGAAGTCATCACCGTGCGAATCCACCTAAAACGGATGTAACGATGGGTTTTTACTTCAACAATAGTTGTTTTTCTGTTGCACCGTCATCGTCTCGCGCAAGACTCGCGAAGATAAAAGAGGGGCGTACGTTCGGGAATCGCGTCATTCGACGTTCGACGTTGAAGCGGTTAACACCAACGAACCGACGCTATCTGCTTTCACTAGGCTTCGATGTCAAGAAAAACGAGTAACATGGAGGTCAGCGATATACTGGCGCTCGATCGTGGTCCGCTCTTCGACGACACAGTCACGCATTACGAGTACCACAGTCACGCGCCGTACGCGTCGTCGCGATACGGTAACAACCATGAAATACGTATACCCATGCTGCAGCAGGACGTCTTCACTCTGCCGATGGTAAGTTTCCTGTACGTCGAAGGCAAGTTGAGCAAGAAGACGTCCGGAGCGAGCGATACCGACGAAGTGGACGTGAAACTGGTGAACAACGCGATCGCTTTTCTCTTCGAAGAAATCCGTTACGAATTTACGTGGAAGCCGTTACGCGTGGAAGTCGATCGAACCAAGAACGTCGGCGTCACGTCCACGTTGAAGACCATGCTGTCCGTCGGTAAACCGGACGTTGATGCGATGAAAAACGCCGGATGGGTGGCACCGACGACCAACGTGATAACGCCGAAAGGGAGCAACGGTGAATTCAACTTTTACGTACCGTTGCGTATGTTGATGGGATTCACTGAAGACTTTACGCGGATCGTTTTAAACATGAAACAAGAACTGATACTGTTGCGCACGTCCACCGATTTAAACGCTATGGTGATGACGACGAGCAGCGCGACTACGGCTAACGCCGATCTCGAACTGACTAAAATCTTGTGGATGATGCCGTACGTGCACGTGAACAACGATACGCGGTTGGAGCTGTTGGAACTGATGCGGAAGGACCCGCCGCTGTCCATACCGTTTCGCAGTTGGGAACTCCACGAGTACCCGGTATTGCCGACGACCGGCAGGCAGACGTGGACGATCAAGACGTCATCGCAACTGGAGAAGCCGTGGTTCGTGATACTCACCTTCCAGACCCGCAGAAAGAACGATGTGAAAAAACACGCCGACGAATTCGATCACTGCCGGGTGACCAACGCGCGACTCTTTCGGAACGACAAATACTACCCGTACGATAACCTGAACATGGATATCGCCGACGGAAGCTACGCACTGCTGTACGACATGTATTCTCGTTTTCAAAAATCGTACTACCACAGAACTCAATCGAACGTACTTCTATCGCCGGACGAGTTCAGGGATAAAGCACCGCTATTCGTCTTCGATTGTAGCAGACAGGACGAGTCGCTCAAGTCTTCACCGGTCGACGTGCGACTGGAATTCGAGTCCACGGAAAATTTCCCCGCTGAAACCACAGCCTTCTGCATGATACTTCACGATTCGCTCAACGTATACACTCCGCTGTCCAACACCGTGCACAGACGCACTTGATTTCGTCCCCCTTACTACTACTATCACCACCATCCGGGGTAGTTGTCTCCCCCAACCACCACCACCACCACCACCACAACCAATAGGAAGTCGTGACCTATATACATATTACCGAGTGTTGCATCATTGTCAGTCGAGCGACTGCGGTTGACTGGGAACTTTGTTGTAGTTACTGTGAACGTTGTGACAGTGTGTTATCGTAGGAGTTGCGTATACCGCCATGGTTTTGTACTACTAGTTACACGAAATAAAGCACACTTTTTTAAGGTTAGAAAATCACTAGTTTTCACCAACGTGTCCGTCTGTTAGCCGAGACGTAGGCAGTAAGTCTATTAATATGATTTTTTTTTTTTTTAATTGGAGATTTGTAATCTGTTCGACTAAGCGAACATTTAACAAATTGGCTGATAACACACAGGATTATGAAGAGCTGACCATTGACAGCTCTTCTTGTTTTGATAATAGATTAAAGAGGTACACAAAATACAAAACTAAATGATAAAACATGTAAGCAAATGAACAAAAATCATTTCCACTTCCTGCTGGCATGATACAATAAGTTCAAATATTAAACACTGGGCCCATAGGGCACATATACAGGTTGACAGTAATACGTATGAATGACACGAATACAAAAAGATACAGAACAGATATCACGGACAGTAGCCTACAATACAGAAAATATAGAGAATACATTTTTAGTTAATCCTGAATGGTAAGTATAATAGTTTGTGTCTTTTTAGTCTATAAATATCTTCACTGTTGTCTAACAAGTTAATTGCCAGGTGGTTAGGATGCTGTTCTAGTTTGGAGATATGAGTCCTGCAGAGGCGCATGATTTCTTCTCTCACGTCTGGAACTTTGAGGTCGCGGTGTATAGAGTTGTTGGAGACAAACCATGGAGCATCGACTATTGATCTTAAAGTTTTGGACTGAAAGCGCTGGATAATCTCAATATTACTTGTACTTGCAGTACCCCAAAGTTGAATACCATAAGTCCATACTGGTTTAAGAACTGCTTTATAGATCAAGAGTTTGTTGACGAGACATAACCGTGATTTTCTGCCTATAAGCCAATAGATGTTTCTGACCTTGTGATTACGTTCAATCTTCTTAGATATTATATGTTTTTTCCATGTTAGTCTCCTGTCCAGATGCATCCCAAGGTACTTAGCACTTTCAGCTTGCGGTACTGGTTGACCGTTAATTGTTACTGGAGGGCAGTTTGCCTTACGTGTGGTGAAGGTAACGTGGACTGACTTGGGTGAATTGATTTTTATGCGCCATTTATCAAGCCATAACTGAACGCTGTTTAGTGATTCTTGTAGTATAAGAGATGCTATTGAGGGGTCGGAGTGTGTCGCTAGGATTGCTGTGTCATCGGCGTAGGTAGCAACAGTGGTTTCACTTGCTGACGGTAAGTCCGAGGTGAACAGGAGGTAAAGCAGAGGACCCAGGACACTACCCTGCGGAACACCTGACCCCACTGGTAATAGAGGAGAAGTAGCATCCGAGTACACTTGACTTGAAACACTCTGCCCACTAAGTAGGAATGTAGAATACGGTAACATTATGTGGCAGATTTTTCTTTATTTTGTATAAGAGTCCAAGATGCCAGACTTTGTCAAATGACTGGGAAACGTCGAGAAACACACCTGAGCAGAACATCTTCGATTCCAGCGATTTATTGATAACATTTGTTAGTCTGTGCATTTGATCTACCGTTGAGTGCTTTTCTCGAAAGCCAAATAGGTGATCCGGAATTAGGTTGTTTTCTACAATTGTTGGCACAAGTCGTTTTACAAACAGCTTCTCAAAGATCTACCAAGTATCGGTAGAAGGCTTATGGGTCGATAAGAAGAGGTCGCTTGAGGGTTTTTACCAGGTTTTAAGACCATGATAACTTGAGCCGATTTCCAGAGAAGAGGAAAGTATTCAAGTCTGACTATGGCATTGAAAATGTATGTTATTAGTGCAACGCCTTTTTGAGGCAGCTCCTTCAGAACTTTCCCCGATAGCAAATCAATGCTGGGAGCCTTTTTACTTTTCAAATTATACGGGATTATTTCCTTGATTTCCTTAACTTTAAAAGGCTTAATAGGTAGAGTCAGTTGGAGCGGGGAGTGTAAATATCTTTGTACCTCTTCATCGAAAGAGACGTTCTTGCTGGCTTCAGGTTGAAAAACGTTGACCAAATGTTCAGCAAAAGTCTGGGATTTCTCTGTATTGCTGCGCGCCCAGATACCATCTGGTTTATGTATTGGTGGTATTTGTAATAATGGCCTTTTTAATCGTTTAGTAGCCTTCCACAGAGAATAATCAGTACTTTCATTAGGTGACAGATTTTCTAGATAATCCTGAATCCCTTCATTCTTTAAATTTTCTAACAATCGTTTTAGTTGTCTGGCCGCGGAATTCCACTTTCTTTTATCATCCATATGAATAGCACACATTTTTTTAGCTTAGAAACCATATGTGAATGAACGTTATGTATTTTAATGCATGTTTGTGTGTGTGACTTTACACAACACAATGCAATATTGCCTATTATAAATTTGTGTATAGTTTATACGAGTACATTTATGTATCGGTTAGGATACCGGGGTGCGTTGTCCGAGTTTGGTCACGATATGAGAGAAAGAGAGAGATGAACGATTGCAACCGGCTCGTCACTGTCGCGGTAGATATACTCATAAACGTGGTCAAGTTGTCCGAGACGAGTCACTGGCACGGTGGAAACACCTGTAAACTCGTCTCGATGTAACGGAATCTTTGTGTATGTGGTACGTGAAAAGATGACGCTTGTCGATATTCCAACCGTATACCGAACAATTAGATTAAGTGGAAAAAATTAAAAAATAAATAAAAAAAATTAGCTTTAGTCAGCATTGTGTAGTGTACGTCTGATTGTTTTTACCCAACACTGTACACGTTAAAAGTACTGAATTCTTAGCGTGTTAGGTGTTTGGTAACGCAGGAGTAGGCCTTTCTCGTATATCCGCCCGCGAAACGGGAAACAACGTAAAAAAAAGCGAAGCGTATCTTGTCCCACTTCACGGGTCACTTGGAACGTGACGAGAGTACATACCGTTGTTGTAATTATACGTAATTACCACAACGATATGTATGACCCCTGATTACAAAATTCGCTACAACCAAAAAAATATTTAGATCATAGTATTTCACTACAAAAATTTGGACACACACACACACACACACACACACACACACACACACACACACACACACACACACACACACACACACACACACACACACACACACACACACACACACACACACACACACAACGCCAACAATACACCCATCCGAGGCCTCCGCGGACAACGTGGGGAGAAGCCGAGGCCATCGATGGGCGAGTGTGGAGGGGAGGGGAGGTGGTGGCGGGCTGATGAAGTAGGTCAAGTGGAACCGTTGCATCATATTGCGCAACAGTATTGTGCAATAGTTACGCTCGTTAGTAGAACCAGAGAGAGGGGGAGGGGGATTGACAAGGAACCAATACTCTTATCTAAGCGTAATAACACACACACACACACACACACACACACACACACACACACACACACACACACACACACACACACACACACACACACACACACACAAGGACAAGTACGGGGGGACTATCGAAACAGCAAACGTGTCGTCACGATCTAATCTGATGACCGGATCGACGACCTCACGATCGGTCACGACCTACCTCGTGGACCGATATACCTATAACAGGTATTTTGGAACGATATTTTTGTGGAACGGATTATTTTTTGTACTATCTACGATTATTTTTCTTAATTATACTGAATACGAACTGACGGAGACCGAAATGAACGAGAACTAGACCGAAAGGAACAAAAACGACATGAGCTACGAAAACATTTGCGCGCGCGCGCGCACACACACACACACACACAGCCTGCCCCACCCTACCCCTCGGTAAAAGTTGGAGAGAATACCCAACCACTAGTACATCGGTTTCCCGCTACCAACACTAGCTGTCGAGGTAGGTCAAGAGAGCATCTGTTCGTGTCGTTACTTGTGACGCGCGACACTCGCGCCAGTTCGTGACGTCATCACGCGATACTAGCGCCACGACCTTTGTGCATCTGTTCGTGACGTCATAACCCTCTCCCAATCCATTGATTTAGCTCTCCACTACCCCCCTCCCCGTCCACCACTGTTTCCGTATTCCTCCCAAGGTCAAGAGTGCATCTTTATGTAGGTCAAGAGTGCATCTGTTCGTGACGTCATCACCCCCTCCACCCACCGTGACGTCATCACGCGACACTTGCGCTTCGACCTCTATCGGAAAAAAGATGTACTAATGTTCTAGTATTCTCCCCAACTTACTACTTCAGGCAAATTTACATATCTTGGTACTATAGTCAATGAACAATGGGACCACTCTCAAGAAATAAAGAACAGAATTGAAAACTCAAGAGTAGTGTACACTAGAATGAGCAGATTATTCAAAAGTCACGATTTAACAATAAACAGAAAGATGAGACTTTTACGATGCTACTTATTTTCGGTCCCCTTCTACGGTGTAGAATCTTGGACTTTGATTGAAGCCACAACTAAAAAATTTGAATCTTTCGAAATGTGGCTTTACCGTAGAATACTGAGCATTTCATTGACAGCACATATAACTAATGTTGAAGTTCTTAGAAAGATGAAGAAAGAAAGGGAAGTTATTAACACAGTAAAGGTAAGAAAGCTTCAGTATCTGGGACATCTCATGAGAAATGAACAGAGATTTTACTTATTGCAGTCCATACTACAGGGAAAAGTTCTTGGAAAGAGAGGAGTTGGGGGACTGAGAATGTCATGGCTGAGAAAAAGGACCTGGTTTGGTATTAATACAAGTGACCTATTCTGTGCAGCAGTACAGAAAGTTAAAATAATCTGTATGATATGCAGCATCCGAAACGGATATGAACTATCAGAAGAAGAATAAGAATAAGAAGTCGATACGACTGTTGCTGTATACTATCGACTGGGAGGGGGACGCCTGAAGCTCAAGATCCTGTGATGGAGCAGAGACTGTAGTGACTCTGAGGCTAGTCAAAATCTTTGTAGCATACAACGTTTTCATGTCATCATGTTTCCATGTTATGTTTATAAAAAAAATGTTCGTTTTGAATAGGCTTCAACAGGATCTTGAAATTACCCCCCCCCCAAACAACTCTGGAGTTGTTGCAGTTTTGGGCGTCCTGTGTTGGAGGGGGACATCTTCAATGGTCGTACGATCACGTTTAAACTCAAGTGCCTATTTTCAAACTGTTGGTTTTGAAGTCGCAGTATCTCCTAACTCATTTACAATTTCGTTTTGAATTTCCGTTGACGCTAAACAATTTTTAACTAAGTATCACACCACGATGTTTGATTTTGACCATTTTTCAAAACACGCATGACACGTCAATTTTAAACAGCTTCTAAACAATGAATAAATTGATAGATCGATTTGGAAATTAACAGGAGTTCACATAAAATACAAACTTGCAGCACACGAAAAAGTTTAGTTTTACCGCTAAGCTACAGTTGTCGCTCCGCGAACTTTTCAACTGACCCTCATACTGAAAGTCAAGTTGAAATATTTAACCTACGGTGGTTGCACAATCTTATTGTAGCTTTATTGTCTTACCCCATGATGTCCCTCAGCAGAGTGTCAAAGTGGTCCGGCATCTGATACCTTGCGCAGGGTACAAAGTTGACGAACATCTCTGCTCCCTCGAAACCAAACCTAAACACAGTATTACGATCATACAAGTCTGTATTCATACGATTTTCAATAGTAAAGAAAAGCATGTGGTCTAAACCTCATAATGTTTTTGACAGACTGATTTTAATGAAAATAATTAAATTGTCATTCTATAACTGCCAGTATTTTAAAGCTGAAACAGTGTTACAATCATAATGTGAGAACAGTGTTTTCAGACTACATACTGACCGTATTAAAAAAAAAAAAACTTCCATGAGAAGGATGCACCAGACCTCTCCAGTGTGATCCTCCTTCCTCTAGTCACCCCCCCCCCACAAATCTTCCTCTTCTTATGTTTGCTCATATGTAGGCCTACTTTTTAAAGATGCTATGTTCTTGGATTAATCAATAATATTTAAAGTTATTTATTATGCAATAATATGTTTTTGTAAACTTACTAGAAGATTTATAAGTAGTGTTTGGCTTCTAGTACAAAATTTACATATTGTAAACCTGTACATATTATACTTATTCATTATGCTTTCCTATATTTATAAAGCATAGTTATGAACTACAGTAAAAGTTAGACTTTATGGGCCATGATATTATAGACTTCATATTTTAGAGACAAAATTTTAAAAAAATTAAATTTTTATATGACATACATATTGTTATTGGTATCCAAGTCACTTTGTTATTTATACATTAATAAATTACCTTAGATCCATCGTGTGACTTTGTTTTATATTTAAATGATGCGTTTTGGAACATATGTTCCATTATCAGATTAATTCACTCAATTGAGATCGTCAAATGTTAAAATCACATTACTTTGTACTTATACATGTCAGTATGGGTGCGTACCCTTTGAAGGCCGACCGGATACGCACCCTTGAAGAGTATCCGGTCAGCCTTCAAAGGGTGCGCACCCATACTGATGTGTGTAAGTACAAAGTAATGTGATTTTTAACATTTAACGATCTCAACTGAGTCAATTAATTTGTTGGTGGAACATTATGTTCCGAAACGCGTCATTTTAAAAATAAAACAAAGTCACACGACGGATCTAAGGTAATTTATTAAGTTACACATTTTTATACATATAATGAACAAGTTAGCAATTTTGGATACCTGGCCTACAGTGTGTCTTATAATGCATGCAACGACGTTGTGAATAAGTTGCATAAGTTCAACCTTATGTGCGGGACCATTAGGCGAACCCTTAAGTCAGCAAGTAAAGGAACACGCCTAAAATTCTACAATTTGATGGCTCTTCCCACACTTCTTTATGGGTCTGAGAATTGGACTTTAACGAAACGCCAGGCCAGTCGCATCCAAGCGGGTGAAATGAGAATTCTCAGGCACGTGGCAGGGTATACTCTCCATGATCATACAAGAAACACAGATATACGGCAGGAACTGAATATCATGAGTATACTCGACAGGATCGCCCAGTATTGGTTGAATTGGTGGGAACATCTTCGCCGAATGGATGACTGTCGCATCCCCAAATAACTATGGAACTATAAGCCGAGGGGACGGAGAGGCGTGGAAGCGATGGAGTGATCAGCTCTAATCTTTGCCTATTTGAAACCGGAACAAACCATCCTTGGTTTAATCCGTGAAGATGATATGATGAATTATATAATGTTTTACAGAACTGCTGTTTCCTGTCTGTAATGACAAATTTAGAGGCAAGGATTTGTTGTGAAGGGAGACAGCAGGTTTCCTTAACACCAAAACAAAATCTTCCTGACATCCAAGACGTTCTGCAGATGGTAGTATAGGATTTGTATCTGTAGTACACTAGATGAGGGGCTGCATCAAAGAAGCTGGAAACTGGACAACTCACACACGTCAGGGCATGAGAAACCCCACACAACTTTCGTCTGTCTAGGAGCTGTGCAAATACTACCTCTCACTCATTACGAGTCCGAGGGAAGTTATTTAGAGGTAACATGGAAATATTTTTAACAGGAAATGGACCAGTTCCTTTAGCCAAGACCAGGGAAAAATGTAAATGTTACTAATTTGTGAACACTTGTAGTTGAGTGTTACAAGCGATTAGACTAATAATTAAAAAGTCGAATATTTTTTGTATTATAATTTTTAAATTTTATTTATGATATTTTGTTTATTTACTAGAATTTTTAATGAGTTTTCATATTTAAGTAAAATAAGTTTATCACACTGTGTTATTGTCACTTTCTTCCAAATACATTTTATTATAATACTGTAAGTAAATATAGTTCTTGGATTCTGTTGTCCATGATGTGTCCGTTGGTTAACTAATTATAAGTATAACACTACCGACTCGGAACACAAGTTTTTTTTATTGGTAAAAATGTAAAAATTTTACCTTATAGCCTGAATCAGTTTCCGCATATTATAAGCTTCGTCAGAGGCTGCCACTGGGAGAGCTGTCCGTCTTATTCTTGGTGACGGCGCCGTCTTTTGAAAGATCTATGTTGTGTGTGTGGGGTGTGATATGTTCAAATAATATGTGATTTGAATTGTGTCTGTTCGTTTAGGATGTCGTTTTTATGTGTTTTTATTCAAGTCTCCTATTGATAAAATGTAAAAAACACACACATAAAAACGACATACTAAACGAACAGACACAATTCAAATCACACATATTATTCAAACATATCACGCCCCACACACATTACATCGATCTTTCAAAAGACGGCGCCGCCACCAAGAATAAGACGGACAGCTCTCCCAGTGGCAGCCTCTGACGAAGCTTATAATAAGCAAAAACTAGTTCAGGCTATAACGTAAAAATTTTACATTTTTATCAATAAAAAACTTTGCGTTCCGAGTCGGTAGTGTTATAATTATAATGAGTAAATGTAGTTATTATTGCTTGGTCACCTGGCCTTTCTCAGTATGCCGAAAGCCACAGTAAAAATGTTAAAATATTTTACTGTCTCTTTATAGACTGGACTTGGCCCCTAAAGTATAAGGTTTTACTGTATTTAAATCTTTTGTATTATTAAAATCTGTAACGACATCTTAGTATAATGATACACTGATAATATCAGTAATCAGAAAGTTCTAAAATTCTTCCTGAAATAATTAACAGCTTTGCCTCTTACTTCAAATACACAGTGTTAGGCCTACATATTTTGCAGGCGATAGTTTATTACATTGGCTGTATACTTCTATTTTATAAAGTGGATAATATGCAGTCGGTAAATATCCTTCCGACTTTTCAACATAATACCACCTGTGTATAATACAAAATATAATGTTTGTAACGGTACCGTGGTTGTGATAACTTTAAACGGAGCCTGATCGAAGTTACAATTTTGTAAGAGACTTGAATAAAAACTTAATGTGAAACCAAAAAGGCATATTTTACATCTGACCTTTAAATATTACTATAAAAATGCACAAAAATTTTGACCGTCACCGGGTGATTTTATCATATTTCAAAAGGAAACTCAGAATCTTGCATTTAAAGTTAAAAAAAAATTATATAGTGTACTAATTAGACTCACTTGTCAAAAGGTATTAGATTAAAGGGCTCTGGATTATTCCCGCTACTGTTCAACTTGTCAGTGGAGTACATGATGAAGGAGTTCATGGAAACCAGTAGCAATAGAATAATGATTAATAGGGTATCCTATTAAACCATCCGTTTTGCATTCGGCACTGTGCTTTTAGAAAACAATGAGGAAGAATTACAGAATGCACTTCACGAAATGAACAAGATCCTAAAGATAAATGTGGCATGACAATAAATATGGAAAAACAAAAGTCATGACGTGTTCCGGAAAGTGAAAACAGAAGGCTGAGATATTTCTGGATGGTGGGAAGCTAGTCCAAGTGATCCCTTGGGAGTAGCATTACTTCAGATGGGTGATGCACCAGTGTTCTAAAATGCAGAATTGCGCAAGCAAGAGGAGTATTTTTTGAGAAAAGATCTATTCCGAAAATGTGTCCCTGAAAATTAGGAAGACATTTATAAAACGTTTCATTTGGAGCATGTGCACACACGGGTCGGAAACCTGGCCCCTGAGCAGACTGGAAAGGAGAGCTACTTTGAAACTGTTGAGATGTGATACTGGGAGAAGGCCTTAAAAAATGTGGGCAGAAAGAGCGCCTGATGATGAGGTTTTGAAGGTAGTAGATGAAAGAGGGCTTCTGATTAAAACTATTGTGGATAGAAGAAGCAGTATAGTTGGTCAATTGTTATGCCATTCAAACTGGTTCACCACCCTGGTCGAGGGAATAATTGAGGGGCGTAGTGGGAGGGGAATGTTCAGACAGGAGTAAATGGATGAAACAAAACGAGGAAGAAAGTGCGTCGTGATTAAGAGACTGTCTCCGAAAGGAAGAAATTGCAACCCACCAACCTCTGGGTTGAGGAAAAGACGAAAAAGATTCAACGTGTATAGAATCGTCGACATTAATAAGATTTCCTTAACCAAAGTATGTGAAAAATTTGGATTGTTAAAGTGATATTTAAATAAGAAAGGGAAGACATCTGAATAAATGTAAGGTAAATATGATAATATGCTATTGGAAAAGTTATGACTATGTCAATGAAAAATATAAGGATTAAACAATAAAGTTACTGTTGAAGATTAATGTGAAATGCATGCAGTCAATGAATAGAAACAACGGAAAGGTCAGATTTTAGGTTTTAGATTAGAACTGTTTTAGCAAAATGAAAACACTACTGATTTCATTAGGTTAATATTTTGTTGTGGAGGGAATATGATAGTGACGGAACAGTATAACACATTACAAACTGCAAAATGAATTAACAAGCAACAGGTACATTACAAACCGTACAACTGCACGATGTTTCATTAAAACAAATAAAGTTTTCATTAAAACTTTTATTGCTTCTGTTGCAATCAAAACAGCAGACTCGTCATTTTATGCAATTCTGTGAAAAACTGTATTACATTTCCCTTTCACTCACTCTGCTTTTTAAGTGCATACAAAAGGCTGATGATAACCATGTAGTTCGCATTATATTAATGACAATAATAATAAATATCGGTATGAAGAACCAACCATACATGGATTCCATGTTCTAAGATTTATATTTAAAATCATTTGAGAAATGAAATATTTCCATAGAAACTACTTCTTTCTACTTCTTCCTTCAGCCTTAACCACAGTACTGTGGTCACTAACGTGTACCACCTCACGTTAGCGCACTTGATTTTCACTGATGATGGCACTGCCGAGACGTCTGGTTTTGCAGAGAACGGCCAAACAGTCCGGAAAGGAATGTTAACAACAAACTACTTCTTTGTTGCCGATAATGTAGTACACATATAAAAAATTATCCCCTCTCCCTTCAACTATCTTTTTCATTTATACAAAATTACTCCCTCCCCCTTCAACTACCCTTTTCATTTATAAATATTTCATCTACCTTTCTACAGTGGATTATTATGACATTCTTTTCAGGATACTTTATTTATCAAAATTAAGTACTTTTCTCTTGTTAAAAACGTTGCAGGTAAACTACCCCTTCACCTTAACCAATCTTCACCAAAATCAATAGACATTGAGTCCCCTACAACCCAAGCACATATGCAAAAATTGTTTAATTCTGTTTGAATTTGCGGCAGTTATCGTTAGCCATAGAAAAAATTCTACAGATAGACACACAGACACTTTTCGGAAAATGACTTTTCTTCATGTTTTGAGGGTAGTACAATCAGAATCAGCCCTAATCTCGAACACTATTTTTTTCACGATCACCATACTTCCATTTCCTTACGGAACATGGTTGTAAAAATGATAATAATAATAATAATGATTGATGGTAACGATGACAACAACAACAATACTATTACTACTACTAGTAATAATTCAACAAGGGAAGTGAGTTGTCAGTTTTAACTTACCCGTTTGGCATTTGTCTGTCTGTCTATTTGAGGGTCGTGTCATAGTAACTAAGTGCATTCACCGATTTGTAAAATTTAGCACGAGTCTCTATACTTTTCCCCACATGCTTTTATTGTTTGTCAGATTGATCTCACCAAAAATGAGGGGGGAGGCAAAAATATGAAGGGAAAATTGTAACAATCATAAAAATCTACTTTAATTGAATTTTAACCAAAACCTGAATACAGTGTTCAGTTTTGGAAATTAAAAAAATTTAGTACAAAGAGTTTATAAAACTTATACAAATCTCTGCCGAGTATCAGACTAAAAGAGACTTAATCCAAATTCGAATGTAGCGTTTTTTTAATTTTTTTCTTTAAAGGCAACATGGCCAAAATTAAAAGTAAAAATTTGAAAAATTTATTTGCGACATTGAATTATGAGGAATTTTAGTTCGAAATGGTGAGCGAGTTCTGCATCTCAAGCGGATTACTAGTAACATCGTCAACAGTGGAACTCCAATTATCCATATTAACTGGGACCGTAATTAATCTGGATAACTGGAAATCAGGATAATTAAGAAATCAAGGAAGGACACTTTCCTGAATACTGATAGCGTAATGTATAATGTACAATGTAATGTAAGGTTGGAATAACATGCTCAGAATCGACAAACTTTACTCAAAATAATATATTTCCCGTAAATTAACTGCGTTTACTCGGCAATCGGTTCTGAGAGTTTTACACACGTCTTGAAATGTCAAGTTTTTGACCTTTAGGCACTGGTTTGCGTGAGCTTAATGTTGTTTTGTGTCAGTAAGAGGCTTTTGTCTGTTGGTAACATGCGAGAGTAGGTTGTCTTTATACATACTGTTGGTTTAAGAAAGGATTTCTTGTCTTCAAAGTAGCACTTGTTAGTGTCACAGTTTCGTTTATTTTAGCTCTAACTGTAGCTAAATTTGCTGACTTTCATTAAGTTAATTTTAGCTAAAATGATCATAGAGAATGAGCAGGCTTAATAATATATATATATTAAGTGGACTTATGAATTCAATAAACTCAGTGTGATACTTTTACCTTCCTAGCAGGGTACATAAATTAGCTTTTTAGACGAGAAATTTACCTGGCAATGAAAAGTCTCTTATAGTCATGAACGAAGGTGGGGTTATGCATTCTCGACAGACTGTATATGAAAAATGAATCCAAATGGTGATAGTTAATGCTGGTTATTGGTAAGTTCTTTATCCACGCTTGTTCCAGTCTTATGGTCTGTTCCGTTTCCACTAGAATTATCCTCAGCTGCCGCTGCTGAATAAGATTCGCTAACCACGCCGGAGGATCTGCACTAACATCTTCTATATCTTCTGGCTGAAGAGGGTCCCAGACCTACAGTAATGAGAATACAAGAAAGCGTTTGATTTATTTTACATAGATATAGATATTTACATATATATATATATATATATATATATATATATATATATATATATATTCAACAATACGTTTAGCATAAGTATATGTATCAACCCCTGACTGAGGTATGATAGCATACGAAAGCACGTATGAAATATGTAAGATGTAAACAATAAAAATAATATAATAAATATGTTAGATATAAGAAATAAACGTAGTAATTAATTTTAAGTAAATCAAATATTGTGAGTAAGCCTGCATATGGAATCAAATAGCTTAGTTGGTTTTAAACGTAGCGAAGGGGAGAAATTGACACGCGCTGACCGGCAGAGGTGACGTCAGAGCGACCTGCCGCCGCTTGTGTATCAGTCTGCGTGTGTGTGTATGTGTACATGTGTAAACGACAGACAGGTTGAATTATGCAAACGAGGGTGGAAGATTTTACAAGGTTTTTTAAGTACTGAGCGATAACCAGAAGTCACACGAATCAGCGACATATGTAAAAACATAGCTGACGCCTGGCGCTTCAGTTTGGCGTTAAGTAGTCATTAATCGTGGGAACCGTTCAGCCACCGTGTGAAAATTTGCCATAACTGCCATAATTTGCACACCTTAACATTCATAATTTGCATAAACGAAGTTTAATATTATACCGAACGATTGGTGAAATAATATTTATAAAAAAGTGTGCGCTTCATAGAAAGACGTGTAGGTTGCAAGTAACAATTAAATCGACGCGCCGACCTGTTCAATGTTGTCAAAACAGTTTCCAACAGGAATTTCAACGACGGGACCAGTATAAAACCCCAGCGAGCGACACATTCTTTCTCAGATAAATCTCAGATGAATTCACTTTGACACGTAAGATCCACGCATCTCGCAACCGCGAATTTTACAAAATCATGTACGGTTTTTAAACAGTATTCAATAACGTGAAGTGCGATGGAACCGTCATTACATCGGTGCAAGTATTAATGAACACGAGTGATTTTAAAAAGACTATACTAACGAATCTACGAGAGTTGTAACTACGATGAAATTCGAGAAGTCTACATAGAACTTCTAGACATCTACGAGGGACAAGAAAAGAAGAGGAGAAGAACTAGAACAAGAAGACGAGAGGACGCAGGGACAGCCGCATGCAGCTACATCCAGCCGTACATCATCACGACCAGAGGTCCACGTCAGAACTCAGCATCCAGGAGACGGAGCGAGGAATTTCAACGACGCAGAGACAGAGAAGGTGATACCGAAGAGGATCAACAAACTCGAGAGTCCAGATGACGGTAACGACAAAGTTAAATGGTTGCAGAAAAATGCAGGTGAAGTCACACATTTATTTAATATTATAAATGACCCTGAGGTCTATCGAGAAAAGCTCTAGTTTCCATATACAAGTTTACAAAAACATTAGTATATTTTTAAAATTTGCATAATGAATAAATAAATTTTCAAACTATAATTGATAATAAAGAATATAACTGTAGTAAGCTCATAAATAAATGGTCAAGGAAGGACCATATTTTTATTATATTTTTGTAGTTGATTAGATAATTAAATTTAAATATGAGAGTTACGTAATTAGAAGATTGTTAATTCATTGAGACAGTAAATAATAGAATCAATTAAAGTAATAAATGTTCTCTATTAATATTTTAATAAATATTTAATTAATTAAAAGTTTTTTTTAAGTGGTATATATTAAAAACCACACTTGCAAAGACAAGATGAATATTAAATTTTATACATGTTAATCACGTTTTATAATAATTATATGTGTTATGTATTATATGTCTGTGTAATATTTCAGGTCATATATGATTTATGTATGTGTATACTATGTCTTAGAAATATAAGAAATAAGATTTAAACACGTTATAATTGCATTATATTCAGATTGAATATAAGGGTTCAAATAATAATTAACCCACCCAAAACAATTAATAATATGATAATTTGAATTTTTAAAGAATAAATCAAATGAATATGATTTTATTAAAACAGTCGTACTAATTTCACAACCAGTACTAAATCCTCTGTACTCTTTACTTGTAAAAACTTATATAACTATATTCACGTGCTTATCCACTCTCAATCAACGACCAAAGCCTGTGACCCAGCCGGGGATCATCAAGGTAAATACTGCAGAAGAAGAGTATATCTCCGAGACGTGGGTAAGTGCACACAAATGAGTAAGAGCATATGTGTAAAAGTAAGTGTCTATTAAAAACGTTGTAATATATATATATATATATATATATATATTACTTTAATATTTATAACTAAATTTACCTCAAGATATACTTTTTTCCTATTAGGAACATGTTTCGAGAGTTCCTGTTCTCTCATCTTCAGCCTTCGCCATCTTGTTTCTGGTGAAGTATTTGTGTGTTGGCTTCTGGATGTTATTAAGGTAGTTTGTTGGTCTTTGGTCTTTTAAAGTTGCATTATTGTGTGTGGTTGTGGTATCTGTTTTTGTATTTTGTGTATTTTCGATGTTGAGTGCTTTGAATATTGTGTCATGTTTTGTATTGATTTGTATTTGTTCTGGTATTAGTTTGTTTTGTGTTTTATGTTTGTAAATCTGTAAATTTTCCCAAATGTTCATTATGGTGCCTTTGTGTGGTATATGTTTTATTAGTGTTACATTGGTTATGTCTGGGAATTCATGTCCTGTGTTTATTGCATGTGTGGCTAAATTGGATTTATATATATTTGGTTTTTTGTATGCATTTAGGTGTTCAAAATAACGTTTTTTCAGCTGTTTTTTTGTTTGTCCTATATAACATTTATTGCAATCTTGGCATTCAATTTTGTATATACCGTTGGTTGTTGTATTATCTTTGTTGTGTGAGCTATTTAGATCTTGTAATTTATTTTTATTAGTTTTGTATGCTATTTTTATATCTGTGTTTTTAAATAGTTTTGTTAGTTTTGTCATTTTATTATTTATATATGTGAATGTGGCCCATTTTTTGTTGTTGTTATTATTTATGTGTTGTTCAGTTTGATTAATTCTTAATTGTTCAGTTTTTATTTTGTATTTGATTTTATTTTCTATTTTGATCATAGTATTTTTATTGTATCCATTGTTCCTAATAGGAAAAAAGTATATCTTGAGGTAAATTTAGTTATAAATATTAAAGTATTATATACATCAAGAAACGGACTGTAGCAGAAAGTGATTGAAATAAATATATATATATATATATATATATATATATATATTGCGACAATACAAGCATAGGCTGTAATGCGCATATATAATATAAAATAAATATTTAATTTAATTTTAATAATATATAATAGACGAGCAGGTGTGAAATTGGAAGCTGGCTTGCAAACCGGAGTCAACACGCAGGATCACGCGATTACCGCTGCATGTGTGTATACAAGTAAATAGTGTGTGCGTGAAGCCTGTTTGTTTCTGAAAGTTTGCAACCTCACCCCAAGTCAATGCTAAATTAAGAATATATTTAATATTAAGCAAACCATAAATGTTAGCGAGAAGGTAAAAAGTTCTAAAAATGTGTAAAAATCAGACACAAGTGCAGTGCGAATTTTACGTAATTCGGACAATCAGTGCGATTTTTAAAGCATTATAATTACACTAGTGGTGCGAGCATCATGATAATTGTACATCACATAGGTCATTAAATTAGACAATATTTTATCGCCGTGAAATCCGCGTTAAACAGTGCGATTGGCAAAAAAAGTGCAATTATGTGAAATAGGACGAGAGTGAGGGCTATCCTGCCATGGTTCAACTGTCGACAGGCTAATTCCTGAATCGACAGCTGCAGTTTTCTTGGTGAATATAAATAGAAGCCCAGGAGAGCTAATCTCTCTCTTCTAACAGTATTCATTCGTGGCGGAACGCTATGTCCGTCAGAGACGCGAAATTTTAATTACTTTGGACAGAGTTAGACAATCCAACTCTCACACCAATAATACTTTTTGTTAATCGTAACTTGTAAAGTATTACGATAAATATTTCGATTTAACATAATAATGGAAAACAGTAATTAAAAAGTAACGTAACACACAAATCGTCAGAGGTCTACAAGTGATCTACATCTAGGAGCACTACTCCAGGCCGAGGACGACAGCACTACATGGCATAATTTCCAGACGTAAAGGACGAGTCATCGGACTTCCGAAAGGACCCGGAGGACGAGGAGAGGATCCAGGACTTCCGAGAGTACCCGGAGGACGAGGAAAGGATCCAGGACTTCAAGACTACGCAGCCACAACATCAGGGACTCAGGACCAGGACAGGGTATGCTGAGGAACCGCTACAATTAAGGTGAAATAAAGCCATGTATTCCTCATAACAAAAGACTTAATCAAAGATTGATAAACATTGTCAAAAGAAAGACAATAATTTCAAAAAGTGTAATTTATAACTTATAGATGTAAATGTCTTGTATATAAAAAATTATAGCATAATTTTTGCAGTAATAATTTAGAAAAAATATTTAAATTTAAACTGTAGAGTAATTATGAAAGCATAATTGGTGCATTAATAATTTATTGAAAATACGTAAATTTAAATTGTAGAATAATTATGAAAGCATAAGTTTTGAATTGATAATGATTGAAAATATTTTAATATACATTTGAAAGAATCAATTATAATTGTTCAAATAATGAATAAATAGTTAACTTGGTTAAATATTTTATATTGAAAGCACACATTTAGACTGAGTAGTCCAGACAATATAACATAATGAAGAAATATTTTCTATTATTATAAAAATGAATAATATTATATAAGATTTATGTTTGTGACGAGATTACAGCAAACAAGGAAATTTTGCAACCATATATAATGAATATCATATAACGAATTAATCATTATTTGTATATTATTTCTTGATATGTTTGTTTAAATTAATAAATGAAAACACTTTGAATTTCCTAAAAAGGCTACCATTATTACACCTGAACCCGTAATTACACGTACACGTTGTTAGAAATGTTATTTATCGTTGTATAATTTATCGCTCATGAGCGTGCGCCCGACACACTTACATTTAATAACGTTGTATCGTTGTAATATATATAGGTATAGATATGGATACACTTGCAATATACAATCATGTAAGTGTTCATGCATTTGTACCCAAATGTGTGTGTGCATTATTCCACAGAATTAACACCCAAGAGATGTCTTTGTTTATACCTAAGGATATGGACTGAGTGCAGGCCGATTCCGAGTCAGATTCCGATTCCGAAAACAGGCGCGAGAATTGACCCGTGTTGTACAATGCAATTGGTCATAGTGGCGGCAGGCAACGGAATGCGCGCGCAGGGTGCGGAGTCAGGCACTTTATCGGAATGAATTGTGCATTCCCTGTTTCCGATCGGCTCGGAGTCGGCGCGCACGTGGAGTCACAGTTTACAAAGTTGTTGTCCGTCCTAGTCGATTATTTAGTTCTAGTTTAGTTTGTTAGTTGCTTCGTTAGTTAGTTTTTGTTTTTCATTTTAGCTTTGAAGTGATATTCCTTTAAGTACGCGTGCCTAAAAGTGACATTTCTAAGCACTAGTGCGTAAGTGGAAAAACGTTTAAGGAACTGATTTCAAGTATTTACTTATTTTAAATAATAAAATATAAATAAATATATAATAAACATTAATAATAATAATAATAATAAATAAAATACAATTTATAAATATAGACGCCTTTTTCTTTTTACAAAAACTTTTTAAGTTTTCGTAAGCTCTTTCATACAATTTCTTGGACTTACACAAAGCATAAATTTTCTTGGACTTTGTGGGATCAACATACATAAAGCAGTTTTTGTACTCTGACCATAAGAGGCGCCTGTATCCGCCTGCACTCTGACCACCACCCGCAACACGCGCCTGTTTTCGGAATCGGAATCTGACTCGGAATCGGCCTGCACTCTGTCCGTACCCTAATTCTATAGCACTCTGCATTACTTAAAAACCAGTGACCTCTGTTCAGTTACATAAATAAATCGCGTTAAACATTTATTCTTTTGTACTGTAATAATTTGCTTATAATTTTCTTAAAAGACAGCGATCAGTGTGGGGAATGGTACACAGCCCAAAGAGTTCTAAGCAAACATGATTTTATTCGACCCTCTTTCTTAACACCTGATCTTCCCTTCTCATATTACTCGAATATTACACTGTATTAAGATTTGGGATTTTAATATTACAAAATTGATCCCGTACAGGCAAAAATTGTTACAGGTGGTACTCTCCTGGAACAAGTTAGCAGTTTTGAATGCCTGGGCTACAGTGTGTCTTATAATGCAAGCAACGACGTTGTGAATAAATTGCATAAGTTCAACCTTATGTGCGGGACCATTAGCCGAATCCTTAAGACAGCAAGTAAAGGAACACGCCTAAAATTCTACAAGGTGATGGCTCTTCCCAAACTTCTTTATGGGTCTGAGAATTGGACTTTAACTAAAGGCCAGGCCAGTCGCATCCAAGCGGCTGAAATGAGATTTCTCAGGCACGTGGCAGGGTATACTCTCCATGATCACAGAAGAAACACAGTGTGACGATTTCATTAATTAAAAATAAAATAATTAATCAATAGGTAATGTAAAAGCTGAGAAATTTTAAATTTTAATAAAATCGCACATTTAAACTAAACTTTTATCGCTATCATAAAATTATAATAATATTTAATAAAGAGTTTTAATAATAAAATAAAAAGGAATACGAGTGTACAGATAGGGAAAACCTTGTTAATTAACCCTGCATAGACATGCGCTAACCGGAATTGCCTTGAATACCGACCCCTAAACAAACTAATAATACTAGTAAATTTGATATTAATTAAATAAATAAACAAGACCACAGTAGTGTACTATAGTAAAGTCTGTAATTAAAAATAGCTTTGGATAATTAAAAGGTCAAACCTTAACCCTTTAAATAGAGGATAAATGTGGAACTATTTTATTGCGACGCGTAAACTCCGCGCGATTAACTGACCCTTCCTAACATAGTAAGGGAGACTTGAGATGCGTCGTTCGGCCAGTAAGCAGCTCAGAACGGAGCGCTACAACAAAATATGTTTTATTATTTTGTTTATTAAGTTAAATAACCGTGTGAAGAGTTATGTAACGAGTATGTAGTGTGTATCAGTAAAGAAGAATGTAGAAGATTAAGTGCGAAAGGTGACATCTCACATCTAGAAAGATAGTTAAAGTTATTTTAGGGTTGTATATGTAAAGTGAAATACAACCGTTCTATTACCAAATGTAAAATGTGAAGACGAAGACCTCAACTGTATTTGCCAAACCACCAAGGAACAGGACGACTTCATGACATCGTAACTCTCTCTATCATTAGTTGACTCCAAGGACCTTCACCAGGAAGACGACCACGATGACAACCCTCTACCTAGAGTGTGAGGAAGAATCACGCGTGGACGACATGGACTAAAACACTTAACTAAGAGGTAGCACGGAAGCTGGTCTTCCGTGGATATGTATTTTTTTTAAATAGAAGTAATTGTAAACTAAAAGACTTTAAAATGACAATCTCTAAAGTATAAGAATAAATGTTGTAACAAGTAATTTCAGTAACCATAAGTTGTAAAATAACTCGTGTGATGTAGCGTTGGAATATCGCACTATTAAATGAAACCATTCCTCAAATGGTATAAAGAGTAATAAAGTAATTCAGTAATGGAGTAGAGTAAACTTGAAATTCCTAAGTAATATATAGAAACTCGGATCCGAGATAAAATGCGCTAACTGTATTGTAAATCTTAATGTAGAAAACCCCTTACGATTTCACTGTAAGTTAAAATTTGATATGTTATGTATAATCTAACAGTC
Source organism: Magicicada septendecula (assembly GCA_034769895.1). Taxonomy (NCBI): domain Eukaryota; kingdom Metazoa; phylum Arthropoda; class Insecta; order Hemiptera; family Cicadidae; genus Magicicada; species Magicicada septendecula. Next base: position 22,139,488 of record CM068376.1, read on the forward strand.
ATAAATAAAGAGATGTCATCTTTAGTACATGCTAAATTGAGTGCATAAATCAGCAGTCTCCCCTCCCCAGTTTCCTTTTATATTAATTGTTTTGGTGATTTGATTAATTTTCAGCTTGTTACAACGAAGGCAGCCTGTATAATTGGCCAGAGTCAATTAATACGGGTTCCCGATGTTATAATGTAAATAAAGATGTTATAAAATGCGCAACTCTGCTTTGTAAAAAAAACAAGTAAATTATTAACATGCGCCACCTTGTTTTGTTTAATAAGTAATTGTGTAATATTGTGACACCCTGTTGATCTATTCACTCATGTACTTTAATATGTGTCTAAAATTTTAAATAAAATAAAAATGATAATTTTTATTATAGTGGTATAGTAAATAGGTAACTTTAATTGTGATTTAGATATAGGAATTTACACAATGTTAACTTAGCGCCCCAGGTAAACGAAACAACATCAGGTACGTGCATGTCAAAAATTTCATTCATCAACGTGTCGGTTTGTAAACAAAATCTGACCGGTTAAATTCTTGTCCACGCCTGTGTAAAACTGTCATAGTTACCTCCCGCAAAGTTGAGTTAGACAATACGCAACCCTCTTCGATTGTTCTATTGTTATAAGAAGCGTGTATCATCCTGTGTTTAGTAACCGAGAATTCCCCCTTCGTTGAATGTATATTGACGCCTGTGTGAGATTTCTCTTTCTCTGAAATTTATCTCTCTCACTACCAATGTAAATTTTAAATGTGAACTTTAATCGTTTATGTGTGAAAACAAGAAAGAGTAGTATAGAATTTAGTGCGAATAATAGAATAAGTATTTATAGCCACTCACATTTCAAAAATGGCTGTATTTAACCCCGATCTATTATTAAAAGATGAACTGTGCTACGAAGCTATTTTACGCGGTTTATCTCACGCGAACGTAACAGTGGCTGAATTGCGCAAGACATTACGCGAAAGCAGATCAGATATACCCTCGCAGTTAGATAGATTACGTGAACTCGATTATGACAGCGAACGAGAAACCTGTTATGCGAAGTATAGGGAACTGACGTTATTATCTCAAAACATTCACGACGAAAAATTACCTACTGTAATATTGCGCGTCACGCAACGAATAGAACATTTAACCGGCCGGTTGAACAATTTATTGAACTGGCCCGACGTCACCGTAACCCCTCCCGATGTGCAGAAATTTGCGGATGAGGCATTACGCCAATTACCCATAATTATCAACGAATTGCGACGAAAGTCAGACTCATCTAGAATGGAAGAAATTGAGCACTCCTTACAAAAAATATATATTTCCCCGGTTCAATCCCCTACTTTAGAAAACCCTCCCCTCACCTCGAACCACGAATCACCCATCGTATCGAAGATACAACCGACTCATGAACAGCTACCTAGTAGAGAATTACATACCCTCACGATATCAGAACCCCCACAGCCTAGTGGTCACCATACTCGCACCAGTAGATATGCGATTACGACGCCTAACGCAGCAACGAATCCTTCGAAATGTATACCAAATGTAAATTTTAATGTAGACCTCTACGGAAAGATCACACACCCAGTAGAAAAAATTATTACAGAAATTCCCTACACCGATGGCTTAAGTATTACGAAACTGTTAAATTTCATCAGATATCTCCTGCAAATAAAAGATCTACAGCAACTGAACGATTGGCAAATCCTGCAAGTAATCCTACCCAAATGTAAACCACCATTACGAGATCGTGTACTGGAATCATTAAACTCGACTCTTCCAGTAGAAGAACTTCATACTACCATAATAAAACATTTTATCCCCACGGGAATTTACGAGGAGATTAAAAGAAATACCGTACTTCGAGTACAAGGAGCCCATGAAAGACTGGCCCACTATATTGCAGACATCAGAGAATCTTCACGACTACTGCAAGTCGACTGGAGTGAGAAACAATTGGTCGATACTATGCTAGTAGGCTTATCTCCTGAAGAACGCTCCCGATTAGCACTAATAAATAGGCCCCACACTTTCGCTGATCTAGAACAATGTAGTATTCACTCTTCAAATGTATGGTACGCAGATCAGAACAGACATGCATCGCTATCCACAACACAACATAGAAAGGAAACGCAAGCCCTAGTCACAGATGCAAGAACTCAACGAGAAAGACGACCATTTCGGCGACCAACCAATTTTCATGGCCATGGTAAGTCCAAGGAGCCTCAACCTCGACAGGAAACCAGTGAGACCCCACGTAAAGAAAATGTATGCTATAACTGCGGGAAACCTGGACACATCAGTAGAAACTGTAAACGGAAACAGTACAATCAGAAAACCCATTATCCAAAAAACATGTAAGGCAGGGAGATCCGAAATCCTGTGTCTTCCGCAGCTCCGTTAAAACAGGTAAACCCCTGAGAGACAACAAATTAAAACAAAATAATAATAACAAAAGAAAATTAGACCCCTATGTTAGAAAATTTATTGATAAATGTAACGCTATTAATAAATGTGATTTCAGTAAGTGTCAATTACCGTATATACAAGTTGACCTCGTTGTTACATCCACCCTCGGATTAATTGACTCCGGATCAACGCGAAGTTTAATTAGTCAAGAGCTAGCCAATAAATTATTTAAACACAACTTAGTTAAACGCCGTCAATCAGTGAATATTAGATGCGCTACAGCTAATAAACAAAATTTAATGATAAAACTTATCATCACGTTTAAAGTAAAAATTAAAAATCTAACGTGGTATTTTCCAATGTTGGTATGCGACGAGTTAGGACCCGAGTTAATATTGGGAGCTGATTTTATCAGTAAAACAAGAATAATTCTAGATATTCATGATAAGAAATTTTATTTTGGATTCGATCGTTCACAAAAATATAATTTGGATGATAATGCAAATAACAGAAAAAGTACTGGAACTACTTCTACACATCTAGAACATCATGAATCTGAATTAGGTCATCTGGAAAGTAAAGATAGACGGAACATGCAGACATTAATAGAACAGTTCTCCAACGTCTCACCCCAAAGTTAGGACTGACGGACCTGATAGAGTACAAAATCAATTTGAGCGACAATAAAGTAATACGTTTAGCCCCATACAAGTTATCACGTCCAAAAATGGAAGTATTGAGGAACCAAATTAACAAATTGTTAGAACAAGGAGTCATCGAACCCTCTACTTCATCTTATTCATCACCCGCGTTTTTAGTACCCAAAAGTAACGACAAACATAGACTAGTTGTGGACTACAGGCAACTAAATAAACGGATAGAATTTGAATCTATACCGCTTCCCGACATCCACAGTGCTTTTCATTATTTTACGAAAGCAAAAATTTTTACCATCATGGATCTAAACCAGGCATTTCACCAGATACCCCTCTCGGAAGAATCAAAACGTCTAACCGCATTTGCCGTCCCTTTCAACCTGTACCAATTTACGAGGGTACCCTTTGGTATATCCCAAGGTAGTTCTGTATGTAGCAGATTATTAGAAAAATTATTTCATGATATAAAATTTAAATATATGTATCACTACTTAGATGACATCGTTATCTACAGCGAATCTATTGACCAACATCTTAAACATCTACGTGAAGTACTATCCCGATTAGAGAAAGCTGGATTAACCGTAAACCCCAGTAAAGTAAATTTTGCTGTCACACAATTCTCATTTTTAGGTCACATCGTAAAAGCCAACGGAAAGGTAAGCATAGATCCCGAGCGAACCCGTGCTATCAGAGAATTTTTACCACCCCGGGATGCGAAAGGAATAGCCCGATTTTTGGGAATGATAAATTATTTCCACAAGTATATCCCACATCTAGCCGAAATTGCAGCACCTCTGAATGCTTTAAGAAAGAAGGAAGTTAAATTTGAGTGGAATGTGCAACACCAAACTGCATTTGAGAAACTAAAAGAAAGCATCATATCACCCCCAGTACTACAATTAGCCGATTTTACAACCGTTTGTAGTGCAGACAGACAGTTAAAGTGTAGCCCTAGGTGCAGTAATATATCAGGAAGTAGATAACTCTAGACTACCTATTAGTTACGCTTCACGCACCCTGACAGACCAAGAAAAGAAATACTCCGCATACGAATTAGAATGTTTAGCTATCGTTTTCGCTTTTGAGAAGTTCAAACCCTTTTTAGAACACAAAGAGTTTCTGTTAGAAACAGATAATCAAGCATTATCTTGGCTACTAAATCACCCAAAACAGTTAGGTCGTATTGGAAGATGGGTATTAAGATTAAATTGTTTTAAATTTAAAGTACAACATATTAGAGGCACCCAAAACGTAGTTGCCGATACACTGTCACGTATGTTCCAGCCGAGTAGTAAAACATACGAAAACAAGGAGAGTAGAGAAACGCCGATTATCAATACTTTAATTACCGAATTTCCTCTTGCATTTACGGACTTAGCCCAGTATCAACAACAAGACCCCCGTTTAAGACCAATTATAGAACGACTTGACAAAGGAAATAAGTCAGGAAAATACATATTAAGTAAGAGAGTGTTATGTTATAGAATAGCGAACGGAAAATATTTACGAATAATCGCCCCTGATATTATTAAACCTATGCTGATGGAATACTATCACTCTTCCACCATTGGAGCACATACGGGAATAAATAAAACCATACATCGAATTCGTAAAGAATATCACTGGGAAAATATGAACAGTGAGATCGCTAATTTCGTGAAAAGGTGTAAGTTGTGTGCACTCAGCAAACCAGCGAGAAACAGCCAAATAAGTCAATTAATCTCAGAGATTCCTGCTACCCCGTTCTCCAAAATCTATTTAGACTTTTCAGGACCCTACCCGCGTTCTAAATCAGGAAATACCATGCTACTAATTTGCGTAGATTCTTTCAACAAATTTGTCTGGATGTACCCCATGCGGCGAGCATTAGCTTCAACCACAGTAAGTATATTACAGAATAGATTATTTAAAGAATTCGGTACTCCCGTACATCTAGTGTCGGATAACGGACCCCAGTTTAAGTCAAAGGAATTCAGGAACATGTGTTTCAAATTAGGAATAGACCACATTACCACTACAGAGTATCGTCCGCAAGGTAATATAGCTGAAAAGTATTTGCGAAACCTAAAATCTGCTTTAATAGCCTACCATGCAAACGACCATACGTCTTGGGACCAGAACCTATCCTGGATACAATTCGCCTTTAATTCAGCCTATCATGAAGGACCTAAGTCTACCCCATTCGAATTATTGTTCAAATACAAACCTAACCACCCATTATCCACTAAGTGGAAAATACATGAGTTGCTACCCTTTGAAATTAGGGATAAAAATATAAAGAAAATCTGGAATGAAGCTCGCGCTAATTTACGAGCAAACTTAGCGAAATCAAGGAAATATCACGAGCGAAATAATAATAACAATGAAGTAAAGTACCAAATCGGTGACTTAGTAATGTATAAAACACACCCTACGAGTAGTGCTATCGATAAGACAACCTCCAAGCTATCATACCGATGGTGCGGTCCTTATCAAATTCACAAATACATAACTCCAGTAACTGTAGCTCTGTACGAACCCTCTACTCAAAAATATGTACGAAGAACACATATTTCGCAGATAAAACGTTATCACAAAGAAGGAAATGGTAGAGTGCAAGCAAAATAAATGTAGTAAAAAGGTATATGTTTTGTACTCAACTGCTAAAGAGTACTTGAGTAATAATTGGCTACCTAATCTTATAAATAGGTACGAGGCCTGATCAACCTTGAATCCTATTCATCGAAAGTAGAGCAAAGTGAGAAGTCAGCTGACATCGAATATAAGTAATAATTAAGTAATAAATTACTTAAGGAGTAATTCTATAACAAGAGTAACTCACAAACTAAAGAAAAATCCGGTAGTAGTCGTAAGTAGTAGATTTAAGAAGAATTTAGTATGTTTACGATATATTTTATAATGTGTGAATTTTATGTAGTATAAGAATTAGTCTGTAAGGTACTGTATATATATATTGATAGTAAGAATAAGCACGTCGAGAGTGACTTATGCAGCTCATAATTTTGTACAGAAAAACGAGTGAGAGAAATTTCACACGGTAATCCCCAAGCATACTCCCGGTACATTGCTGACCAAATAAGCCGGAGTCTGTTTTTAAGCGGCGGAGTATGTGACGATTTCATTAATTAAAAATAAAATAATTAATCAATAGGTAATGTAAAAGCTGAGAAATTTTAAATTTTAATAAAATCGCACATTTAAACTAAACTTTTATCGCTATCATAAAATTATAATAATATTTAATAAAGAGTTTTAATAATAAAATAAAAAGGAATACGAGTGTACAGATAGGGAAAACCTTGTTAATTAACCCTGCATAGACATGCGCTAACCGGAATTAACTTGAATACCGACCCCTAAACAAACTAATAATACTAGTAAATTTGATATTAATTAAATAAATAAACAAGACCACAGTAGTGTACTATAGTAAAGTCTGTAATTAAGAATAGCTTTGGATAATTAAAAGGTCAAACCTTAACCCTTTAAATAGAGGATAAATGTGGAACTATTTTATTGCGACGCGTAAACTCCGCGCGATTAACTGACCCTTCCTAACATAGTAAGAGAGACTTGAGATGCGTCGTTCGGCCAGTAAGCAGCTCAGAACGGAGCGCTACAACAAAATATGTTTTATTATTTTGTTATTAAGTTAAATAACCGTGTGAAGAGTTATGTAACGAGTATGTAGTGTGTATCAGTAAAGAAGAATGTAGAAGATTAAGTGCGAAAGGTGACATCTCACATCTAGAAAGATAGTTACAGTTATTTTAGGGTTGTATATGTAAAGTGAAATACAACCGTTCTATACCAAATGTAAAATGTGAAGACGAAGACCTCAACTGTATTTGCCAAACCACCAAGGAACAGGACGACTTCATGACATCGTAACTCTCTCTATCATTAGTTGACTCCAAGGACCTTCACCAGGAAGACGACCACGATGACAACCTTCTACCTAGAGTGTGCGGAAGAATCACGCGTGGACGACATGGACTAAAACACTTAACTAAGAGGTAGCACGGAAGCTGGTCTTCCGTGGATATGTATTTTTTTTAAATAGAAGTAATTGTAAACTAAAAGACTTTAAAATGACAATCTCTAAAGTTTAAGAATAAATGTTGTAACAAGTAATTTCAGTAACCATAAGTTGTAAAATAACTCGTGTGATGTAGCGTTGGAACATCGCACTATTAAATGAAACCATTCCTCAAATGGTATAAAGAGTAATAAAGTAATTCAGTAATGGAGTAGAGTAAACTTGAAATTCCTAAGTAATATATAGAAACTCGGATCCGAGATAAAATGCGCTAACTGTATTGTAAATCTTAATGTAGAAAACCCCTTACGATTTCACTGTAAGTTAAAATTTGATATGTTATGTATAATCTAACAGTCATAAATAAAGAGATGTCATCTTTAGTACATGCTAAATTGAGTGCATAAATCAGCAGTCTCCCCTCCCCAGTTTCCTTTTATATTAATTGTTTTGGTGATTTGATTAATTTTCAGCTTGTTACAACGAAGGCAGCCTGTATAATTGGCCAGAGTCAATTAATACGGGTTCCCGATGTTATAACGTAAGTAAAGAGATGTTATAACAGATATACGGCAGGAACTGAATATCATGAGTATACTCGACAGGATCGACTGAATTGGTGGGAACATCTTTGCTGAATGGATGACTGCCGCATCCCCAAACAACTCTGGAACTATAAGCCGAGGGGACGGAGAGGTGTGGGACGTCTGAGGAAGCACTGAAGTAACCAAATCTTTGCCTATTTGAGACCGGAACAAACCATCCTTGGTTTAATCCTTGAAGATAATGATGATGATGAAAATTATGACATTACACACTCTTAAGAATTTTCTTCCAACTAACAGTGTGCTAAATCAAGTAAAATATTAAAAGAATCAGGAAAATCTTTGGGATGGTACAAAAAGATTAAACTTTAATTTTTTGTTCATGTTTCAGGTTACAGATTTTTTACACACATTTTTACAAAGTCAAGAACACGAGTTTAACTACCTGTAAAGTATCAAATTAAAATCTAAAACCTAGTGTCTGCAGCCTTGGAATCGGGTGGAAAGCAATGAATTTGTGGTCAATTTTTAGACGTTGTTTTTACTTGTTAAAATAACAGGTTCTTTTTGAAAAATGTGTTAAACAATAATGCACTCCGTTTTGTCAGCAGATATAAAATTACAAGTAGGATTTAGCAACATTGCTGAGTAAAATGCAACCCTGAACAACTTGGAGCAGTTCCAAGTCCCATATCTTGTTGATCACGCATCTGATGTTAGAAATATCTGTAGATTACATACAGAAAATTAACTCTACTGATTATAAATTTATTCAGTGAAATACTTACAAATCTGTTCATCTGATACTAAAAATATAAAATAAATAAAGTGATAGAAAGTTAAGGGAGAAATTATAAATCTTGAAAACAAATGAAAAGTGGATATTAACCATAAAGGAATACAGTCACCCCTTTGTTTCGTTGTTGACTATGTGTATCCCAATTTTCTCTGAACTTCTTCGAAATTGTTAAAGAGAGACGTAATACGCCACAAAAGCGGTGAACTTAAGATGGCGTAACGGGGAAATTGTCTAATCCACGAAGTTGCGGAAGTAAATACTTTATCACTTACTAAAATAACGCCAAGGCGGTGCAATTTTGATGACACTTGTGGCATTGGGAGTTTTCCATGGCGCCGTGGAAAATTTCACTGGAATGGAGAGTGAGAAAGTGGTGGTGAATATTTATTTGCCTGTACAAGAAGATTTTGGGTGGGGAGGTTCACAAATTCTAACCGAATTCTTGGTGAAATAATTCTCAGACTAGATTTGAAAGTTATTTAAGTATGAGAAGCAACCATATACACTGAATTACGAACTATTATAAATTAGCACACAAACCGTTACAAAAATCACATTCACACCTATAACGTCATTTGTGATAGTACAGTAAAAGCTACGATATCCAGCCGAGTACTCAAAACAAAAATGCTACTTTTGAAAGGCACGTGCATGCGACATTTTACTGATTTCGCCTTTTCGTAGTAATATCTGTCGAATGAAATTCCCTTGGTACATTCGTTCCTTGCGCATGCGTGGTTCGACCCACGCATTAGGGTTACACTGTTAAATGTAATCCGTATGAAAAGGTTTTTCTAAGTAGAGAACTGTGGTAGAAAAATAAAATGGAATATAGTCATGGGCGGAATTTCACCTACGTGATTCGGGGAGGGAGGCAAGGGGGTGCAATATCTTCGGGCGCTCAGGAATCGACGACGGCAACCTTTTTTTTTTCTTTTTTTATAGAACCGAGGTGAAGGAGGAATATAGACACTGGAAAGGCAGGAATTATTGATGACAGTGTTCGGGTGTGGAGGCGTTGGCATTACCCCAGAAAGACACGCTGGAGACAATTCTAACCTGTAACAGGCAGAAAGATTGGCTCACTAGTCCGCCTTTCTGCTCGTCTATCTCCCCATTCGGAGGTTATATTTTTTGCTAGCCCTTCAAAAGACACGTATATACAAAAACACACACACATGCACAAACTTGTGTAAACACATGCACGCACACAAATATGAGAAAATTATAAATAATCTGGAGGGGGGCCTCGGTTTTTCTACTGCCTAAGGATCCCCAAGATGGTTATTCCGGCATTGGATGTGATAATTCCCGGGAAAGTTCTTTATTTTACCAAGTGGTTACATTACATATAGCATAGCTTGAACAAGTTAAACTACGCAAGAAAACTAAATTTGAAAAGCGTTCCAATGGTTTGTAAAATACTGCACAAAGCTACGACTCATTGATTTGTAATTTATTTGATAGATATTGAGGAGGGCAAGTGCCCCCTTGTCACACCCGAATCCCGCCCATGAACATAGTTTATGTGTATAGTACGTTTTTTTTTAAAGAAAACTGTGAAAGTTCGGTTTCCCTAGCAAGCGACGAGGCTACATTTATATTCTAGCTACATTTTATTTTTACACCACAGTTCTCTACTTTGGAAAACGTTTTCATACAGATTAAATTTTATAGCGTATTTTAAGCTGAATGGTTTTTGGGGAATGTGAATAAAACTCGCGGCTCTGAAATTTAGGTTTTTATAATCCTGATTCCAGAAATCAGATTACTAGTATATCATTGCAGTTAGAGTAATCAGACAATGTTCAGTGTAAACATTCCACACTTTATATAGGCTACGTTTGCGCTAATGATAATGCTACACGAGTAGCGTAAATGACGTTCCGTTGTCCGGAAACTCCCCCCCCCCCGCGGGACACCGTGTGTCAGACATCGGAGTTTTGCTGCATTCGCTCACTACAGTAAACCAGTGTTATAACGGACCCCGCTTACAACGAACATCTCTAAGAAACAAAGAATGCTGAAAAATTAAAGACAATCGGACTCCAAAAATTACGAAGTAAGCGAAGTGAGCGAAGTAAAAGACCGCTTGAACAGAGTATGTTCAGCAATCAAAAAATGAAAACATATCGTTCCATTATGGTGACTTGCGACACCTTTCTAAGTTATTCATTAAAGAAATTAACTGTAATCGATCTCAAACAAAAATCAGTAATTTTTTTAAGCCAGTAAATATGGAAAGTGATTCTGACACATAGCCACCTTGTTTTAGAAAAATACATTCGACGACATTTTTACTATAACTGTGAGTATTTCTCTAAAATATAAACTGTTCTTTACAATGGACTAAGTTTTTATTACAATTATGTATACAGTATTTTGTACCAGACATAACCGTTTTTTATTGGTGTAGTGATGTACTGTTATCTATTTTATATAAGTACCCTAAAAATTGGATTGGATTGGAAGGAGAATTGGAAGGTTAATTCGTAATCTGTACCTTGGACAGAAAGGTGAGTGTGCAAATCGGAAAGGAGTGTTCAGAAGGAATTAAGATTGGAAGAGGAGTAAGGCAACGCTGCTGTATGTCACCAGCTTTATTTAACATTTATCTTGATGACTTGATTAGGAAGTGTTTTGACAAAACAAGAGGGGTGAATGTCGGTGAAAGAAGAATTGAATGTATAAGGTTTGCTGATGACATGGCTGTTTTAGCAGAAAAGGAAGAGACAATGAATGAAATGATAAGAGATTTGAATTTAGTATGCAAGGAATACGGAATGAGGATTATTAAGGAAAAAACTAAGTGAATTGTGATTAACAGATGAGGAAAAATGGGAAACATAAAGATAGGGCAAGACAAAATACAACAGGTGGAGTTGTTTAAATATCTTGGAAGCTTGATAAGTGAAGATATGTCCTGCACTCGTGAAATTAGAGCAAGAATTGCTATAGCGAAAGAGGCATTTAATGGGAAGAAAAGACTGCTGTGTGGCAAAATTAATAAGAATTTAAGGAAAGGCTGGCAAAATGTTATGTGTTGAGCGTTGCTTTATATGGTGCAGAGACATGGACACTGAGGAAGGAGGATGAGAAAAGATTACAAGCATTTTAGATGTGGGTTTGGCGAGCAATGGAAAAAGTAAGGTAGGTTGATAAAGTAAGGAATGATGAAGTTTTAAGAAGAATAGGAGAAGTGAGAAGAATCCTGAAGGTAATAGAAAATAGGAAAAGGAATTGGTTAGGTCATTGTTTAAGAAGAGACTGCTTGCTTACAACTGCCATGGAGGGTGTCATAGAAGGAGAAAAAAGAAGAGGGCGCAGAAGAAAGAAGTTAATTGATAGCATTAAAATCAGAGGGTGTTACGAAGAAGAGAAAACACTGGCATGCGATAGGACAGCTTGGAGAGCGTTTACCATTTGAAGACCTGCCTTAGGGCAGAACACCAAATGTACCCTAAAAATAAATAATTTATATTTTATCCACATAATTTAAATGAGTCGTATCCATATTGTAAGGTTTACACGCTATGTAGAGCTACAGCGAACTTTCAATGTAACGGACACCGCTGAGCCTTTATTTGTCGGTTATAATGGGAGATTACTGTAACTACGAAAGTCTACTCACCTTAATACCGTACGAGGACAATAGTATTCTAAACGCCACTATTATGTCACCAAGCTGATCGGATTCCTTGGAATACAGAAGCAGAACGTCGATGGGATTCAAAACCTTGTGGAAGCCGACCAGGTCCATTGGAATGGTAGCTTTCGGCGACTCTTCCGAAACTCCGTTCAAGAACGGCATGCTGGTGCAATCTGTCGGCGATCTCTTGCGGTACTCACTGAACACGTCTGCATCAAACACATTCTAATATTATTACATTGAATAACTAATTATGAATGGCACCATGAGCCTTATAAAAAATAAATACTTAAAATTAAATTAATGCACTTATTGAATACATAAATACATGTCGAATATAAATACAAAGTATCGACTTTTAAAAACTAAAGAGCAGGGCGAGCTATAACAATGGATTTGTAATAACATTTGCGTCATTTATTCAAAATTTTGGGCCGAGATCGGTTGTTACAAACGGTCTTTTCAATCCTAAAGTTTAGACAAAGTATGGAATTTTAAAAAGTAAAGAGCAGGGCGAGTCATAACCATTGATTTATAATAACGTGTTACAAACGGTCTCTTCAATACTTCCTAAAGTTTGGAAGCAATTCGGAATATAAATTATTATTTGCAGTCTAGGTGATAAAGCTTTAGGGTCTGGTTGCTACGGTATGCAACCGTGCGTCAACAATTCCGATAAATAAATTTGCACTATTATAACACGAATTATTATTTAACGTTTAAACATTCATCGCGATCTGATTGAGACGCAGAAATAGCCGCTATTGTCCGGGCGTTATTTTCGGAATGTTTACGTTCGGATTGAACTCCCCCTTCCCTCCTACGTCGATTACGTTTGCTCATTGATTGCGGGAAACGAGTTTAACCGCTGGCCAAGAAAAACCGAGCGTTAGCCAATTCTCGGGGGGAATAAAGTGTGTACAACCCGACACTGTGTTTGTTTGTAGGAAACCGCTTCCTCTGAACTAACCCGATTCGCGTGCTGGTTTTTCATTAGAAATATTCAGTAAATATCTGTACTTGCTGAACAACGTGTCTTCTTCTACATTTCATGGATTAGACTGTTCCGTGGGCGACCAACATCTCTGTATCTAGTGGGTGTATATCGTTTGGCAGCACGGGCCAATATTTAATTATTCATCCTGTCTATGTTGGGAGAAATCTCGGCGTCCAAGATTAGACGCGTACAGGAAAACCTGCAACAACCTCTTTGCTTGAAAAATGTCACAGTCCCTTACCTATAGTTGTTCTTAACTGAGTTTTACAAATCGAGGCTTGCGAAGACGTCACGCAGGTGAAATACGCCTATATCCCGTTTAGATTTTCTTTCATTCCTTTGGATTTGGAAAGCGTTACAAGCGAAAATAAGCAAGTCAATTCAGAACTATCAATAACCTTAAAAACTCATGAATGTAGCCGCCTATTAGAATTGCAGAATACACGAGAAAGAGCTGTTAGTACAGGCAAATTAGATTTATCAGTGGAAATAATTCGGAACAAGCTGAAATTTGGTACACATGTCTGGGTTAGGCCTAGAAACAACCCAGCAAAACTCAATTAAAATCAATTGGTGGGAACGGCCGCCATCTTGAAAAATCCATTTCCGGTATGTGTTTTCAGCATATTTTTGTTTTTTGTGCAAAAACCATTCAAGATAGAATAGAATTGTACTGGTCGTTTTTTGTGGAACATAAAGTATCCTATGCAAAGAAAAAAAATCATCTCTGTGGGCCATAGACTTTACGGCTGGGAACGGCCGCCATCTTGAGAAATATATTTCTGGTTTCGTGTTTCCCAGTATATTTTTGTGTTTTTCTGAAATACCACTCAAGATACGATAACATTGTTCTAATACTTTTTTGTAGAGCATACAATTTTCTATCAAAATTTAAATTTTTGTGTCTGTGGGCCAAAGATTATTATTATTAAACTAGTGAACCTGTGCGGTTCAATGGGCCTCAATAAATCACCATTGGGTCTGCTAGACTTTAAGTTTTAAAAATGAAGTGGACACCTTAAATTAGTGTTTCACATAATCAAATAAGACATTTTTTAAGCTATATGGTAAGGAAAAAATTGAATGATTAAAAAAAATTAAGAAATTAAACATACAAATGATTATAATATAGCCTATTAGGGGGCTTAAGATTTGATTACTGTTTTTTACAAGGGGAAAAAAGGGGTTTGAAAATATCAAATTTCATATTTTGTTAATATTGAGCGCTTTCTTACTTAATTAATTTCTCTTATTTTTATATTATTTGATGTCATAGAGATTTTACAAAAAAAAGGTAAAGAGAAAAAATTAAGCTGTTCTAGCACAAATAAATCTCTACAACTCTTAAGTGATTAAATTTAAAATTTACATGCAAGATGTGCTGTAATGTTACGTTACTTACATATATTGCTGCCATGTCTGTCTGGCTTATTTTTAGTTATCGTACTATTTACTAGCATTATTTGAGCATTCCGGCAAAAAATAAATGAACAAAAATGTAGACATTCAATACATTTATTGGTGTTAAGTACAAACATTTAGTAGTTTAAATGAAATAATATGTGACAATCTTTTAAAATAAGTCAAAATGTATATAATAAGTCATTAGCTAAAAAAAATGTAAAGTCAAAACAAAATTTTTCTTGTTACTCGGCCGATCAAAGTGGGAAGTCATTACAATGGCCGACACCCGTTCATCTTCCTTGGTGTAATCCTTTGCTGTTGCATCATCAGGTTGGTTCAAATCTTCATCATAATCTTCTTCAAGGTTTCAGTCCTTCCTCTTCTGCCACAGGCTGTGGTGAGTTTTGGCAACCAATCTCCTTACAATAAGAGCATGCTAAGGTGCACCTTAAACCTGCTTTCACGCAGCCACATTCTGAGTGGCAACCTTTAATACATCTGCACACAACCAACTTTAAAAGGTTTTCAGGTACGGGAGGCTTTAAGGTGGTAACTGGAACTAAGAAATTCCCATGCTGTTTCTGCCATCACTACTTTTCAGGATCCAAAACATTTCCGTACCACAGCTGCACTTAGTGAAAGACTCTTAATATATGTTGATGGGCAGCTTCAGTTGTCGGTGGAAGACTTGCCAAGTTCACTTCATGTTTTCCTTTTGACACCAACTGACAGAATTTATTGTATCTGTACTTTTAAAGAAGTTTCTTTATGCTTTGCTTCGTAAATGCGCAGCAGACATTTTTTTCCGGCAGCTTGCAAGACTTCAGGCTGTGCTGACGTATCATTGAAAGTTGACAACATACCCCTAAGTCCAGGGTCAGATTGGACTAATTTGAAAACTTTCTTTTTCCCTTGTTTAAATAATGACGAAGTTGTGTCACAGCCACTTAATGCACGAAGGAACAGTAGTTGGTCTTTGATGTATTTGAAGTCTTGCTTGTTTGTTTTTGAGTGGAATGCTAAATACGATTCTTTAAAGGTAAATTGTCAACGACATGGTTATTTTTACTACGCATGTGCCCCCCCCCATATTTTTTGGTGTTTCAACGTAAAGAAAATTATGAAAATAAAATTATTCATGTCGCCTTCGGCCAGAATCGCGATACCTATCTCTCATTTAAGAATCATAGTAAATAACATAACACATCTGAAGTAACAAAAATTATTCATTTCAGTTTTTTAATAATTTGTAAATCGACTTCTCCTAATCCCAGAATACGATAATCTCTGATATTTTAATTTTATCACACTTATGCAAAAATTAGTCGAAGGTACAAAAATCAGACAATAAAATAAAATTTTCAAATAGTCTATTCCCTCACCCCCCCCCCCCGATTCATCGGAACTGATAGACTTTTGTTATCCTTGTGTCCTTGTGTTAAATTAAAAAAAATATGCATGTGCATGTATATAAATTATTTAACAGTATAATAAAATAATTGGGTTTGTAATACTATAGAAACTTCAAAAACGAACTACCGCTGTTTAGTTTTATAAGTAGCCGATACGAACGTGGCTAACGCGAACTACTGTCCAGCGGCGCGACCGACTGTAGTCAGTAGTTCACTTGACGGAGTAGTTCTTTTGGCTAGGTCGTTCGCGAACCGTACGTACGACACGACTGCTCTGTGAAGATGTCTTAATACCTCACGTCAGATCAGCATCTCACGTGTGAAACGTTGTAGCATTTCATTATTGCTAATGGAAGCGCCCTAGGGAAAATTTGCCGACCATAAAGTTACGGAAGAAACTCTTGACAAGAATTAAACAGACTGGGATCAACGTATACCACTATTCCTCATGGCGTATAGGTCATCAGTACACGACACAACCGGCATGACTCCAGCAAAATTGGTGTTTGGGCGGGAGATTCGTCTTCCTGGGGCTTTATGTTCGGATGACCTGGGACTCAGTCCCAAGGGGCACAGATCTATTCCTCGGACTTAGAAAAGCAACTGCGAGAAATGAATCGCTTGATAAGAGGACGGCTGAACTTGTGATAAAAATGAAACTCTGTATGACATTCGCAGCAATAGTGTGGGTTTTCAAGGAGATAAGGTTTGGTTGTTCAACCCAAACTCGTGGGTTTAGGTCGTGGTCGCTCACCTAAACTTCTGACTAACAGGATATAGCAATCAAAAAATTAAAAATTTAATTTTCGTTCTCGACCAGTTGTTCTCACGCTACGGTGGCAGTGACTCTAAGAACAGAGCCATAAAACAAAGTAATTGGGGTAGGTGACAACTAACGCCCTATCAGACAATAGAAGCGCGTTCAGTACGAGGCAACAATAAGAAGTGACGACTTGAGTTGACAGGAGCGTGCCAACGGAGAATTATGACACCGTAACAAATTGAACAATGTACTTGGCTCTGCCGTACGTTTACGCAGAATCGAGGCAAGCGTGCATTTAAGGGTGTAGCTAAGGAACGAGATCACTATACAAAAAACGAGACGAGAGACAAAGGGTTCAGGACGTACTGCAGTCTTTAGAAACGATCCAAACAACAAACTATGAAGAGAACCAGCGTCAAGTCACAGCGGGATATACACTTAAGTGACAAGCTGAGATTTACAACGAGAAAGCGTGGAGGTTACAGCTGTCGACACTGGATGGAAAACTGTTAATTGCCATGACGCAGAGTTTCAGAAACGAACAATAACCTAGATGTTTAGAGTAAGCCCTTGCTGGAAACTCGAACAATGAGTTGATTGACACGCGGGGAATGGCTTGCATTTCCCAGAACGAGAGTGACGCCTGGACAAGACGATTCAAAGGACATCTCTAGCTACCTATCAGAACAAAGTATTTCACGAGAGAGAGCGGAAAAGAAGCCCGTTTCCATAGCAACTAGCAGAAGAACAAATCAGAGGGTAGAAGACTGGAAGACTTCGAAATGGTGGGAAACGACTTCGAGAGAGGGTAGTGTTTCAGCCTATCATAGTAATCTTAGGCGTGGACAAGCCAGAGACCAAATTTCTAGTAGGGAGACGTTAATAAAAAACCAAGTGTCCAACGCGGGACGAGGCAGTCTTATTACAAATTTCGGCAGTCTACAATAATTTTCAGTGTGACATAATAATTTTCGGCAGTGATATAATAATTTTCAGGAGTCTTATTACAATTTTCGGCAGTCTACAATAATTTTCGGGAATCACATAATAATTTTCGGCAGTGATAATAATGTTGAAAGTCTTATAATAGTTCTCGAGCAGTTCGCGAGGAGTCTTATATTAAAAACTTTGAGTGTCTAAAATAACTTACCAAACAGTTCGCGAAGAGTCTTATATTAAATCGGACTACAAAAGTATTTGTGCGACATATAACTCTCGTAATTAACTTTATAATGTTACAAACAATCTCACAAGTTTACTAAGTGTCATACTTCTATATCGAACAACCGTGAATTCTCAAAGTACGCGGAATGGTGAACTGAACTTTATTTAACTAAGAATATATATAATTGTTTACGTACTAGAAAACAGTATAACGAGCAGTAATTCACAATGTGCTCGAACGTTGTAATAACATCTATAAATTACCGTAACCAAGACACTTCTATTCAAAGGAAATATTAGACAGACATAATAATACCTTGTGTAGTCACACAAAAAACACACAGAACATTTAATCAAGCAATGATTATACGCGGAGACAAGGTGGAACGTGTGAACACAGAATAACACACCACACTATTCTGTTAACGACGCGAGTGCGAATAACAAGTGAAAGTGATCATCACCATCATTATTTAATGGAGCAGCATTTCCAAAGATCATCATCACCTGGAGATAGCGCCGATGGATTAACGGATTAACCTTTAACCAAGTAACTCTTTATGATCTTGTTAATATAGTCAACTACTGTCCTGTCTCTTTCTAAGAATCTAACCCTGAGCAATTATGATAAAAGTTATTAAAAGAAGGTTGCATTCAATATATATATAATTATGTTCTAATAAAGCCAATCCATCTGGGTGAATGAACGCATTAGGTAGAGTAAATATTATTTGATTTTGTTGTATGCACTTTATGTATGTTGTATGTATTTACAGGGAGCCATTAAGGAGGAATTTATGTTTTGAGATATGTTGTATGTATTTACAGGTACCAGGAAGATATATATTTGTTATTGAATACGAAATGTTTAACATATAATACATTAGTACCTAAGCAATCAATAATGCGTTCATCATTCTCAGTAAACCCTGTGTGATTCACAATTCACATCACTATTATAATTTAATATTAAAGAATCAACCTAAGTAAATTAGTAGATTTGTGCCTTAATTACATTGTGGTAGTTAGCTTATGAAGGGTCTACTCATTAACCCCTACGTTATTAACAATTAAGAAATTGCAAATATCATTTACATCCCAATTATATATCGTATAAAATTGGCGCTCCAACAACACGGGGCTATCTAAAGTCAAATTTTATATAATTAAGGTAATCTATTAATTTATGCAAGTAATTTGCATTTTATACACCGTATAAAATTGCCGCCCAAAGAACGTGGGGCATTACAAATGTCAATTAACCCCAATAAACCCTATAAGGAAAACAGGAAAGGACCTTACGCTGTCAAAAAAAGGATCAACGATGTTGTGTAACAAATATCTTGTTTATCACGTAGGAAGACAATATTCGATTTTCAACAATGCCAATTTTAACATTATGACGTACTTCATACACTGTAAAAAGGCGACAACCCAGTAACCTCTAACTGAATGCTAGTAAGTATTTGAAAACAGAGGATGATTGAAATACCGCTTTAAAAGTAAGCGTTACAAGTAACCAGTATTTTTTATGTAGCAGTTACGTGGTAACATATATCAGGAACGCGTACTTATAACCGTTTCAGCAAGTCACTGTTATCAGTAACCGACTAACCGTTACCGCGGTAACTGCCACTTTCAAATACTGACCCCGCAATTGGAAACGTATCGGATATTAAGCTGATATCCGAATTGGGTCGATGCATGTTTGGTTGGTCCAGCACCGTTTGTATTCTGGGGTCATGCCACAGACTGTCGTTTCACACTTTCACACTACGTTTCACACTTAAGATGTTACTGTCATCTGTTTCACCAATAGTTAACGTTTAAGTGACGCCGGAACACAATGGGGCGCAGTTACCTTAAGGTCACCTCACATTTCAAACCCAATCTGTTTAAGTAATTCCATTTTCAAGAAAGAAATGTTGGAATACTCGTCGCCCAGTCAGCAGATGCATTCGCCATGCCGACGTGGTTCACTATTTTCACGATAGATGGCGCCACCGACTATTATTTTGAAATTACGTCATAATATTCCATTTTTTTGTTTTATAAATTACAATTAAGCGACGCGGACAACTGCAAATATCGAAAAATCGTTGGTTCCGTTAAGCAACCGATAAACGACCGGTAAAAACGGACCGTGCAAACAGACGAGACCGTCAAAGATCGAGTTCGCGTCGTTTTAAAATAGCGTAACGTTGCCACGTTTAAGGCCGGCCACGGCCTGAGTCATTGTTTAGTTTAGAAAAACACGAGTCTCATGCATGTGTCCTTGGCAATGGCGTACTCGTTTGGGGCCATGGGTACAAGTAATTAACGAATTCCGTTTGTACACAACTTGATCACAGCTGACAACTTGATCGGTTGATCCATTTGCCGATTAATTAAACAAAAAATATATAATTATGTTTGTTACAACACTGAGGTTTTGCTCAAGACACCAATGTTATTGAAGATTTGAGGCTGTTTTCTTCATGTAGAAGTGCACTGATTGTTTGAAATAACCAAAAAGTTCAGAATATAATTTTTAGTAGAGTATATAAATTAATAATACAGTAAAGTTATACAGCTGTTTAAATTACAATGGTCGAGCATTTGTCGGAATCTTTTACTGAGAATTGTTCCAATCAGAACTAAGCGAAGATTGTTGATTTACTCCTGTCACAGGCCTGACGGCTCGCAACAGATTTATGCAGTTACTGGAGGTTATTTCAAAAACATCTGCTGGGTTTTCAAGTACAACTATATACTAGATAAACTCATAAATTATTTATTTATATTTATCAGTAAATAAATAAATACTATCTGTCACAACTACAGAAGCGCATAATGCTCCGACAATCTCTGCCGAGCTTTCACGTGGTCTGGCCACATGTTGGAACCGGAATAGGCCTATTTGTCTGGCAAGAGGTTATAAAAATATATTTAGAAAAACATGAATAAAATTTAGTTTTACTGCTATAACGTTAATCATACATTTATTTCAGCACTTTGAAGTCGTATATCTCCAAACTGGAACGGAAAAAGTGTATAGAAAACTCGTAGAAGCAAGTGAATGAAGAAAGTCAAGGAGGAAAGCTGATGCGGTACGGTGTTTTACACACAGTGAAGTTTTGCCGGAAAGGGAGAAATCTAGATAACAAACGTAGGAAACACAAACGTGGACACTCGGAATGTTTACCACATAATCGTATAACGGTGATGTTATTTTAAACCTTTTGAGTACGTTCAACCCTTTACGTATAAAATAACGCGAATTCAGAAAATATTTGTACAAAAGTGAGCTTTGCAAAATTTAAAATATTTAAATAAAATTAAGTAATTTTGGTTGCATTTATGTCATAATTGTTTCCGTGCTCCAAAATCTTTGATAGGTAGTAACCAGTACGGTAATGTACTATTTTTAAAAATTGATTGAAAATTTCGAGTTATTTAACAGTTTTGAAAAATGTTACAAAACTTTCAGAAATGGCTATGTTCAAAACAAAAAAGAATTATTTCTCACATCATACCTTCTAACGTTATCCATTAGACGCGATGTTAATTACAAATTGGACGTCTTTTTTTCTTATGAGCCACTGTGGAGTACGTTTGGTTCAACTGGTTCCTCCCTTTTTCTCCTCTCTCTTCCTCCTCTCCCACATCTCCTTCATTCATGATCTGGCAACCATTCTTCGACGTCTTCTTGAGTAATCTGGAGTTCTTCTATGTATTTTTCTGTTTCTGATCTTCTGTATATTTTGATTTTTCTGAACTAGTTAAAAAGCTTCCGTTTTAGTCTGTCATGATTCATTCTTTGAACATGTCCGCAGAAAATAATTCTTCTTTTTCTAATTACGTCTGTGATTTTCTCAACACGTGTGCACAGCTCATTATTGTGGCGTCTTCTGTACCTCTGTTTTTCATCTTTTATTGATCCCAAGATTTTTCTTAATATTTTCATTTCTGTGACTTCCAGTTCTTCAATCATCATCTTCTTGTCCAGAGTCTGACACTCAGCTGCATAAAGTGCTTCCGGGCGAATTACTGTTGAATAATGCCTAAGTCTGGCATTAATGGATATTGATTTCGTGGATATTTTTTAATTTATTATATTATCAAATTCAAAAACCAGACATACTGCTATAACGTTTTATTTATTAATTTTTTAAACTTTTGAGGCCTTGTGACCGGTAAGGGAACCGGTAACAAGTCGCCAGACTTCCCACTCCGTTTCTAGCAACCAAGTTGAATTTCTATATAAAGTACGCGTATAGAGACGTACTGAAATACTGTACAGGCTCTACGTCCCCAGACAAATCTCTTGTGAGTGAAATTAAACCAAGTGTCATAACTAAAACTGTCTTAGCTTTAGTGAATGGCGGCCTTTGCTCTTCAAAACAACGCGTTTTGAAACAAAAACATTGGCAATATAGTTCCATACAGTGAGAAAGCAACTTCTCAGCCCTCATCCCATCGTTAAATGGGCTTTGGGTATAGTTAAGCACGTCTATTTATTGACGGTAAACCGGAACATACATTTACTCTGTTAAAATACCGTCCGCGACGGAAAGAAATATGAGGGGAAATCCCCCTTTCGGAAGACAATAAGAAAGACGTTAAGAAGATTATGTAATAAACTGCAGACTGTGAATATCCGGAGGTTTACAGTGAACTGACCACATGACCAACTTCTTATTCCTCTTCTTCAGCGGCTCAACAACCCATTACTGTGACAAGGCCTCCTTTAACAGCCTCCACCAGTTGTACCGGTCAAGTGCAGCTGGTCTCCAGTTCCGGGTCCCAAGGATATGGCGCGGATCATAGTTCACACCGACTTCCCAACGTAGTTTGGGTCTCCTGGTGCCATAGATCTGTTCTGTGAGTGCCTTTCTGGGTATTTGATTCTCCCCCATTCTGATCACATGTCCACCCCACCTGAGTCTATCAAGTTTTATAATTATCACAATATCTGGTTCATTCAGAAGAGTGTTCAGTTCTTGGTTGGTCCTTTCCCTCCATTCACCTCCCACACATACTGGATCAAAAATGGTGCGGAGGATTTTGCGTTCATGAACCAGCAGGCTTGACTCAGACTTTCTAGAAACGGTCCAGGTCTCAGAACCATAGGTGACAACGGGGCGGATCAGTGTTTTACACAGAAGCAGCTTGATGCTCCTGGCAATTGTTCTGCTCTGGAACAGGGGTATGGGACCAAAGAAGCACCTACAGTATTAGCAAAAAAAGGCCCTGTTACGCCGACAATACACTCCAAGGTTGTGGTAACCAATCCCTTCGACGGAGTGGATCGGTAAGTAAACGAGAGATGGGGGTTCTGTCAGGACAGCCTGGCGGTATCCTGGGTCCTGGCCTGGCAGGATGGTGCACATCGGCAGAAGGGTGTGCATCCAGTGTGGAGGCGGAGGAGGCTATATTAGCCCAACGACTGCACACATGGGCTGAGTCAGTTAGCCTACTGCGACCGGGCAGAGAGAGCTCGTCAGCTGAGGTGAAAGCAATCCTCTACGGGAAGATCACCCCGAAAGCAAAGCTCCTGGTCTTCCAGGTTGGGGGTTGGATCGGAGAATTCACATACCCGATCAATAAAACACTTTTATGTGCAGATATCTATCAGTTTCTTTCGCCAGCCAGTTTTTACAAATATGAATATGATGGCTAATTTATTCCCTGTAGGGGCCCGATCGGATCAGGGGGGGGGAGTCCTCAGAACTTCATGTTACTGCCAAAGAAAGAACACGCAGAAATCACATGACCAACAGTGAGGGGAAATAAACTATGTTGCAATGGAAAAATTAATATTTTCCTGGATTCAATTAATTTTTCACTGCCTTTACTATTTACAACGTGTAAACAAATGCATTTATTACCGTAAATTACAGTTTAATATTTTTGTTTGAATGAAAGCAGTGAGAGAAGACCGTTGATTGCTGTATGTACATAAATCGCATTGTCTAATTTGTATTTTTACGCATTAAAGCAAATAATTGGATATTTAACACTCAAACTAAAATAATAAACGAACAATAATAACATGTATATTTTAAGTATTTTCAGTTAATTTTGCTTTTGTAATCTCCTTGAGGCTTCCTTTCTTTAGTGAAAGTGAGTTTTTGGTAAACTAGTCACCCTTAGAAATTGTAAATAAGTTTCACTTAGTAAACAACTGACAGTATATAAACGGAGCGAAATATCCGAACGATGATCAATCCCAGAGGGTTGCAGTACGACATATTGTCAGTGACAGGCTCGTCGAATAGTTGACTTGTTGTTAGCTAGGTAAAGTAGAGAATTAATTTATAATTGTACGTAAAGAAGTTGTTGAAGTGTTTAAATTGAATAAAGAGTCAGTATTATAAAGTAATAAAGAATAGAGTCTCAGAAGAGTTAATGTAAAAGGAAATTAAATGCACTTATTGTGAAATGGAATAATAATAGAAACAACTAGTAGCATTGCATTGTATCAAGTAACCTTCTGATGGTGGAATAAATAATTCTTTTGGTATCTTTTGAATTTCTTAATTCTTAATAAGGCAACGTACTCCTACTAAAATTTTCTTAGCCACTCGAGGAAATAGTAAACTGTCATTATCATCGTACAGTTGGTAAAAAATGTTCATCATAAAATATTATGGTCCTTTGTACAACACACTGTATAAGACAACAGGATGTTTTGAATGTATTCTGGAAAATCTAGTTTTGGTGATTTACACCTTTGCTAAAATCACAGATCCTATTAAGTTTTCTCTTTAGTTTCAGTCTAATTAGGGAATTTTTCAACATTACTGAACTCAACGTAAAACAGCTAAATTAACACAGACGCCATAAAGGGAATAGTCAAAGCGATTTAGCCGACTGGTAAATGTCTGAGATGCTACTTGCACCAGTTTCCTCTGTAACGTGTCAAGTAGGTTGCTCTGAAGTAGGCGTACTCCTCGTAAACTTAACGTAAACTGTGTCTCTCCAACCTCTTGTCTGTAATCCTAGTTTCCGTCGATCCGACACATAAATTAACGGCAACGTAAATCAACAACAGGGGATCTATTGTGGGGAGAGAGGCAAGGGGAAATCCTCCGCTAAAAATATTAGTTACAATATTTTGTTCACACCCCGAATGAAAGAAAATGATTTTATCACTTTTCAAAGCTCAGTTATAGTGTTAAAACGTTGGAAAATGACTTTTAAGAATAGTCAAAAATTATTTCAGATTTCTAAAACCAGTTCCCTTTTTTTCTAAAAAAAAGGAAATATTTTATTATGGCCGTAAGATTTTTCTGATTAATGTTTTTGGCAAACAGATGAGGCGTGCTCATAACATGTACTACAACCTGCCTAGATTTTCTAAACACAATATAATTCGCGAAATAACTAACGCTGAAGCGGCTATAAAGACATTAAGTGAACAGGTTAAACAGAACGAGGCTCGTGTCCTCATTAATAATAAATTGAACCGTGTATTAAAGAATGAGTGCAGGCATCCATCGGTTGATAAATATCGTAATGATATGAAAACTATACACAACATTAAACGTAAACTTGTAGATAACAATGCCATAATAACAAAAGCCGATAAAGGCAGTACAGTTGTAATTCTAGATCAACATGAATACAAAGCGAAAGTTTACGAATTTATCAAGGATAATAATATACGCACATTAACGAAGGACCCCACCGCAGACTATATTAAAGATATAAACCACAGTATAAATAAATGTACGAATCTGTTTGATATACGTACCATGCCTCAACTCAAACAAATACATACTCGCGCCCCTGCGCTTAATGGTCTGCCAAAAATACATAAGGGGAATATGTCCATACGACCCATAGTTAATTTTACCACAGCACCCGGATATAAAGCGGCTAAAAAACAACTACAGGTTTTAAAAAATAATATAAAAATAAACAATAACCACAGTATCAGGAATAATATTCAATTTGTGAATCGGGTAAAATCATTAAGAATATTGCCACAGTATAAACTTATGTCCTTTGATATTGTGAACCTTTACACCAATGTTCCAGTTACCCAAACCATCAATATTGTACAAGAAAATCTGGAGAGTTCAGGCAGCTTGAATCAACAAGAAGTACAGGAACCTATCATGCTATTAAGAGTAATACTAAGCCAGAACTATTTTACGTTTGATAATAGGTTTTTTGCCCAGGACGATGGACTTGCAATGGGTTTGCCACTTAGTGGTTTTTTGGCTGACCTCTATCTTAACCACTTTGAAAATGAATACGTATTGTCTCATAAGAATAGGTTTTATAAAAAGATCATTTCATACACGCAGTATGTAGATGATACATTTCTTGTGTTTCATGGCACATGTAGGCAGGCAGAAATTTTGAATAAATATATAAATAGTATACATCCAAACATAAAGTTTACACTCGAGTTGGAGAACGACCATAGCTTAAATTTTCTTGACCTGATGATACAAAACATAAATAACCACCTTAAATTTAAAATCTACAGAAAGCCGACTACTACGGACATTACTATCCATGCGTCCTCATTTCATCCATTCGTTCAGAAAATGGCGTCTTTTAACTCCTTCGTCAACAGGCTATTGAAAATTCCATTGGAGCCGGAGGACTACCGTGAAGAACTTAGTACTATAAAGTACATAGCGATGGCCAACGGTTATAACAGCGTGATTGTGGATAGGTTAGTAAAAAAGCAAAAAAAGAACCTGCATAGAAATAACAATGAAACACACAATACGGTTCAGAAATACATAGCAACTGAATATACGAATCTTTTACCCAATACTATTTATAATATTTTTAGAAAGTATGACTATACAGTATCTTTCAAGACGAATAACAGCATTTTAAAAACTTTAAGGCCAAAATCCAATAAACCAGTAGAAAGCTGTTCAGGGGTGTATAAAATAGAATGTGAAGTATGTAATAGTTTTTACATTGGACAAACAGGCAGACATTTTTTAGATAGATATAAAGAGCACCTGCCTAGGGGCAACATCAGGAACGTCAAATCAAACTGTGCCATGCATATCATCGATCACAACCATACCTATTCTAGTTTTAGAAATAATTTCAAACCACTGCATTTCTGCAAAAAGGGTAAACTCATGGACGCACTGGAGGAGTTTGAAATTTACAGAGCCTCTACAACAAACACACAATGATCAGCTTCTGAACGAGAAACTGTCGTTCAAATCAAACGAACTGTATGATACTGCTATACGCATGCTGAAACAGCACGACAAATAGGTACAGGCCGAATAGATTTGTCAGTCGCTCACGGGGTCGGTAGCGATGCGCATCGTGAGATAACGCGAGTGGGGAAATCGACTGAGTAGCGAGATGTGCGTGACCTTTATATATTTTTTATCTAGTGACGTGCTCTACATGAGTGAAACGTTTATCCACCTGATGATGGGACTTTAAGTCCCGAAACGCGTAGTGTATATTGAGAACACAAAGAAGTTGTGAAGAAGGAAACCAAGGTAATTCTAATATTAAATTTAATTATATAGGCAACTTGGAGACCACAACAATTATGTAAATTAAATTTGTAAGTTGTATTGTTATAATACGTTATTGGAAAAATGTTGATTTATTAATTATACTATTATTCTTGACAATCTATTGAGCTTCTAATACAGTTGATAAAAAATAATTAATCTGTCTCTGCTGACCTTTGTAACACAAACTAAAATTAACTTTCTATAATATAGTGAAATAAATTAATACTTAAAAGTGGCAAAAGGTGATACGTGTGTGGACCCAAAGTGTTCCTTGCGCGAAAAATAGGTCTGCAATAAACGTGACCCTCGAGAAGTTATGGCGAACAGTTCTACAGCCTCTTCTCCTACCTGCAAGTATTGCCTTACACTCATCATTTTGGAACGGAAGAACTAGTTCCTTATAACTGAGCCGATACGTCTGAATATAGATCTGTGTTCAGATCACTTTAGATCTTTGTTCGTGCTGCTTTCGTTTATTAATTTAATTTGTTAGATGCTGTGTGTTTGTGCGTGTGTGAACCCAGCACGTGCTATTGAACGTGAATTGTGACCTGTTAAGTTGTTTGTAACGGCTAAGTAGTAGAGCTGTTTCTTACAACAATGACTGTGGGCAGATGTGTCAGGTAACAGGTATAGAGGAGGCTGTAAAATACCCTTCTTGGGTCTATTTTTATTGCACCCTAATTGTTCGCTTGACAAATTATTTCTGGCCCAGGCATGTCACTTTTACCCCTTAAAAGTTCTTTTTGTCTTTTTTTTACAATAAAATCTTTGCTGATGTGGTAGAGTCTTTCTTTAATTTTTTTTTCAATTGTACACATAAATAATATAGGTTCACTTCCCTCATTTAATGTCGACTGCTGGTCCTTCAGACGATGGGTTGTTCCTATACGGAAGAATACGTGCGTCGATTTCCTCTGTCCGGTTTCAGGGGCGGTTTCAGATGTGAAGATATTTCTCATGGCAAAGATAATTTGGTGGTTCCAAATTTTGGTGGTTGCAGTAATTGGTTGAGTGGATGGGATACCGGTTAAAAGACATTAAACTATCATAATCACAGTTATACAAAATGATTACTCTAATTTTATAACCTCAAATAACGGATAACGTTTACCTTGAACCAATGTAAACACTAAACCTGACAAAACTTACAAATCAAGGCTGTGCTGATTTCATGAGACAACTAAGTTGCGCTACAACGCTACTAGCGGAGCGTTGCAGAATCTTTGCAACCGCCTAGCTAACATTGGGAACATAGGGCAGTTGCGAAGAGTAGCACACGTCCTCCCATATGTTTGTGTAGTAAGCTCTACCATATACTGTTGAAGTTGCAAACGGCCTACAATTACAACAACCACATTTCAATTGTACGCGAACGTTACCGCGTAGGATCTAATACATTCTCCGTAGAAATTTATGATACTTTTAGCTGCTTAATGTTTTCGTATATTATTTTGTAGTTTAGTTATTCTATATTGATGGTTGTGCAACGGTTCAAACATAACACCAGCCGCCACTGATAGGCAGACCGATCGTCCTGTTCCGAAGACAGCCTGATTAAATCGTTCAAAGTAATTATCATGGACTGAATTTTCGTTACCTGACTGGTTCTTCGATAACATCTATGATTTTTCTATAGATAATAAATGTTCTTGTCCAAGAAGTCTTCGGACCTGAACAATTCTTGTTCAAAAAAACCTGATTATTTTGGTGACCAAATTTATGACCATAAAACCTTTTTGCTAAATAAAATGCATACATTTAGTTTCTGATTTTTAAAATAACTGTTGCCATCAGTTATGTCTTTTTATTACGAACACCTTATAGTCCCATCTCAAAATTTCCTATAGACTATCACGAAAGTTATTTAAATTAACGTGTGTTTTTATACGATCGCACACGCGGCTAAGCATCCTTACACACCATTTCGCTGCACTTAAAGTTGTTTTACAAGCCTAAAGATACTTAAAACTAACATTTTTCACAATGTCCTTATCAAAAACTTTTTACTGTTCGAACATGAAGTCTCTACTTCTTCACACAGTCTCTTTATAAGCTATCATATGCTTTACACTCTGCTACATTCCATATTCAATTGAGATGTCCACTGCAAGAATATATCGATAGTGAGGAATGAATGATGAAAACCAATATTTCCTGGATTCAAATTAATGTTTCACCGCTTTTATAATATACGTGTAAATAATAAAATATTACCAGAAATTGCGGTTTAATATAATTAGTTGAATTGATAATAATAATAATAGTAATAATAATAATAATCATAATAATAATAACATAATATATACAGGCCTATATAATAATAGTTTTGTTGAGTTTATCGACAATATTTAAAAATCAATTATCGTCCGATAGCCTAATGGGTAGACTCGCTCGTTTTTAAGTAATTCGGATAAATGGCAGAATCGACTAAAAATTATATATTATTTTAGTACATATGTATATCACACTACCAGTACATTCATCTGTTAACGTACAATGATATAATAGGACTTCAGTGTGGGAAATTCGTGTACATTGTCGGCGTTTTCCGATGTTTGGATGGTGATCTTTATTTGTTCTGAAATGTATAAAAAGCATTTCGTGCATTCGCTATTGCATTGCCATCATACAGCTGTTTAACCGATTGGTCACTGTTAATTAATGTTTAGTCGGATGTTCAGTCAACCAAACAACATACCAGGTCTGACCGGAAAGTGTCCGACCACGTTGAATATTACGGCAACCTGTTGTGGAACTGCGTGGCACTCAAACAGAACCTTCGCGTATGTTTTAACATTCGTTAACATATTGGATCATTCAGTTAGCTGCAAGAGTCTGTCCTGTAAACATGTTTGTCTGTGACAGCCGTATTCACGTGTAAACGACAGGATCAGCGATTTCGTATTAAATTTTGTGTAAAACCTGAAGACGCGTCCACAGAAACTATCAAAAAGGTTAAGAAGACTTTCGGAGAGGACTGAATGAGTGATACACAATCAAAGTGTGGTACAAACTCTTTAAAGATGGCCGGGACTCTGCTGAAAGTGAGTTATTTCTAGAAAGCCTTTAACGAACAGAACACGCGAAAATATTGAAGGCAGGCAATAAACGGCTGACAGTGCGAAAAATAGAAGGAGATCTGAGGGCTCTTGTGTTCGGAGATTTTGGCGCAAGATCTTGGAATGGAACGTGCTGAGGTTTTGGTTGTACCGTTTTAGTAGAAGTGAAACAGAGGGTATTTTGCGCTCTAGATGGAGCCGATTCCTGTGACTGATATTGTATAAAGAAGGTTGTGGTAACCAATCTCTTCGGCGGAGTGGATCGGTAAGCAAACGAGAGATGGGGGTTCTGTCAGGGCAGTCTGGGGGGATCCTGGCCTGGCAGGATGGTGCACATCAGCAGCAGGATGTGCATCTAGTGTGGAGGCGGAGGAGGCTATAGTAGCCCAACGGCTGCATACATGAGCTGAATCAGTTAACCTACTGCGACCGGGCAGAGAGAGCTCGTCAGCTGAGGTGAAAGCAACTCTCTAGGGAAAGAGCAGCCCGAAATCAAAGTTTCTGGTCCTCCAGGTTGGGGGTTGGATCGGAGAATTCACATATCTCATATGTGGCACTCTTTTATGTGGAGAAACCTATCAGTTTCTCAACCAGTCAGTTGTCTGCACTTGACCGGGACACTTGGCGGAGGCTGTTAAAGGAGGCCTTGACTCAGTGATTTGTTGTCGCGCCGCTAAAGAAGAAGAAGAAGAAGAAGAAGAAGAAGAAGAAGAAGAAGAAGAAGAAGAAGAAGAAGAAGAAGAAGAAGAAGAAGAAGAAGAAGAAGAAGAAGAATTCTGCTGACTGGACGATTGTTCAACAAGTACAGATATTAATTGAATATTTTTATTGAATAATGCAACACGCGAATCGGGTCAGTGCGGTTTCCTACAAACAAACACAGTGTCGCGTTGTACAAACTTTATTTCCCCCGAGAACTGGCTAACGCACGATTTTTCTTGGCCAGCAGTTAAACTTGTTTCCCGCAATCAATGAGCAAACGTAATCATGTGGGTGGGAAGGGGGAGTTCAATCCGAACGTGAACATTCCGAAAATACCGCCCGGACAATAGCGGCTATTTCTGTCTGTTAATGAGGTTCCGTCTTTCAATGTTAAATAACAACGTGAATTTGATTTATTGGAATTGTACGATTATTGGACGTCACTAACTGTTGCGTACGCACACACGCACACGGATACAACTCCTCACCTCCGACTTGCTCCCTTCGTATGTAGTACTGCTTTAGACTGAACTCTATGCCTTGAAAGAAATAAGGGAAAGAGAGAGAGAGCGTAGACACGCGCATGCGTAGGCACACGCAGTGGTGTAAACAAACGAACGACTACTGAGAAATATTACTACCGATCCACATTACATTATTAAAACTCACTCATCGCTCACTTTCTTCTCATCTAAAAAAATATTTTTCTCCCAGATTCTCCAAAATGTTTAATTTGCACAAGGTACTTGTAACGCTCCTTCGTACGCTTTTCTTCGGATTGTAAACTATTATCCACTGGCGTCCTTTCTAGATACACCCAGCACAATAACCTTGTCTTTCTAACATGTGGCCACTCGCTACACTAGATTTATGGCGTGTCAATTAGACTTGCGTAGACGGCAGCGGACAGCTTTCACCCGTTTTTTGTTCGCCACCCTCCTACAAATAGCTTCATACATCAATTGTCACCACGTTCAATGACACTTACCTTAACTAAAAGAAAATTTTTATTATTTTATTTATTTATTTTTTTATTGAAATTTGGCATTATATATTCAACAGAAGGGTTTCTCGCGACGAAACCATGTTTGAAGACACCGTGTGCAGCCGAGGGTAGTAGGCACTTTCCGAGGACAATATTTGATCTCCTCAAAGAGAACGCGAGAGTGCATGATCGGCCACCACAGATTTCTCCGGCTGACTCAAGTGACAACAGCTGCTGTGTTCACCAACACGCGTGCTGACACGTGTACTTGTATCATTACAAGTACGCATCATTTCTGGGTTTTCAATTAATACTTTTCTTTTACTTCTACATTTTTTCCACTTGAACCCCACGCTTTTAAACACTCGCGTTAATGATTTAGCACCCCATGGAAATGGATTCTTTCTTTCACGACAGGTAGAAGTTTTTTAACAGTGGGCACAACAGTTTGATTTTTATAAAAATCCTGAACGATATTTCTTACTCACACTTATCAAAATCATCAAGAAATAGTTTCATTTTCTCGCATTTTATACGTTTTCCCCGGTGTGGAGAGTTTTCCTTCTGGACTGCATTTCCTTTGCATTCTCAAGTATTTAACGAAGCCTTCCGATTTATCACAGTAATAGGCCTACGCATCTCGTTTTGTTGCTTGATTCAGTGGGTATGTCAGTGAGTTTCGTTGTTTTTCTTAAATTCTTAAATCACATTTTCAAATTAAATTACTAATTATTTCGTTACCTTCACTGTCAACAACGAAACTTCATTTTTTTTCTTATGATGCCCCTTGAAGAGACATTGCGAATAGACAGCTACAAACAAACAAATGACAGGATAATTCACTCGCTAACTGAAAGTAATTAAAAGCACAGTAATCCTGAACGAGTGGACGCTAGTCTGACTGAACAAGCGTGGCAGCTGTCATGAATCATTGGCCTTGACAAACTAGCGCTGCTAACACAAACAGACTCACTCACGCTTTATCCCCTCCATCAGAGACACAGAATTCAGTCTCATGCAGTTCATAACCGCGCATATCCACAACTTACTTTTCCATGCAGATATAAATACAACATTTAAATTCATAAACATTTGATAATACAAAACAATTACGAACACACAGAGTGTAGTAACTACGGGTGGAAGGGGTAATCAATCCCCTCCCCCAGAGCTATTAAACATTTCAGTGAAATTACGTAATCACATACCACAGGCGTATTTATAAGCCAGTTGCTGGATCAAAATAAGGCTCATAAATAATTATATATATAACTATATGGAAGGAATCTTGAGAAACTCAGTGGGAAAATGGGGAAGGTAGTCTCATCCTCTCCCCAGAAACGTTTCCACGTTCCCATCCGCCTCCACGAGGGGGGAACACGACTGCTGACTAGTTTTAGCAGAGAAACGCGTATTGTTTTTACAACAAAATTGTTCGAATTTTTATTACCAGTACAAAAAGTGCAAAACAGTGTCATTACTAATTATGTTCAGTTCACTAATTTAGTTGTAATTAACTGTAAACTACAATTTTTTTATATCTCAATAACGCAAATACAGTGTAATCATTGCAGTCAGTCATATACAAGACAACTCTTCTCTCTCCCTCTCTCATTCAGAAACGATCTCGGTATACGTTAAGACATAATTACATTAACTACGTGTGCTTAACTACAACAAAAGTAGATTCAAAGACCAGATAGAAAGCTGAACATAAGAAACTGGAAAGCCAAGCCAGGGTATGCAGTGGGAAAGAATGGAATCGACTCTTGGAGCAGGCCAAGACCCACCAACTTGGAGCAGGCTGATGACGAACTACAACAAACGTGTTTAAGAGGCTGCAGGACCACTGCATTCGGCAATTTAAATACATTAAACAATCTCATCAATATTCGTATTGTTACGACGGTCGTCGTATGGTACAGTGGAAAGCAAAATACGAGACATAAATTTTCTACTGTATTGTATTTATTGCTCATAGCCTAAAGGTACCATAAAGTATGAAATATGAACCATGAAATATGAAATAAATTATGGTACCTTTAGGCTATGAACAATAAATACAATACAATAGAAAATTGAGATTATAGGTACCATTAGTAAACAATAAGTGTGTATATTATAAATACATCACATTAATCATTAGTTACAAGACATCAATTAAGTCACTAATCACCAGCTTTAATTATCACAATTAAAATCACAATTAAACAGTTTGTAATCAACAAGATAGTCTCTTACAACAAATCAAATAAAAATTGTTCACACGCAATAATAATATCTACTAATATAAAACACAATTGTATTACAACTGTCCCGCACAAACATAAAACACATAACGCTTCGGGACAATACTACGAACCGCACTCGAATATATAGCAACTCAAACTGGAACTGAGCGTCGCTGAGTACTTGTATTTATACCCTACCGAAAATCCAGAAACATCCATACTACGCATTAACAACGCTACTAGAAAACACCAGAACGTAATTGCTTCCGGCTTGCACACAGTGCGCGCGGCCGCGCGACTTCTGGGACAGTCTAGCTAACGCGTTGAGAATACGCACACACATTACAGCCGGATTCCTCTGGAATATTCGAGAAACACGTAGATTGTTCTGTAATATCGTAACAGTATCATCTACTGAGCACACTCGGTTTTATGTACCGAGTCATGGCCGGCTCTAGTAAAAGGCCGGAATATTAAACGTAGCAACGTTACGTCTGAGGCCTATAAGCATAGTGTAATAAAATAACTAAAGCGAACATGTTATATTTTGATTTAATTTCATAACATACTAAAATCATAAGTAGGCCTATTTATAGCTAAATCTAAATTATAGATATGTGCGCACTTAGTACTATACGTTTAAGTTGATGAAATTAGTGAATTAGTGTTAGGCCTAATGAATTAATTTTGTTCGAAGTATTGAATTTATATCATACGAATGAGTTAATTATTATATTTCTTAAATAATATAACAATATTTTACATAATACACTTTTAATTTGCAAAAAATTAAGAATTATAAAACTGCTATTAACAGGCAATTAAAATGACGCGATTTGATTATTGAAATATGACATAAATTAAGAGATCGTCGAGTCGTCCTCAATTATCAGCTGGTTCCAGTGTTGCCACGTTTAATATTCCGGCCTTCTACTAGAGCCGGGAATGACCGAATTCATTCAGTCTGAGAAGTTAATACAAAGAGTGAACATTTTCATTATTTTATTTTATTTTTTATTATTTTACTATATTTTTATTTTTCTTATATTTTCTATTTATATTTTGTTTTTAATTTAACTTTTTTTTGTACACGCTTTCTGGCGACGTCAGTAATCCTTAATTTATTTTTTATTTAAATATGTATGTACCCATTCGCGATCGTCAGTTTTTATCTTATTAAATTATTTAATAGTTTTTATTTAATTACTATACGTATACATTTATCTACTATCTACCTGCCATCTACCTAAATCTATACACACGCACGCACACAAGCCCATACACAATTCTATTGCTGTTGGTGCATGATATTTGTGATTTCAAAGCGTTTGTTATAATTAGTTACATTGAACAACCCACACGCGCACTCTTTCGTGTTGCTGCACAAACATTAACAGTTAACATTCATAGATTTACAGACGTAGTTGTGTCTTTTGCAGTGGGTTTTACCGCAACCTCATGAGATAGAGAGAGAGAGAGAGAGAGAGAGAGAGAGAGAGACAGACAGACATCTTTGCCCTTATTTTGTTTTTAAATAGGAAACGCGAATCACGTGTGCTTTCTGTTTTTATCATAAGTGGAGAATGCGAGTACTTTGTATCCGTCGACAGAGAGCGCGCAAGTAGCTTCCTACCATAACAAGTAATAATAATAATTAATAATGGTTCCCATGTATACCACCGAAGTAGCTTAGGAGTAGGCAGGGTAGGCTGCCTAATGTGAGCCGTACAGCATACAAGGAAGGCAGTGTGGACAGCACTACGCTTCAGCCGTCCATTATTATCCCCAGGATGTTATCCCAGGTACTCATTTTCAACAGGCTGAGTCGACCTGGAGGCTGAAAAACGCACCTTGATTTTATGGTGCGGGCCCGGGAATTGAACCCGGGACCTCTAGATTAGTAGCCAGGTGCCATACCAACTGGTCTACTGAACCGCCCATGACAAGTAATTTACACAATTTCCTGAGGTAACAGTAGGAAAGGTTATATTTTTATGGCCGTCTAACCTTGAAGAGTCCGCGTTTCGTTAAATTTACGAGGCAACATTGATGGTTGCCAACTGAACTTGCCGCTTCATCCAAATATGTACAGGAAAACGCGTGTGTCGCGGAACTGGCACCGCTGGATGACTTTAAATACGTAACACAAAGTCAATGAATACAGTAATCCCCCGCTTATAACGAACACCTCTAAGAAATATGTTGAAAAATCGAATACAGTCATGCTCAAAAATGACGCTTAGCAATGTATGCAGGTGTCTAACCGTGTGTGACTTATTCCCTACATCAACGGTCTTGTCTCCCTACGTCCTGTTTCGTATTCTGGGAATTGGCCGGCTGTCATTGCTCCTTAGGACTGGACATTGCAACGAAGAGCAGGAGAAGAAGAAGCTGTGTCAGAGAATATTAAGTAAAGATGGTGTATGACTGAGGAGAAGATTGCTGACAGCGTAACAGGAGGGGTTAGAACACTTGCTCGGAATGACAGTTGCTCTGAGTGACACTTGCTCGGAATGTACGTGTGTTATCAACGAGATGATAAAACCCGTGCGCGCGAACACACACACACACAATACAAATATAAACAAACGTATATAGCTTACAAAATAAGCAAGTACTTTGTCTACTTTATTCGTCCAGTCGTATTTAATTAATTTACAGAGAAAGTTCTTGTAATCAGGGAACGTTCGAATCTTACTAGCCAAACAAGAGGGATTCTCATTGTTCCACAAACGTGTATATAATGCTAAATTCTATTCTAGATGTCCGTGCTTCTTTATCTACAGTATTCTAAAATGAAAACCTGTAGACTTATTATCAGTTTAAATAATAATAGTTTAAATTTTATTAAGGCGAAGAATAAATAGTTGAGAAAGATGTGTTCTAGATTTTTATTTTAGTTTTCTATAATTTTATCATTATTTTTAAGGATATTTTTAGCTACATTTTACCGTTTCCAGAGAACATCATGGATAGGTAGTCTTTTATAGTTTCCGGAAACCATTTTTACTTTTTAATTAATTCTATTTATTTTAATTTTATTTTTTTAATAGTTTGATTATAATGTATATGAATTTTTCAGAGATAGTGTTTTATTGCGATTTGTGGATGAAAGCTAAATTTGGAAGTTTCCAAAAACCTTCAAATATTTTAAAAGGTTTAGAAATGAATTGATTATTTTCAAAACAGAGGTTCTTCTCTTCTTTTCTTCAAGGTTGAGGCGTGTTCTGTCAAACGTGTGACCGTAGTACTCAGCGTAAAGTGAATAACATCAGATCAGTAAGTAAAGTGAATGAGAATTAATAAAAAATAGAGAAAGATACATCAGTAAGCAACAACTTTACTTATCACAAGATGGAAAGAACATTCTTTAGTAAATTAAACGGTGTGACGACAGAAGCATGCTAGAAGTTAATGTACTGGTTGGACTTCTTCAAGTTTCCAGTTTTCAAATCGATTGGTGGTACATTATAGGAAAAGAAGTGTTTATGAAAAAAGCAAATACTAAAAAAACGCTGGCACACCTAAAATGTACTTACGGGTGAAGCTTTCAATATCAGAATCATCAAAATTAGACTAATATAATGTGTGTGTGTGTGCGCGCGCGCGCGCGCACTTCTGCGTGCTTGCGTAATATACTTATAACAACAAAACAATAGCAGCAATTAAATAATAATAATAATAATATCTTTATTATTATTAGTAACAGTTATAATAAAATAAGGCATATAGTTAACGAAATTATATAATTATAATGTAATATGATATATTAATTGTAATTAAGATAATTAAGAATATCAATAGAAATCTACAATTGTCTGGGATTCAGGCGCTGAGAATTTGGTCAGGCTAACTAAAAGAATTGAAAATATAAGTTGTTTTCAATTCTTTAGTTGAATGTCGTCAATATGAATGTTCTTTTTTTTTAATTAACTGTTAGATGAAATAAAGTACTATTGTTTGAAAAAATGTAGACAGGTTGTCCACCAGTTTTTAAAACTCATCGTTGGCTTGCAAATTGCAAATGTAACTGCTTAATACCATACTACACTTCCTGGAATCATTATGAATTTCCTAGAACCATTGTTTCTCCGAGCAAATGTCATTCTGAGCAAGTGTCACAACTTCGTAACAGGAGTGCTAGAAAGGTCAGAGGCTGAAGAAGACGACAATTCTCAGCCCAAATGTAAAGTTAGCGAAGTAGAAGACCACTTGAACTTTGTCACTGAGTATGTTCAGCAACCAGAACATGAAAACGCACCACTCTATTATGATATTTGCGATTCAGTCGTTAGTGATGAAAGAAATTAACTCTCATCAATCTCAAACAAAAAGCAGTAGAATAATTTTAATAGGTAAGCCAGTAAATATAAATAATGATTCTGAAACATAGCCATCTTGTTTTTGAAGAAGACGGACATTGGACTAAAATTTTACTGTAATTATGGGTGGTTACTTTGTGTAAAATATAAACTGTTTTTTACAATGGACTAACTTTTTGTTACAATTATGTATACAGTATTTTGTATAATTTACAACTATTTTTTATAGTTGTACTGTTAACTATTTTATTTAAATGTAATCAACTAAATAGTTTCTATTTTATCCACGTTAAACATGGAGGAGAAGCTGATGGATGAGCTTGCTCAGTTGTAGCATTAAGGGAGGTGTTTTTAGTGGGTTAAGAGTCCCACACTACTAGGAACTACAGGGTTCCTAGTGTCTATACAGATTTTCACCTACCCTCGAAAAAAATTTTATCCACGTAATTTAAAAGAGTCATATCCGTATTATAAGGTCTACTTGTTAATACATTTACAACGGACTTTCCAATATAACGGGCACCTCGGGGCCCCTGTTAGTCCGTTGTAACGGGGGATTACTGTACTTAAAAAATACGGATTAAAAGAAAAAAGGTAGAGCAAGTCGTAAATTATTTTCTTATTTATACCATTGTAGTTACGTCACTTGACCGAAAGCCGAATGACGAAGACAAGACCGATCGCTGCGTTTGATGAATACTAATTATGGCAACATGGACTAGGAACGATAACGTGATTTTACTGACGGAAAAATCTGATTAGTGGACAGAGGCAATGTCGGGACAGCGCAGATTTTTTCATCAAAGTCTTCCTTTTGTTGGCTGAGGCAGTGTTAAGGTAAAGTGCCCGAAATCCGTCCCCTGCCCTAAATTCGTCCCCCTCTTTAACTTCCATGGACAGTGCTGCAACCTTGCGACAGCGTAGGAAACTCTTCAGAACCATTCAATTGACTACTGGCAGTGACACAGTTACTTTGTTCCGTTCATTTACGCTTAAATTTTTCAAAAATAGTTTTTGTGAAAGCTTGCTACAGTGTGGAATCAACTTTAAACAGTTATATTGACGCTTCACGGTAAGTTTTTCATCATTTAGCGATTGATAATTATAGATTACTACTTGAATATTGCGTTCCAGTTGTCACAGCCGTGTAGCTGTAGTCGTTGGTCAGAAGCAGTCGCCATTTTTGTTATTACTGGAGTCCTAAATCCGTCCCCTTTGAGATTCTCGGGGACGGATTTAGGACCCTCATAATGCATTTTTCTTGTGATATATTTTATTTTTTCCTGACCACTTAGACTAGTTTCGATTGATGTATGATCACTTGTCGACCTTTTTATAATGTGTTTAACACTTCAATGACTTATTCTTGAAAAGAAAATTAATGCTAATTAATAAAAAGTATATATTAAACTTAAATTTCTATGAAGAAAATAACAACTTTAAAAATGACATTAGGCTACTTTAAATAAACGCAATAAAAGGTAAAAGCTATAACCTAGTTAATAAATGGTTAAGGTAAGTTAGTAAATAAATACCAGGCCTACTAACAAGGCCTACATTTTTTTCAGATGCCGCCCCGCAAAACATGGGATCCTGATGCCATGGTGAAAGCTATCACTGTTGTGAGAGACAAGGAAATGGGGTATAAAGTAGCTGCGAAGGCTTATGGTGTTCCAAGGGCTACCTAGAAAGACTACGTCAAATCTGACCTCACACCTGAGGAATGTGTGAGGTCAAAATTTGGAAGGAAACCAGTTTTTTCCGCTGAGCTCGAGGAAAGTCTTGTTGAACACTGTTTGGATATGGAGCAGCATTACTATGGACTGACTATGTCTGACCTGAGACGAGTGGCTTACCAGTTGGCTATTAAAAACCAAGTCGCTAATCCTTTCTCGAGTGAAGCAAAGGCTGCTCGCAAAAAGTGGGTTAGACTATTTTTTAAACGCCACCCACAACTTTCCCTTAGACGACCACAGAACATGTCAATGGCCAGAGCCAAAGGATTCACAAAAGAAAATGTTGAAAAGTATTTTTCTATCCTGAAGACTGAACTTGAACAAATAAACTTTGACCCCTCAAAAATATTCAATGTAGATGAAACAGGGATAACTGTGGTACAGCACAAGGCTACCAGAGTAGTTACCTGCAAGGGAAAAAAGCAAGTTCACAAACTTTCACCTGCTGAACATGGAGCTACAACCACAGTGATAACCTGTATGTCAGCTGCAGGCCAGTATATTCCCCCTCTACTAATATTTCCACAGAAAAGGTGGCAGGAAGAACTGCTTGACGGAGCTCCTCCAGGGTCGATAGGGGGATGCTCGGATTCAGGTTGGGTCACTGGTCCATTGTTTTTCAAGTGGTTTGAGCATTTCATTTCCACTTTCAAGCCCTCAAAAGAGAAGCCAGTAGTGCTCATACTTGATGGTCACTATTCCCACACTAGAAATCTAGAGCTCATTGACCGGGCAAGAGAGGCAGGAGTATCTATAGTTTCCCTTCCTCCTCACTCAACAGACAAGCTACAGCCTTTGGATGTACCATTTATGTTTCCTCTGAAAACTCGATACGTAAAGGCTATAGAGCAATGGTTGGCCTCTAACCCAAACAGAATTGTGAGGAAACTACAAGTATCC
Organism: Magicicada septendecula; assembly: GCA_034769895.1. Lineage (NCBI taxonomy): Eukaryota > Metazoa > Arthropoda > Insecta > Hemiptera > Cicadidae > Magicicada > Magicicada septendecula. The sequence goes on from CM068376.1 coordinate 22,180,758, forward strand.
AGTTTGTTCTGTGAAGCGTACCTTCGTGCTGCTACTCTTGAAACTGCCGTCAATGGATTTAGGAAAACGGGAATTCGTCCGTTTGATCCCGATGTCTTTCAAGAGCATGACTTCATAGCTAGACAACTTGAAGAGCCAGAGGTGCCTGACAATGGAGGGAATGATGACAACCATAATGCTCCAGCTCCACCTCAAGTGGTCAGTCCAAGAGACATCCAGGAAGTTCCAGTAATCCAGCCTTCCACATCTTCTAGATCCGGGACCTCATTCTTGGTAACAGGAACTCCCCATAAGACGTCTCTAAAAGCCTCCATGGAAAAGAAACAAATGGCAGAAGAGCGTCAGAAGAAACAATCCCAAACAAAGGCCAGGAAAAGTCCCATCATTGAAGATAAAGATCAGTCTGGAACATCATCGACAAAACCTCCCAAAAAGAAAACAAAGAAACATGACTCAAGTTCAAGCGACTCTGAGTATGAAACACAAATTCCATTGGTGTCCACCGATGACGAGGATAGTTCAAGCGATGAAGATGCGTCATGTCCTATTTGTGGAAAGCGTTTTTCCCAAGACAAGGGAGGAGAGAAATGGGTAAAGTGTTCGAAATGCTTCAAGTGGTGCCACGAGATGTGTTCATCTTCACCAAAAGTCAAAAACTTTGTTTGCGATTTTTGTCTGGATGGGTAAATAGATGTAACTTATGTATAAAAATGTATAAACATGTTTCATCTCAATAAATTTATTATAAGAGATCTTAACACTGTTTTAATCAAATTTCCCATAAAAATAAATGAGTAGATATTAACTGGAAGGGGGGGGACGGAATTAGGACACCTTTTTGGAAAATCAAAATTTGCGTTTTGATTATTTATTTATTTATTTTTGATTAAGAAAGATTTATTTAGTAGAATCACACTAGCAGTACTAGTAGGTATGGAGTTGAGTTGCTTAAATCAGCTTTTTAATTATTTTTAACACTAAACATATTTTTAGAATTGAAGATTTAGCTTAGGGGGACGGTATTTGGGCACTTTAACTTAACTATGGATGTATAACATCTATAGTGGCTGTGTGGAAAGCTCGAAAGTGATCAAATACACGATGACTCATACTGAACAATTAACCACCGAGAAACAAGCATTAAATCGCCTTTTACAGTTTAGTACAGATTTTAATAGCAAGGATTAATATTCATACCAAATTTCAGAACAACTTCAGAACTTAAATTTGAATAAGACACGTAGGTTACCATCAAGTAGGCCTATATCTTTTGTATTTACTCATGCTGAATAATAACAAATTACATATTTCAGACATAACGTGTCCTTTTTATGACTGTATTTTAATTTGGGTATTTTTTAAATATCTTTATTGCCATTATTAAAGTTTACAATGTTCATTACGTTCACCACATACTGTGAGCAGTGATAAGTTAAGGTTTACAACGTTCACTACGTTCACCACATACTGTGAGCAGTGATAAGTTAAGGTTTACAACGTTCACTACGTTCACCACATTCTGTGAGCAGTGATAAGTTAAGGTTTACAACGTTCATTACGTTCACCACATACTGTGAGCAGTGATAAGTTAAGGTTTACAACGTTCATTACGTTCACCACATACTGTGAGCAGTGATAAGTTAAGGTTTACAACGTTCATTACGTTCACCACATACTGTGAGCAGTGATAAGTTAAGGTTTACAACGTTCATTACGTTCACCACATACTGTGAGCAGTGATAAGTTAAGGTTTACAACGTTCATTACGTTCACCACATACTGTGAGCAGTGATAAGTTAAGGTTTACAACGTTCATTACGTTCACCACATTCTGTGAGCAGTGATAAGTTAAGGTTTACAACGTTCATTACGTTCACCACATATTGTGAGCAGTGATAAGTTAAGGTTTACAACGTTCATTACGTTCACCACATTCTGTGAGCAGTGATAAGTTAAGGTTTACAACGTTCATTACGTTCACCACATACTGTGAGCAGTGATAAGTTAAGGTTTACAACGTTCATTACGTTCACCACATACTGTGAGCAGTGATAAGTTAAGGTTTACAACGTTCATTACGTTCACCACATTCTGTGAGCAGTGATAAGTTAAGGTTTACAACGTTCATTACGTTCACCACATTCTGTGAGCAGTGATAAGTTAAGGTTTACAACGTTCATTACGTTCACCACATACTGTGAGCAGTGATAAGTTAAGGTTTACAACGTTCATTACGTTCACCACATTCTGTGAGCAGTGATAAGTTAAGGTTTACAACGTTCATTACGTTCACCACATACTGTGAGCAGTGATAAGTTAAGGTTTACAACGTTCATTACGTTCACCACATACTGTGAGCAGTGATAAGTTAAGGTTTACAACGTTCATTACGTTCACCACATTCTGTGAGCAGTGATAAGTTAAGGTTTACAACGTTCATTACGTTCACCACATACTGTGAGCAGTGATAAGTTAAGGTTTACAACGTTCATTACGTTCACCACATACTGTGAGCAGTGATAAGTTAAGGTTTACAACGTTCATTACGTTCACCACATACTGTGAGCAGTGATAAGTTAAGGTTTACAACGTTCATTACGTTCACCACATTCTGTGAGCAGTGATAAGTTAAGGTTTACAACGTTCATTACGTTCACCACATACTGTGAGCAGTGATAAGTTAAGGTTTACAACGTTCATTACGTTCACCACATTCTGTGAGCAGTGATAAGTTAAGGTTTACAACGTTCATTACGTTCACCACGTACTGTGAGGAGTGATAAGTTAAGGTTTATTAATGTTCGTGCTATATATTTAATTCAACAAGAAACAATATTTCATAGGTCCAATTAGCTCTTATCGCCAACAATTTTGTCATATATTTATTGTGCAGTCACTAAAACCTTATACAGACTATACTAAATGTTAACGTATAGCCTACTAGAAAAAATAGATCCTAAACGTTAAAAAATTAGCGCTAACTGAAATAATAGTTTTTAACCTTAATTCACATTAATGATTATTACAGCTAAGATATAGTATTAACCATTATTATAAATAATATAAATAATTAACCTAATATTTGGCAGTTATGGCAATATTCAACATAAAGTCAACACATTCACAGTCAACTAAATCTGATATAATCTTTGCAAATTAAATGAAATTATTATGATAATTGTTAAATATGTTTAGTGGTAAACAAAGCATGAATACTTTCACATCACAACTACATCTAACTGTACTCTTTACAAATAAAACACAAACACAAAACACAAATTTCTTCTGTTAATGATAGCATCTCGTGTGGTTAAAATTATAATGTATGTATCGTTGTATGGTTAATGATATGCAGGATGATAAAGGTATTCAGCTGACTTTCTATTCATTAGGCAAGATTTCAAATGTTTGAGAAAAATTGTTTTGTTTTTTATTTTTTATGTCAGCAGGCAAACAATATAAAATCTAGGACAAAAAATATAAATAAACTTGACATATATTTCCTTTTCAGCTAAAGGTATCAAAAGAGTTTCATTTACACCTTAGTTACAAAATAAAATAAAAATAAAAGTGGAGAAATTTTGAGTAGCTATAGGCCTATGGGAAAAGAGATTTGGCTGACCTGGAAACACACCAAACCTGATCTAACCAGTAATAATAAACTTGACATATATTTCCTTTTTAGCTAAAGGTATCAAAAGAGTTTCATTTACACACCTTAGTTACAAAATAAAATAGAAATAAAAGTGGAGAAATTTTGAGTAGCTATATGGGAAAAGAGATTTGGCTGACCTGGAAACACACCAAACCTGATCTAACCATGTGCCAAAGCTTGATTAATTGACAAACGGTTTTTACGGTGGTCGCGGAAGAAGCGGTCACTGGACCTACTGGTACCTCTTATTAATGGACTGCAAGACGAGAAATATTTACTATAGAAAAAAGGCGGTCACGCGGGCGAAGGAATTTACTCTACTGGTCGAAACTAATTAATTTACTGACGCATCAAATATTCAGGATATTGAGTCCAACGGATCAATTGACGTTCACAGAATTGTACATGTCAGTATCTCATTATCGTTCAATTTTGACTGCGGTTACGCGTTTATTATTATTATTACTATCATCATTATGGATTTTATAACGGTTATTAAAATTTAAGTAAATATAAAATTCTTAAAAAGTATAAAGAACGATTAATTAATTAATTAATTGTGAATAAGTTGCATAAGTTCGACCTCATGTGCGGGGCCATTAGACGAACCCTTAATTCAGCAAGTGAAGGAACACGCCTAAAACTCTACGCTCTTTCCACACTTCTTTATGGGTCTGAGAATTGGACTTTAACGAAAGGCAAGGCCAGTCGCATCCCAAGCGGCTGAAATGAGATTTCTCAGACACGTGGCAGGGTGTACTCTCCATGATCATAGAAGGAACACAGATATACGGCAGGAACTGAATATTATGAGTATATACAACAGAATCGCCCAGTATCGGCTGAATCGGTGGGAACATCTTTGCCTAATGGATGACTGCCGCATCCCCAAACAACTCCGGAATTATAAGCCGAGGGGACGGAGAGGTGTGGGACGTCCTGGAGTGACCAGTTGTAATCTTTGCCTATTTGAGACCGGAACAAGCAATTCTCGGTTTAATCCTTGAAGATGATGATGATGATGACGATTAATTAATTTACTGACGCATTAAATATCTTGTATTTGTGTTGCGTTGCGATTTTGAAGAAGTTTCGCCACGGACGTTGTAACAAACAAGGGGAAACCACGTGCCCCATATAACTGATACGCTTACGGAATGCACAGCGAGACTGTAGAGGGAATTAAAACGTGGGTTTGCACGAAAGAAACGTCAAAACAGTGTAAGCGAAGTTTGAGACCCGAAGAAGCAGAAATACTAGGCCTAAGTGTCAGCGACCCTTGAAGTAAGGAAGCGCTGGCGAAGAAGAGAGAGATAGAGAAGAAGCAACTTCTTTGTCAAAAATTTACAGTGACAGATACCCAATACAGGATATGATTCTGTCACAGAAACGACGATTCAAGGAGCGTTCAAGAGCATCAGGCGTCATCAAAGATGTAAAAAGCGGGAAAATCAAGTGGAACGTAACAAGTCAAGACACTGTTCTCGGGGAAGAATTTCTGGAGATGAATGACGGCGAAAACGTCCTCCAAACAGTCGATGCAACGAAAAACAGAATATTAGTTTTTAGCGCAGGTAAAGGGAGAGAATGCTTGAGATCTTAGTTTTTTTATGGACGGGCCCTTTGAAAGCTACAGTAGCGATCCACGCCTGCTTGGGAGGCCGAAGCGACGAATCAAGTGCGTTTGCTGCTGTGTTTGATCTGATTCAAAATAAGAAGAAAGAAACGTATTGTTACGCCATCGCACAACATCCTACATGTTTCTCGGCTATTCCAGCGGAGCCCTGTGCGTGCGCGTACGTATTGATGGTACTTTGAGATGAAGGACACTTGTCACGCGTCCGTAGCCGAGACTAATCCAGACTTCACCGGTCCTCGCGCAATGTGTTCAAGGCGACAAGCAATTACGCTCTAGTGTTTTCTAGTAGCGTTGACGCGTAAATGGATCATTCTGAAATCTCAGCGGCGTATAAATGTAGGCATTCAGCGACGCTTAGTTCCAGTTTAAGTGGCGATTTATTCAAGTGAGGTTCGAGTTATTGTCGGGCGATTTACACAGTGCGTTTCAAGTGGTGTATTAGTAAACAGTGATTATAATGTGGAATTCTTTATAGTTGACATTATTATTTGTGTGGACACATTAACTTGAATTGTTGTACGAGAATAATCTTGTCGAATAACTTGTTGATTACAAACTGTTAACTGTGATAATTAATGCTGTTTTTAGTGACTTTATTGGTGTCTTGTATTTTGTTTTCCACTGTACCATACGACGATCAGTAGACCGTCATAACAGCATGTTAGTCTACTCGACTCTTCCTTGAGGCCATTCCTCAGTGGAATCCGAGCGAAATCACCGTAGAATTCGAGGAAACAGCAATCTCGGCCCTCCGTCAAGTTTTCCTTTTTGCTCAATCCAATGGATGTTACTTCTACATGAAGAAGTGTATGTGCGGAAAAATGCAGGAATTTGGCTTAACGGAAGACTACCGTGAAAACAAAGAAATCAGATTCTACATCCGCTTGTGTGCAGCATTGCCGGAAGAAGTTTATTAAGGACAACTTGAAATCTACTCAGGAGCTCCTGACAGTGCAAAAGTGTCCGGGTTCTTCGACTACTTCGTGGACAGGTGACTAGAAAATAACGAGGTTGCAGTGGAAGTGTGGAGTTGCTACAACAAACGATATCGTACGACTAACACAACAAGATGAACAGTTTAATCGGAACCCGCAGCCAAGAGCCACTGCTCTCGTGGAGCATTTGAAGAAAGAAACTAAGCACACTAACAGCTTTTACCTAAGGCCGAAGCTTAATCTTGAGGAGGGAAGAATACTTAAACGATATTGATTGATGAATCGTTGGACACTTGGTGAAACATATTAATACAAAGGTTTTTAAAAAAATATATAAACACTTGGTACATTTCAGAGTTTTTATTTAACTCTGATCGCTGTTTCAGCTTATTAAGCTATTCTCAAAGAGATCAGTGAACAACTAAAGAATGTAAGGGTGGTGAACATGTGCTTAGGGTGTGTGTGGGGTGTACCTGATGGAGAGGGGTGGGGAAGCTAATGGGAAGGTCAAGTGTCTGTAAAAACTAAGTATAATCGGAAGGCAAAATATAAAAATTAACTAAACTAAATAACAACTTTTAATAAAGGGGATACACAGAATTCAGTTTGTTCATTTGTTAAATTTTTGTTACTTTTGATCGCTTTTCTAATTTCTAGAATTTCTAATAAATCCATTTTTTTACTTTTTTTGAAGGTTGTCCAGTAGTGTTATGTTTTTTGTATCCATGAAGTGATTGTGTTGTAAGCAATGATTTGTAAAACCTGTATTGGCTGTATTAGCTAAAATCGCTTTCTTATGTTCAGAAATGCGATGTTTTTTTAAAAACCTTTGAATACTTAAAACTGGAAGACAGGATTGAGAAAACAGTAGCCAAGTACAAAGAAAACGGAAATATCAGGTCCTGTTTAAACGTTACATCATATATTTCGAACTTGGAATATAGTACGTTTGGAACCCTAAACAAACATTGTAAAATGTCTCATATAATTTCCGTTCCTAATTGTTAACGTGGGGTCCAAAGGGGGTGTGACACGAACATATGCTTTCAATGCTTTCATAGAAGAGAAACGCAAGCCCCTCCACCCCAACTCCACTCTCACCGTTACGTCGGTGGACCCTGTTACGCCGAGCAATCCACTCCAAGGTTGTGGTAACCAATCCTTTCGGCAGAGTGGATCGGTAAGCAAATGAGAGATGGGGGTTTTGTCAGGGCAATCTGGGGGTATCCTGGATCCTGGCCTGGCAGGATGGCGCACATCGGAAGCAGGATGTGCATCTAGTATGGAGGCGGAAGAGGCTATAGTAGCCCAACGCCTGCACACATGGGCTGAGTCAGTTAGCCTACTGCGACCGGGCAGAGAGAGCTCGTCAGCTGAGGTGAAAGCAACTCTCTACGGGAAGAGCACCCCGAAATCAAAGTTCCTGGTCCTCCAGATTGGGGGTTGGATCGGAGAATTCACATATCCCATCTGTCAAACTCTTCTATGTGCAGAAACATAAAAAAGAAGAAGAAGAAGAAGAAGAAGAAGAAGAAGAAGAAGAAGAAGAAGAAGAAGAAGAAGAAGAAGAAGAAGAAGAAGAAGAAGAAGAATTGTTAACGTAATTGTAAATAGTTGGCTTTAATAATGGTTAGTATAGTATTACCTCTTAAAAAAGAAATAAAATAAAAGTAAAGAAAAATAAAACAAAAAATGGACGAAGCCTTGCAAAGGTTAATTTTAAACACGCCCGTGTAAACTTTGGAGAAATCGTGACGGTAATCACACTCTTGTTAGTTATATAAGAAACTTCCAGTTTAGCCCTTAATGTTAATCACGTTAAAAACTAATCAATTAGACGTAATCAATTGTCTGAATGTCTTTCGGCATAATGGTGACCCTCTTGGCGTGGATGGCGCACAAGTTGGTGTCTTCGAAAAGACCGACCAGGTAGGCTTCGCTAGCTTCTTGCAGAGCCATCACGGCCGAGCTCTGGAAGCGAAGGTCCGTCTTGAAGTCTTGCGCGATTTCGCGCACCAGACGCTGGAACGGCAGCTTTCGGATGAGAAGTTCCGTACTCTTCTGGTAACGCCTGATTTCTCTAAGAGCAACTGTGCCTGGCCTGTAACGGTGAGGCTTCTTCACGCCGCCGGTGGCTGGAGCGCTCTTCCTAGCCGCTTTCGTGGCCAGCTGTTTGCGAGGAGCTTTGCCTCCTGTAGATTTACGTGCCGTTTGCTTCGTACGCGCCATCTCAAGGTTGAATCCGCTATTCGCGTTTAACCAGCCCGGTTTTTATGGGCTGTATGGGGTACGAAAATATTCGATTGGTCTTAACCATCCGCCAATCCCGCTAGCCGAATTAACGACCGCCGAGTGCATAAAAACCGGATATCAAACTTGCTCGTTGTATCCGCAAAGCCTTCGACTCTGTCTGGCACAATGGCCTCCGTTTTAAGATCCTCGGATGTCACTTTCCCCCTACCATCGTCAAATGGCTCTCCCAGTTCCTGGATGGCCGCACGGCACAAGTCCGAGTCCGTCAGCATCTCTCGGCACCCTTCAGCCTTCACGCCGGTGTCCCCCAAGGCTCCGCCATTAGCCCGCTACTCTATATCATCTTTACGAAAGACACCCCTCCCCCTCCGCCTACTCTACCCTACCCATCTGCAGGCCTAGCCCAGTACGCCGACGATACTGCCTACTGGGTCTCAGCAGGCGCACACCGGCAGATCCCAATCAAATTACAGCAAATCCTAGAACCATTCTTCGCCTACTGCAATACTTGGCGAATAACTGTAAACGCGGACAAGACCCAACTCTGTGTTTTCAACTCCACTGGACGCAACATGTCGCATTTCTATTCAACGCCCGTCCGCGTTGGCCCATCATCAGTACGCCCGAAGCGTGATTGCCAATATCTAGGCGTCACGCTTGACTCCAAACTTACCTGGCGACCACACATCAAACGCACAACTACCATCGCCCGTACCCGCCTCCGTTCTCTCAGAACCCTCAGCCGACTAAACCACTGCTCCAGCGACTTACTAGGCCGAATCTATACTACATGTATCCGACCCATCCTCACATATGCACACCCAGTTCTCCTTACTGCCTCTCCAGCCTACCTCGATCTTCACCGTCTCACAGAACGACGGGCCCTAAGACTCATATACCGCCGACCACGCTTGACGAAGACTTCCAATGCCGCCCTGTATGCGCTTAACACCCGCTTCCCTGACCTCGATTCCTTCCTTGTTAAACTCAACTGGAAGTATTCCCGCACAGCCTCCCGCCGCAATTCCATTCAAACAATAGTCCCGTCAATTAATAGAAACACCCGCAATACAAGCCGACCTTCCTACTTACTAAATCGCCTCCTCGCAATAGCCAATGGTCCTCCCCCTCGCCTCCAACCACGCCGGCGTCAACGACACAGACCGGTTTAAGCAGTAACACATACCTTTCCCCCGCCACGGACTTATCTCTCCCAGGCAGTAGCGACCTGTCTTCCTAAAGCAGCCTCAATACCCAACACGCGATAAACACTCTCTTCTCTTCACAGTAAACACACACTCTAGTTCCCCACACTTACGTACCCGAACATAACCCGAATCTGTTCCTTCCACCTCCCTTGACGGCTCCCTGTCGCCACCCAACAGCTTTGGCGACCAGCGTCTCACGTCCCAGTCTTGGCCGCCCCCCCCCTGCAAGAACGTCGCAGAACAATATGAAGAAGAAATAAACTAAATCAACAAAATGCTTAAATAAAGATGCCCCAGAAACATTATAACGGCCACATCCATCTACCTCTCCCTCTCGAGTATGGCTACACACTACACCTCACACAATATAACCAACAAACAGTACTCTCCCAACTAAGTGCCTCCACCTTCTCTGCGCTCCGATCGTCTGGCGTACGTCCCCCCAAAAACCCCTTATCCACACGGCTGAAGGGAGCTCGTCTCCAAAACAGCCCGAGTCCGACCATACTGGTCGGTCTCAAACAGCAAAAAAAAAAAAAAATGCTCGTTGTGACATTCGCACGTCGTACGCCAGCACAACATGACCGGACGCGGAAAAGGTGGCAAGGGACTAGGAAAGGGAGGAGCCAAGAGACACCGAAAGGTGTTGAGAGACAACATCCAGGGCATCACTAAGCCCGCAATCAGGCGTCTCGCTCGTCGCGGCGGTGTAAAGCGCATCTCCGGTCTGATATACGAGGAGACACGCGGCGTGCTGAAAGTGTTCTTGGAAAACGTTATTAGGGACGCCGTCACTTACACGGAACACGCCAAACGGAAGACTGTGACCGCCATGGACGTCGTGTAGGCTCTGAAACGTCAAGGTCGTACCCTGTACGGTTTCGGCGGTTAAGGAACACTCGACTTTTCTCTCGTTCGTTTGGCTTTCTATCGGTCCTTTTCAGGACCACAAACGATTCTGTAAGAGGCGTGTGTGCTACGCGGCCGCTTTTGTTATGTCCGTCGATGACGTTCGTCACCAGACGCGTGCGCGTAAATTTGAAATCGTGCGCTCTCTTAGTGTTGTAGTATTGCGGCGTGTAGTCTGTGCGTGTTTAACAGACACGTAGATGAGAGTGTGTCTCTACCCGCGCGTGAAAAGATATTGTAGACGAAACGCGTAGCACATAGACGTAGATGAGAATCTGCCTCTTACCCGCGTGCGAAAAGAAATATTTTACCTCCCGCCCCGCTGTTACAGTAAAAGGCGTTTGTGAGTGGTATCACTGCTTCCTAGGTAGTATGGATGAAGGATACGCACCAGGAACCATCGGCTAACGTGGAAAGAAAATTAATCTGTCCAGCATGAGTTAGACTGAAGAGAGAGCGGAAAAAAAAGAAAAGCGCAAACGTACAATGGTTTAAGTGGCGCTGTGAATGCTCAGTATCGGCGTGTATAAGTAAGCACTCGTCAGGCGAGAGGAGGGAGCGATGTTCGACGAGTTCTCACAAAACGACGCCGTTTGTGTCGCGTCAGACTGTCCTCACGCGCGTAATTGATGTGTTTTTTTATTTAAATTGAGAAATAACTGATTACTAGATAAGAAACGTGTTTTAACAAAAAATGACGCAACAGGGTGCGTAACGGCAGTTCCGAAAACGAACAGTCAACACTGTCACTGTACATTGTACGCCGCCGATGGAGTTGCCAAAGTGGGTATTTTGTAGTGGCGAAAAAACGGGAAACGGCGACGTCGAAGAATTCACCGACGTTGAGGATGTTAGAATGAAGCTTTCTGCAGCGTAGGGCGTAGGAAGCGTACGCTTTGCGTCTGTTGTAAAGCGTTTTTGGCCCGTTTCCGCAAACGGTGTCACAGAGACGACGGAACCGTCGCCGACTTGGAGTGTGTGTGCAGCGGTCGCCGTCTTAGCGCCTGCGACGGGATCTGCCTGGGTCGTTAGTCCGATATGTTTGGAATGTTGTTTTGTGTTTCAGAGAATATACTGGCGTCGCGTTTTCTCAAAACCCGGCGCGAAATCGACCCTTTAACACGACGCCAGACGAACTACAGCGTTCACAAAGTCCCGGGGACGAGCGCGCTTTTAATCAAGGTAATACAGGGTTTAATAATATCACTGATTCAGGTAACAGCGGCCGGCAGTCTGTCAATCTTGCATCTTCCACTAAGCCTGACCCTTCTACCCTCAAGTTTCCTCCTATTATCATCCCCGATAATAGGAATTATACCCAGCTTTTGGCCAACCTTCGTTCCGCCCTTCCTTCGACGTCCGTGGAAGCGAAATGCTCCGGCAAATCGCTGAAGCTGGTCGTCAAAACCATTGTTGACTTCCGCGCTGTTCAGCACTTTCTGTCAGCGCGGAATATTTCCTTTCATACCTTCGCTCTCCCTGAGGAGCGTGAGGTTAAAATTGTTATCCAAGGTATTCCCTATCATACTCCCTCCGATGCTATCGTGCAGGAGCTGACGTCTCTTGGCTATACGCCAACAGCCGCGTCGGTTTTGCACGCTGGCAAAGGGGACTCCAAACATCCCGTCAATACTTTTCTAGTTAAATTGCTTAAGACTGGAAATTTCGAGGAGGTCTATGGCCTCCAAACACTTCTTCACCTGCGGGTGACAGTCAGGTCATTTGACCCGCGCCCAGGCCCTGCCCAGTGTTTCAACTGCCAGGGCTTCGGGCACTCATCCCTGTTCTGCCATGCGCCCCCACGTTGCGTGCGGTGCGGCGACCCTCACCGTGGCTGTGATAAGCCTCGTGTGCCGGGTTTTGTCCCGTACTGCTGCAACTTTAAGGGCGCCCATCCGGCTAGTTACCGGGGTTGTATCAAGTACATCGAAGCGGAAAGACAGCAGCGATCTGCGCGCCCTGGCGCGCAGCGTCGTGTAGCTGGCCCGGCCCCTAATCGGCGAGAGGTCTTCCCCCCTCTCTCCGGAACATCTGTCAAGGCCCCGGCAGCGACTCCTGTCGCTCCCGCGGTCTCAGTCCCGCCTGCAGGCGTCGCTCCGGCGGCGCCTGTGACGGCTCCACTCCCGGCGCCTGCCGGAGCGCCCGGCCCTTCCTACGCAGCGGTTGCTGCTAAGACATCATCGTCAACCACTTCCGCCCGCAAGGGTACCGAAAAGCGCTCTCGTCGCCGGACTCCCGGCCGACGACATCAGCAGGCTCGTCCTGCCCAACCTCAGCGGGACTCTCCCGCCCCTGTCATCTCCCAACCTCCGCGTGAGCAGACCAAAGTTCAGTCCGCTAACCCAGCGCCATCTGTAGTCCTGGCCGAAGTTCCTCAGGAACGTCCGCGCGGGTCCCGGGAACTTTCTCGGGCTCCAGCGGATCCCCTGACGGCTTGGGCCACTCAACTTGTTGAAAGCATCAGGTCTGCTCCTGACACCTCTACCGTGCTAATGTTAGTCTTCCAATCTCTCTCTGCTCTCTTCCCTCTCCTCCCCCTCAATGGCTAGATCCCTGCGGATCGTCGCTTGGAACGCCGATGGCGTTTCCTCTCGTCGATCTGAGCTGGCGGCTTTCGTCGTGGAGTACGACGTTGATGTCGTGCTTCTCTCCGAAACCCATCTAGCCCCCTACCATCGATTCTCACTTCCTTCTTACACTTGTTATCGTCAGGATCGTCCCCGACAGCCGCGCCAACCCCCGAAAGGGGGTACGGCGATTCTGGTCCACAGGCGGATATCCCACAGGCCACTACCCCCCCTAACTACTCGACTCATCGAAGGTTGCGCGGTGGCAGTGGACGCAGGCAGCTCGGAGTTGCGCATTGTTTCCGCGTATCTCCGGCCTGGCCTGAGCCCGCCGCCCCCGCCTGAGGAGTGGAACGCTCTCCTCGACCACCCAATCTCGACAATTGCAGCCGGCGACTTCAACGCCAAACATCCTTCTTGGAACAGTAGGGCTACCAACGCCTACGGCAGATCACTCCGCCGGTTCGTCCTAGACGACCCGGATACGCACGTCATCGGCCCTGATGATCCTACCCACTTCCACTATGCCGGTCACAGACCGGACGTTCTTGATGTAGTTGTAGTCAGGAACGTGGCCCATAACATCCAGGTCTCGTCAGTGTCAGACCTCTCGTCTGATCACAATCCCCTTCTAATAACTGTTCGAGATGTGTCGGCTTCACCCCGACTTCCCGCTGGTCCTGCTAGGAGGGTCAACTGGCGCTCCTATCACGACGAGCTATCTCGAAGGTTACCATCTGTCCCAGCGGACCCGATTGCCACTCGTGACGATCTGGATCTCCGTGCCACTCATCTTCAGGAGTTGGTCCAAGGTGTCATGGATCGACACACATACAACGTAGAGGTGAATCGTAAATCGGCCCTTCAACCGGAAGTTATCCACGCCATCTGGCTTCGGCGCAAGCTCCGCCGCAGATGGCAACGAACCCGAGATCCCGCCGTCAAACGACGGTTTCAGGCCCAGTCTCTTTACGTCCAGCAACTTTTGCGGGACGTAAACTCTGATCAGTGGGACTCATACCTTGAGTCCCTTGAAGTCGACCCAGCCTCCGTCTGGAGAGCGACGAGTCGCCTTACCCGCGAGAAGCGTACTCGCAACCCGCTTAACACCCCGAACGGCATTGTTTCTTCACCGGAAGGCAAGGCAGAGGTCTTCGCCGACTGCATGGAGACTCAATTCACCGTTCATGGAGGCGTCTCGGACCCTGCCTTCTCGGTAGTGGTTCGAGACTTCCTATCTGGTTATTTTTCCCGCCCTCCACCTGACCCTCCCGCTCTCTTCGACAGGGACGAACTAGTTTCGTCTATCTGTCGACTAAACCGACGTCGCGCCCCTGGTCCTGATCGGATCGGGGCCGCAGCTTTGCAACATCTCCCGGCCTCGGGCGTTGAATTGGTCCTGGATCTGTTCAACTCCAGTCTCCGGCTGCAATACTTCCCCCGCCTGTGGAAAAATGCCAACATCAGCATGATACCCAAGCCCGGCAAGCCTCGAATGCTTGCAGGCAGCTATCGCCCCATATCATTGTTGCCAGTAATCTCAAAGGTGTTTGAGCGTCTCCTACTCGCCCGCATCTGGCCGCTGCTGGATAATTTTATTCGGAGCGAACAGTTCGGGTTCCGTAGAGAGCACTCGACAACTTTACAACTCGTCCGAGTTGTCACAGCATTGTCCGACGCCGCCAACAAGAGAGAGTCTACGGGCGCTGTCTTGTTGGACGTGAGTAAGGCCTTCGACAAAGTCTGGCACGAAGGTCTTCTCTACAAACTCGCTCACTCCCCCATCCCACCGTCCATTGTGCATTTCTTGCGGTCATACCTCAGTGATCGTACCTTCAGGGTTAGCGTCGAAGGGTCCTGTTCATCAGTTCGACCCGTCGCCGCTGGCGTTCCGCAGGGATCTGTCCTCGGCCCCGTTCTGTACCTAGTGTACACGAACGACCTGCCTGTTATTCCTGGAGTCACGTTATCTCTATTCGCTGACGACGCAATGTATTACTGCAGCTCCCTGTCCCCGCGAATTGCGTGTTCAAAGCTGCAGCGTCAGTTGAATCTGCTTCCGGCCTGGCTAAGGAAGTGGCGGGTGCTGATCAACGCGGAGAAATCCGAGGCGATCTGTTTCACCAGCAAGTCCACTTCCCGATGCCAGGCCCTCTCCCTCGAAGGGAGGCCTATCGCCTGGCAAAAGTCGGTGAAGTATTTGGGCGTTCGGCTAGACCAGCGCCTTAGCTTCAACGGCCACGTGACTGCTACCCTCAACAAAGCTCGAGGCGTCCGAGCCAAAATATTTCCCATGCTCTCGTGCCGCAACCGCCTGGCTTTGCGCACTAAAGTTACTATCTATCTTTTGTTTCTCCGGTCAATATTGACCTATGCTGCTCCCGCATGGTGGTCGCTTGTGTCGACCACTAACAAGTGTAGGCTGGAAGCTTTCCAGGCCCGTACCCTCAGATCCTTGTCGGGGTCTCCATGGTTTGTGAGAAATGATGTCATTCGTGGAGGCCTTCGAGTTCCTACCCTTGCCGATTTTGTCCGGTCGCTTGCCGAAACTCTTTTTGCTTCTGCAGCGACCTCGTCCTTTCCTTATCTCCGATCTATCAGCACGTCTGAACCACCTCCCGCTATACGTGTTAAACGCCCTCGGGCGATCTTAGACGACCCCCCGTAATTCTGTTTGCTCTAATTTAGGTTCCCGAGCAATTCTATCTCCTTGTTACCATCCTACCCAGTCAGATACCTTCCCCAAGTAAGTTGATTTTCAGACTGCTTGGCGTTGTTACCGATGCCAAAGACACGGCGGATCCCTGCCTCGCGGGGAACGTCCGGTGCTACAAGGCGCCTGCATGCCGGGCCGGGCGCGTTCGGCATCTGCCGTTCGCCCCGCGCCCGGTGGCAGTGTTACCATGACCCGGAACCTATATATAACAAAAATTGAAAAAATTTTCCGCCGCCTTCTCAGTTAACTGGTTGGCGTGTCCCTCCCGAATATTTTAGGCCACCTTCTTTTGAAAGTCCAGCACTGTTTTCTTCTGGCAGCCATCGGGCACGTCCCGGAAGCTGCAATAAGCCACGGGTGCAAAGACGCCCCACTATTCAATGCAAAATGCAAAAAAGACTGACGAGATGGCAGACGCAGGTACTACCGCTACACCGGCTCCCGCCGCTACGCCCAAAAAGTCTAAAGCGTCGGCCGCGGCCAGCAAGAAGCCTAGGACGAAACCGTCGCATCCGCCGACTTCGGACATGGTGAACAACGCTATCAAGAGTCTGAAGGAACGTGGTGGCTCGTCACTGCAGGCGATCAAGAAGTACATCGCCGCCAATTACAAGGCGGATGCGGAGAAACTCGCTCCGTTCATCAAAAAGTATCTGAAATCGGCGGTGGCAACGGGCGCTCTAGTCCAACCGAAAGGAAAAGGTGCGTCCGGCTCTTTCAAGCTAGCCGCCAAGGGCGAGGGAGGCAAAACGACGGCCACAGTGAAGAAAGCCGCTCCGGCCAAGCCGAAGGAGAAGAAGGAGACCGCCAAAGCCGCGGCTAAGAAGAAGCCGGCCGCCAAGAAAGCGAAAGCCGCTTCCGAAAAGAAGAAGTCCGCCGCGAAGCCGAAGACTCCGTCGAAAGCAAAAAAAGTCAGCAAACCGCCGACAAAGAAGCCCAAGAGCCCGAAACCCAAGAAGGCGGCGGTGAAGAAACAACCGAAAGCCTCGCCAAAGAAGGCTGCCGCAAAGAAAAAGTAGACAGAACGACGTACGCGCCGGTTCTGTAGGTAATGGTCCTTATTAGGGCCGCCAATCGGTTCGGAATGGAGATCACGCGAGCCTCGCTTACATAGGATCTCCAAGGAGGGCGGCACAGCGCAGAACCACGTTAAACAGCACGCGCAAGACTTGACCCGCGGGGCCTCAAGCGGTTAGCGTGGGGCGAGAGACCAACTCGATTTGAACGGATTGTCGAAAATTCAGCCAAGTCATCCGGTAATTATACATACATATGTCCAATAGTAGTTTGAAAGCTACGTGTAAATCAAAATAGCCGAAAGTAAAGTCGTAAGATACGTACCTAGCACTCGTAAATGTGTGAAATTGGAAACGATTTTCATTTTCTGTGTCGGGTCCGTGTGGACAATATTTGCGCGGACGCGCTGGTAGGAAGCCCCCCCCCCTCCACGAATATATAGCCTAGCATTATTCCGTGTGGTAACCGCAATGATGATTTCATTCTCTCTTGTCATGAAGCGAGTGAGCTTTGTGTCATATCGTAAGTCAGTTGTGGATCTGCTGAGAACTGTGTCTGTCTGTCTGTCTGTCTGTCTGTCTGTCTGTCTCTCTCTCTCTCTCTCTCTCTCTCTCTCTCTCTCTCTCTCTCTCTGCGTGTGTCCCCAATGTAAGGTTTCGAATTAGATTAAATTTGTTTCAAATTGATTTCTGAAATTCAACTCGATTGAAAAATAAGTTAATTAAACGTTATTGTAATTGAATGTAATTGATTTTTTAAATTAATAGGGTTCATAATCAATTAACGGATGTAGTATAATAGATTCCTATTAATTACTGTTCAATTCACTGTGAGTGATACAGATATGTTGTGCCGCAGTGGTAAGATACTCCCCATTCAGCAGTAGTTATTATCGACGAAATGTTTGGTTGGAGAGGATGCTAGGAGAGGTTTACTAGTAAACGAAGGGCTTGGTTGGAGAGGATGCTATTGTTGCGCTGCGTCGTTACACGCGTGGCAGGATTGCGACATCTGGGTCGAGCCCAGTGGCTGACAGATGATGACCATAGTGCTGGTCAGTAAGTATATATATTTCACGGATATAGGCCATACATATTTCGGGCAGTTTTAAATCGCACAAACGTGTCAGCGCAGTGGTCAGATATTCCCGATTCACTGGTTATTATCGACGAACCTAGTAAACGAAGATCTTGGTTGGAGAGGATGCTATTGTTGCGCTGCGTCGTTACACCCGTGGCAGGATTGCGACATCTGGGTCGAGGCCAGTGGCTGACAGATGATGACCACAGTGCTGACCCTAGTAAACGAAGGTTTTGGCCATAGAGGATGCCAGTGAATGAATCCACTTGGTATTACGAAATTCAGCACAGCGGTACTAAGAGGCGTCGCACGTATGGGTCGATACCCGTTTTTCTGCCTGCTATATTTGTAACGAGTATTCTGATTGTGTAAACAAATCGGGCTTCGACTCGCTAGTCAGCTCTTGGCGACTAGTTGTTGCCTTTCTAGAGCCGCAAATATTCCAGTCGCTTAGTCGTTCTATCGGCCGCAAATGTGTAACTCTGCAGGAGTTGTTTAGTGGCCCTGAGAAGGGCCTTTGCGGCGTCCTGGCGTTGAACCGACTTACGCCTTTTTCTCGGTCTTCTTTGGCAGCAAAACGGCCTGGATATTCGGGAGTACACCTCCCTGGGCTATCGTTACACCCGATAGTAGCTTGTTCAACTCCTCGTCGTTGCGTATGGCAAGCTGGAGGTGTCTAGGGATGATCCTAGTTTTCTTGTTGTCACGGGCGGCGTTGCCGGCCAACTCTAGCACTTCGGCGGCCAGGTATTCCATGACCGCAGCCAGGTAAACTGGAGCTCCGGCTCCAACACGCTCCGCATAGTTACCCTTGCGAAGCAGCCTGTGTATTCTTCCCACGGGGAACTGCAGCCCTGCACGAGACGACCTGGACTTTGCCTTGCCTTTCACTTTGCCTCCTTTACCGCATCCTGACATGGTTTTTGGATATCCGTTGACGATCGAGAGAGAAGTTGACAAAGTTGCCAACGAACGATGCCAACGATGCGTGTAGGGCACAGCTCAGTGCGTGCCCCAGTGACGGCAGCGTCCGGACCAAAGCGACGCAAGTTGCCAGGGTCAGGGGCTGTGCGGGACGAAGGGCTTGCCCGTCGCCCGCTCGTGCACTACGTTCCGAGCTTCAGTAGAGCTCCTGCCGTAGGGACTACTGATATTATGGATTGAGGGGTGGCCTGCTACCGGCCGTGGGTTTTCAATTAATAATTAATTGAGGGTGAGTGTTCGCCGAGGCCGGGTCCAAGATTCTCCTGGCACAGATTGGTAGCGACCGAGGGCGCTAATGAGATGGTTGCCCTGGAATCGGGCGGATCAACGATAGAATTTCCGGGACAGTGTCCGTATAGTGGCGTCCAGGGAACGGACACGCAGGGAATCACGGATGGTTTTATTAGAGGTCAGATAATGGGCTTTGCATGCCCAGCGTAATCCTCGGTCGAGGAGAGACTGAAGCTTTCGCTTATGGGTCTCGGCCAAGTAGCCCCAAACGGGCATCGCGTAGGTAACCATCGGCGCCACATACGTGGAGACGATAAGCTTCCCTAGGCGGCGGGTCATGGCGTTGCTACATAGGATGGGACGGAGTCGATAAAGTCGATGGGCGGTCTTTCGGGCTACTTGTGCAGAGTGTGTCCGCCAGGTGAGACGTCGGTCGAGGTGAACCCCGAGGTACTTGACCTCTCGAGACCAGGGCAGAAGTGTGTCGCCTACGTAGAGTCTGTCGGGGAGCCTTAAGCGTCTGGAGAAGACTACTGCTGTGCTCTTGGCTGCGTTGATGGCAACTCTCCATTTCTCTGCCCACTCAACGTATTCGTCCAATTGCTCCTGGAGCCAGATAACGGCCGTCTCAGCACGACGATCGACAGCATACACTGCCGTGTCGTCGGCGAACATGGCCAACCTGGTGCCAGGCAACTTGGGCACGTCGTTGACGTACACAGAGAAAAGCAGGGGGCCCAAGACGCTTCCCTGAGGGACACCAGCAGTAATAGCCCTTTCCGAGGAAAGGGTGTTATCAACTCTCACGCGAAAGGTTCTGTTCCGAAGAAAGCTAGCAATCAGATGAAGGTAGCAATCCGGAAGCAGAATCTCCGTGAGTTTGTAAAGTAGGCCTGGATGCCAAACACGATCGAAAGCCTTCTCGACATCAAGGAAAACGGCGACGGTCTGCTCTCGCGAGCAACCGGCCTCGGCCACGGTCTCCACGAAACGCATCAATTGATGCGTCGAGGAGTGCCCAGCACGAAAGCCGAATTGCTCGGGGACCAGGATATCGAACCGATGAAGGTGATCCGTTAGTCGCCGCTGGACTAGTCGTTCGAAGACTTTCGAAGTGGACGACAGCAGGCTGATAGGCCGGAGGTTCTCGGCGAACTTGTGGTCTTTTCCCGGCTTCGGGATCATCGTGACCGTGGCCGAACGCCATTTCTTAGGAAAATAGGCGAATCGGAAGCAGGCATTGAACAAGTCGACCAGGAAGCGAACTCCCCGGTCCGGAAGTCTCTGTAGGGCGGTGTTTGTAACACCGTCCGGTCCAGGGCTCTTCCGGGGCCGAAGCGCTAAAAGCCTGTCCGTTACCTCTTCCACCGAAGTGGGTTCAGGTTCGGATGTGATCGGGCTGCCGAGAGAAGCCTCAACTTCGGCTTCTATCTCCTCGTCGGAGTCTGGGTCCCCGGACGGGTTAGGAGCAAATTGAAGCTCCAGGTACCCGGCCAGGAACTCTGATTTCTCGTCCGGCTTGGCAAGGGGATGTCCACCAGGCCCGTTGATGGCCGGGAGTGGAGGTCGGCGCCTCTTCCCGGTCATCGCGGTAGGTATCCTGTAAACGGAGGAGTCCCCCTCCGGTGCATCATCTGCCATTTTGGCGACCGTAAATTCCCAGCAGCTTCGGCGGAAGGCCTGCAAGTCACGACGTAACTTGCCGGCCGCCCGATTGAAGCTGGCCTTGTCGTCCGGATCTCTCGTCCGCTGCCACCGTCTCCGAAGTCTGTTCTTCTCTAAAGCGAGAAGACGGACTTCTTCTGGGATCCGGTGATAATCGGGCGTGAGATTAGGCTTCATCCGTGAGCACACGCCGACGGAAGAGACCACGGCTTCATCGAACAAGGCGACCGCCTCGTCGATGTGCTGAGTGGTATCAAGCGGGACCTCCTCGGGAAGCCTGCGACAAAAGGCAGGCCCGAAGCGGTCCCACTCGACCACTCGTCGCGCTGCTCTCCCAATCGTGTGACGGGTAGGTACGTGCACCTCGATGGGACAATGGTCAGAGGACAGTTCCGTTAACACGGACACCTCGATCTGGTTGACAACTCCCTTGACAACTGCAATGTCTAGTATGTCAGGTCGGGCTCCAAGTCGGAGGGGATAGTGCGTCGGTTGTCCGGGTCCGTAGGCTCGTAGACGGTGATCGTGTAGGTACCTGCTAAGCGCCCTCCCGGATGGCGTAGTCAAGCGACTACCCCAGTCGGGGTGTTTGCAGTTCAGGTCACCTGCAAGAATGACCTTCCTATGCGCACTGAAAATTGCGGACAGGTCGGCGTCTAGGACTGGTTTGGTCGGCGGTTTGTAAGCCGAAACCAGGAGGACACCTCCGAGAACTCCGGAGAGTTCAACGGCTGTGGCCTCGATATTTTGGCGAGGAGGTAAGACCACGCGGTGATGTGCAATGCAACGTTTCACCGCTATGGCCGTACCACCCCCCGCGTTCCGCCCAGGTCTATCGTCCCTGTAAAACGCATAGTTGGGCAATCTCACGTTGTCATGTGCCCTAAGCCAGGTCTCAGAGAGGAGAAGCACGTCGGGCTTGCGACGGGCTAGGAACTCTCTAAGTTCCTCGAGTTTGGGCAAAAGGCTGTTGGCGTTCCACGCTATAATGGAAAGGTCGCGCTTAATGGAGGTAATTCTGTTAGCGTGGAGCATTACAGAAGTCCTATGGCGGCTGCAGCTTCCGCGAGGAGGAGGAACTTTTCAGTCGGGGTCGCCGTGCGAAGGCGATCCCGAATGGAGCGATACAGACGGGCCACTTCTTCGAGGTCATATTCCTCGAAGAACGATTTTACCTCGGCTAAAGCTGAGGGGGATGTGGACGACGATGAAGCAGGTGGGGCAGGGTCGCTGCGGGCTGCGGCAGCATAGCTGCGGGCTGAAGTCACCCGAGATGTGTTTCTGGGTGGGCGCTCGGTCCTTACAGCTGCAGGACGGGGCTCTACTCTGGACTGCCGAGCAACCCCAGCGCCGGAGCGCTGCGTTGGTCTGGTTTGTGGTTTCTGGGCAGGGGGAGCGGGAGCAGCGTTTTTCTGTTTCTTCTGCTTCTTCTTCTTCCTAGTCTTGGGTCTGTAGCGAGCCGCGGGTTGGGGAGATTCTGACCTCTCTGGGACTGGCTCGACTACTTCCGGGGCAGGTTCCTCGTCCATTGGAACGGGCTGATCTAGGGCCGATGCTGGCGTAGCATGCTCTTCCCGAGCAGGTTTGGACGATGCACGTGGCTGAGCACGTGGGCGAGGTCGGGCGGGAGGTTGTGGCACAGATGAGCTGACCTTCTCCGGGAGACGGGGAAAGGCAGCACGATCCGGGACGACTGGAAGCTGCTGGCGGGCAGGAGGATTATTCCTGTCCGCAGTCTGCCTCAGATGCTGCTGGAAAACACAGCATCCTCTGTAATTTGCCGAGTGAGGTTCGCCGCAATTAATACAAAAGCGGCGCCCCGCAGCCGGCAATTGACAGGCCTTGGTCGGATGCGGCTTGCCGCATCTGACGCAGACCTCTGCGTTGTGGCAGCTGTCCGAGCCGTGCCCGAACCGTTGGCAACGATGGCACTGCGGGACGTGGCCAGCTTCGCGGCTCCTTTCAACTTTTATGCGAAGCCCGCAAAGACTGGTCAGGCCCAGCAGTCTGTCCGCCTGTTCCCCCTTAAGGAGTATCACCCGGAGGAGGGGTAACTTACGCCTGGGGCCATATGAGGTAAAGAGCCTGATGCACTCTTTAATCGGGAAGCCGAGTTGGCGGAGCTCGTCCGCCACCTCGTCGGGTTCGGTTTCTTCGTCCAGGCCGCGAATAATTAGCCGTGAGCCGCCTTCTCGTAGGAGAAAGTGTGGAATTGTAGTCCATTTGCCTGCAAGAACAGGTAGACGGCACGGTACTCTTCGTCCGTCGCGCAGCTAACGCGCAGACTGTCCCTTCCACGAAGAGACATCTGAACGTCTGCCGAGAGACGAACGCCGAGCCGGAGGCGTCTGGAAAAGTCAACGACGTTCTTGACGCCGTTGACGAACAGGGGCGAAGGGCGGCTTCTACGGGAGGGAGCATCTAAGTCTAGCTCCGGTTCTTCGGGGAGCGGAGTTTCCTCCGCTTTCCGCTTTTTCTTAGATACCACTACAGTAAAGGAGGACCCAGGCGTGGGCTGGGACGTAGTGCACGTCGGGGCAGGAGTACCCCCAGAGACAACAACGTTAGACGCGGCCGAGACCGATTGGCGGCCCTGAGAAGGACCACTGCACGATCCGACCGAGTCAGGGACAGGGCCGGGGCCTACAGAAGAAGCATTGGATTGGCCCTTAGCAGGACCATTCCGCTGCCCGGCCGCAACGCGACGGTCGCCCATCGCGTTTTGGCAAAGGTATTCGGGCCGAAGCCCTCCTACTGGGAGACTGAACCCGCTTAGCGCCGGTATTGGAGGCCGCACCACGATTAAGCGAAGCGACCGACCGCTACCGGCAGGGACCTAACTTAGCCTACGCCAAGCTAAGCGGGCCGATGCCACCAAAAGCCGCGGGAAAAACAGTAAATTAAGCTAGGCTTACCTGAAGCGATCCCACGAAGTAATCCCAACAGGTCCGGGGTTCGACAAGGGAGGAGCCAAGAGACACCGAAAGGTGTTGAGAGACAACATCCAGGGCATCACTAAGCCCGCAATCAGGCGTCTCGCTCGTCGCGGCGGTGTAAAGCGCATCTCCGGTCTGATATACGAGGAGACACGCGGCGTGCTGAAAGTGTTCTTGGAAAACGTTATTAGGGACGCCGTCACTTACACGGAACACGCCAAACGGAAGACTGTGACCGCCATGGACGTCGTGTACGCTCTGAAACGTCAAGGTCGTACCCTGTACGGTTTCGGCGGTTAAGGAACACTCGACTTTTCTCTCGTTCGTTTGGCTTTCTATCGGTCCTTTTCAGGACCACAAACGATTCTGTAAGAGGCGTGTGTGCTACGCGGCCGCTTTTGTTATGTCCGTCGATGACGTTCGTCACCAGACGCGTGCGCGTAAAT
This sequence comes from Magicicada septendecula, assembly GCA_034769895.1. Classification (NCBI taxonomy): domain Eukaryota; kingdom Metazoa; phylum Arthropoda; class Insecta; order Hemiptera; family Cicadidae; genus Magicicada; species Magicicada septendecula. Next base: position 22,204,999 of record CM068376.1, read on the forward strand.
TTGAAATCGTGCGCTCTCTTAGTGTTGTAGTATTGCGGCGTGTAGTCTGTGCGTGTTTAACAGACACGTAGATGAGAGTGTGTCTCTACCCGCGCGTGAAAAGATATTGTAGACGAAAAGCGTAGCACATAGACGTAGATGAGAATCTGCCTCTTACCCGCGTGCGAAAAGAAATATTTTACCTCCCGCCCCGCTGTTACAGTAAAAGGCGTTTGTGAGTGGTATCACTGCTTCCTAGGTAGTATGGATGAAGGATACGCACCAGGAACCATCGGCTAACGTGGAAAGAAAATTAATCTGTCCAGCATGAGTTAGACTGAAGAGAGAGCGGAAAAAAAAAGAAAAGCGCAAACGTACAATGGTTTAAGTGGCGCTGTGAATGCTCAGTATCGGCGTGTATAAGTAAGCACTCGTCAGGCGAGAGGAGGGAGCGATGTTCGACGAGTTCCCACAAAACGACGCCGTTTGTGTCGCGTCAGACTGTCCTCACGCGCGTAATTGATGTGTTTTTTTTATTTAAATTGAGAAATAACTGATTACTAGATAAGAAACGTGTTTTAACAAAAAATGACGCAACAGGGTGCGTAACGGCAGTTCCGAAAACGAACAGTCAACACTGTCACTGTACATTGTACGCCGCCGATGGAGTTGCCAAAGTGGGTATTTTGTAGTGGCGAAAAAACGGGAAACGGCGACGTCGAAGAATTCACCGACGTTGAGGATGTTAGAATGAAGCTTTCTGCAGCGTAGGGCGTAGGAAGCGTACGCTTTGCGTCTGTTGTAAAGCGTTTTTGGCCCGTTTCCGCAAACGGTGTCACAGAGACGACGGAACCGTCGCCGACTTGGAGTGTGTGTGCAGCGGTCGCCGTCTTAGCGCCTGCGACGGGATCTGCCTGGGTCGTTAGTCCGATATGTTTGGAATGTTGTTTTGTGTTTCAGAGAATATACTGGCGTCGCGTTTTCTCAAAACCCGGCGCGAAATCGACCCTTTAACACGACGCCAGACGAACTACAGCGTTCACAAAGTCCCGGGGACGAGCGCGCTTTTAATCAAGGTAATACAGGGTTTAATAATATCACCGAAGTAAAAAAAAGGGCAGAAGAAGAGTCTACCTCTAGCTGTTGCCAGGGTAGGCTGTGTCCGTTTGCATGGCGTTTTTGCCAAGTGATTTATCAGTTATTTGTGCATATTTCAAAGTGATTTTTTCCTCAAGTGAAGTAATAGTGTTGAGTTTGTGCTCTAATTAATTATTTTTGTGAAATCTTCTAAACTAGTGAGTTATTGGCAGTATCTTTAGTGCAGTGTAGTGCGCGGCCGTTTTTGTGTTCGTGTGCTGTGCGGCTTCTGGTGAGTACGTGTGTCAGTGCCTGTCAGTTAGTTTAATCAGTGCTGGTGTGTTCATACTCCTTTAACCACCTTTGACGTCCATTTCGGGCTTCCGAAATGGCGTCAAATGCCGATCTACCTTTGCCGGAACCGTTAAGCTCTCTCCTGGGAGCTTGCGGTTCTGCTCCTCTCTCTTCACCTCTCCCCCGCGATAATTGTGAAAGTGGCAGTGACAGTGATATTTCTGACGTGCAAATGGGGAGTGCTGGGTCGGGAGATGAAGAGTTTTCGCTTGTGAATGGCAAGCGCGCCAAACGCAAGCGAAAGCTCGCCGCCAGTCAGTCTCCCGCCTCACCAAACCAGGTCGCTGATTCAGGTAACAGCGGCCGGCAGTCTGTCAATCTTGCTTCTTCTTCCTCTAAGCCTGACCCTTCTACCCTTAAGTTTCCTCCTATTATCATCCCCGATAATAGGAATTACTCCCCGCTTTTAGCCAACCTTCGTTCTGCCCTTCCTTCGACGTCCGTGGAGGCGAAATGCTCCGGCAAATCGCTGAAGCTGGTCGTCAAAACCATTGTTGAATTCCGCGCTGTTCAGCACTTTCTGTCAGCGCGGAACATTTCCTTTCATACCTTCGCTCTCCCTGAGGAGCGTCAGGTTAAAATCGTCATCCAGGGTATTCCTTATCATACCCCCTCCGATGCTATCGTGCAGGAACTGACGTCTCTTGGCTATACGCCAACTGCTGTGTCAGTTTTGCACGCTGGCAAAGGGGACAATAAGCATCCCGTCAATACTTTCCTAGTTAAGTTGCTAAAAACTGGAAATTTTGAGGAGGTCTATGGCCTCCAAACACTCCTTCACCTGCGGGTGACAGTCAGATCATTTGACCCGCGCCCAGGTCCTGCTCAGTGTTTTAACTGTCAGGGCTTCGGGCACTCTTCCCTCTTCTGCCATGCGCCCCCACGTTGCGTGCGGTGCGGCGACCCTCACCGTGGCTGTGATAAGCCTCGTGTGCCGGGTTTTGTCCCGTACTGCTGCAACTGCAAGGGCGCCCATCCGGCTAGTTACCGGGGTTGTATTAAATATATCGAGGCGGAAAGACAGCAGCGATCTGCGCGCCCTGGCGCGCAGCGTCGTGTAGCTGGCCCGGCCCCTAATCGGCGAGAGGTCTTCCCCCCTCTCTCCGGTACATCTGTCAAGGCCCCGGCAGCGACTCCTGTCGCTCCCGCGGTCTCAGTCCCGCCTGCAGGCGTCGCTCCGGCGGCGCCTGTGACGGCTCCACTCCCGGCGCCTGCCGGAGCGCCCGGCCCTTCCTACGCAGCGGTTGCTGCTAAGACATCATCGTCAACCACTTCCGCCCGCAAGGGCACCAAAAAGCGCTCTCGTCGCCGGACTCCCGGCCGACGACATCAGCAGGCTCGTCCTGCCCAACCTCAGCGGGACTCTCCCGCCCCTGTCATCTCCCAACCTCCGCGCGAGCAGACCAAAGTTCAGTCCACTAACCCAGCGCCATCTGTAGTCCTGGCCGAAGTTCCTCAGGAACGTCCGCGCGGGTCCCGGGAACTTTCTCGGGCTCCAGCGGATCCCCTGACGGCTTGGGCCACTCAACTTGTTGAAAGCATCAGGTCTGCTCCTGACACCTCTACCGTGCTAATGTTAGTATTCCAATCTCTCTCTGCTCTCTTCCCTCTCCTCCCCCTCAATGGCTAGATCCCTGCGGATCGTCGCTTGGAACGCCGATGGCGTTTCCTCTCGTCGATCTGAGCTGGCGGCTTTCGTCGTGGAGTACGACGTTGATGTCGTGCTTCTCTCCGAAACCCATCTAGCCCCCTACCATCGATTCTCACTTCCTTCTTACACTTGTTATCGTCAGGATCGTCCCCGACAGCCGCGCCAACCCCCGAAAGGGGGTACGGCGATTCTGGTCCACAGGCGGATATCCCACAGGCCACTACCCCCCCTAACTACTCGACTCATCGAAGGTTGCGCGGTGGCAGTGGACGCAGGCAGCTCGGAGTTGCGCATTGTTTCCGCGTATCTCCGGCCTGGCCTGAGCCCGCCGCCCCCGCCTGAGGAGTGGAACGCTCTCCTCGACCACCCAATCTCGACAATTGCAGCCGGCGACTTCAACGCCAAACATCCTTCTTGGAACAGTAGGGCTACCAACGCCTACGGCAGATCACTCCGCCGGTTCGTCCTAGACGACCCGGATACGCACGTCATCGGCCCTGATGATCCTACCCACTTCCACTATGCCGGTCACAGACCGGACGTTCTTGATGTAGTTGTAGTCAGGAACGTGGCCCATAACATCCAGGTCTCGTCAGTGTCAGACCTCTCGTCTGATCACAATCCCCTTCTAATAACTGTTCGAGATGTGTCGGCTTCACCCCGACTTCCCGCTGGTCCTGCTAGGAGGGTCAACTGGCGCTCCTATCACGACGAGCTATCTCGAAGGTTACCATCTGTCCCAGCGGACCCGATCGCCACTCGTGACGATCTGGATCTCCGTGCCACTCATCTTCAGGAGTTGGTCCAAGGTGTCATGGATCGACACACATACAACGTAGAGGTGAATCGTAAATCGGCCCTTCAACCGGAAGTTATCCACGCCATCTGGCTTCGGCGCAAGCTCCGCCGCAGATGGCAACGAACCCGAGATCCCGCCGTCAAACGACGGTTTCAGGCCCAGTCTCTTTACGTCCAGCAACTTTTGCGGGACGTAAACTCTGATCAGTGGGACTCATACCTTGAGTCCCTTGAAGTCGACCCAGCCTCCGTCTGGAGAGCGACGAGTCGCCTTACTCGCGAGAAGCGTACTCGCAACCCGCTGAATACCCCGAACGGCATTGTTTCTTCACCGGAAGGCAAGGCAGAGGTCTTCGCCGACTGCATGGAGACTCAATTCACCGTTCATGGAGGCGTCTCGGACCCTGCCTTCTCGGTAGTGGTTCGAGACTTCCTATCTGGTTATTTTTCCCGCCCTCCACCTGACCCTCCCGCTCTCTTCGACAGGGACGAACTAGTTTCGTCTATCTGTCGACTAAACCGACGTCGCGCCCCTGGTCCTGATCGAATCGGGGCCGCAGCTTTGCAACATCTCCCGGCCTCGGGCGTTGAATTGGTCCTGGATCTGTTCAACTCCAGTCTCCGGCTGCAATACTTCCCCCGCCTGTGGAAAAATGCCGACATCTGCATGATACCCAAGCCCGGCAAGCCTCGAATGCTCGCAGGCAGCTATCGCCCCATATCATTGTTGCCAGTAATCTCAAAGGTGTTTGAGCGTCTCCTACTCGCCCGCATCTGGCCGCTGCTGGATAATTTTATTCGGAGCGAACAGTTCGGGTTCCGTAGAGAGCACTCGACAACTTTACAACTCGTCCGAGTTGTCACAGCATTGTCCGACGCCGCCAACAAGAGAGAGTCTACGGGCGCTGTCTTGTTGGACGTGAGTAAGGCCTTCGACAAAGTCTGGCACGAAGGTCTTCTCTACAAACTCGCTCACTCCCCCATCCCACCGTCCATTGTGCATTTCTTGCGGTCATACCTCAGTGATCGTACCTTCAGGGTTAGCGTCGAAGGGTCCTGTTCATCAGTTCGACCCGTCGCCGCTGGCGTTCCGCAGGGATCTGTCCTCGGCCCCGTTCTGTACCTAGTGTACACGAACGACCTGCCTGTTATTCCTGGAGTCACGTTATCTCTATTCGCTGACGACGCAATGTATTACTGCAGCTCCCTGTCCCCGCGAATTGCGTGTTCAAAGCTGCAGCGTCAGTTGAATCTGCTTCCGGCCTGGCTAAGGAAGTGGCGGGTGCTGATCAACGCGGAGAAATCCGAGGCGATCTGTTTCACCAGCAAGTCCACTTCCCGATGCCAGGCCCTCTCCCTCGAAGGGAGGCCTATCGCCTGGCAAAAGTCGGTGAAGTATTTGGGCGTTCGGCTAGACCAGCGCCTTAGCTTCAACGGCCACGTGACTGCTACCCTCAACAAAGCTCGAGGCGTCCGAGCCAAAATATTTCCCATGCTCTCGTGCCGCAACCGCCTGGCTTTGCGCACTAAAGTTACCATCTATCTTTTGTTTCTCCGGTCAATATTGACCTATGCTGCTCCCGCATGGTGGTCGCTTGTGTCGACCACTAACAAGTGTAGGCTGGAAGCTTTCCAGGCCCGTACCCTCCGATCCTTGTCGGGGTCTCCATGGTTTGTGAGAAATGATGTCATTCGTGGAGGCCTTCGAGTTCCTACCCTTGCTGATTTTGTCCGGTCGCTTGCTGAAACTCTCTTTGCTTCTGCAGCGACCTCGTCCTTTCCTTACCTCCGATCTATCAGCACGTCTGAACCACCTCCCGCTATACGTGTCAAACGCCCTCGGGCGATCTTAGACGACCCCCCGTAATTCTGATTGCTCTAATTTAGGTTCCCGAGCAACTCTATCTCCTTGTTACCATCCTATCCAGTCAGATACCTTCCCCAAGTAAGTTGATTTTCAGACTGCTTGGCGCTGTTACCGATGCCAAAGACACGGCGGATCCCTACCTCGTGGGACCGACCGGCGCTACAAGGCGCCTGCTTGCCGGGCCGGGCGCGTGCGGCATCTGCCGTTCGCCCCGCGATCGGCAGCAGTGTTACCATGACACGATACCTCCATAAATATAAATTTGAAAAAATTTCCGCCGCCTTCTCAGTTAACTGGTTGGCGTGTCCCTCCCGCATATTTTAGGCCACCTTCTATTGAAAGTCCAGCACTGTTTTCTTCTGGCAGCCATCGGGCACGTCCCGGAAGCTGCAATAAGCCACGGGTGCAAAGACGCCCCACTATTTAATGCAAAATGCAAAAAAAAAAAGGGCAGAAGAGACGATCACAGACTCCAGCTTCTGATCTGAACAGGACGCTCTCCTTGGACTGCTCTTCTCAGCTCTCTTCGCTGGACCTTCTACGGCTTTGCTCCCTTCGGCCACCTCGCCTTTCGACGAGGAATAACTCTTCTCTTCGTGGGAACCAAGCCAGCTGCTGCCGGTGAACTTAGTAGCTGGTAGAAGAAGCAGCTGGCCGAAGTTTGCCCTTGTAAGGACCACCTGCGCCGGAACAACATCTTGCCGGACAGGAAAGAAGTGGATTGCTCTGGGCTCACCTGGTGAGTGCCGCATTTCCAGTGTGTAATTCCTAACTTGTTCACGACTGTTAGGTAGCGCTGCCCCGGACGATCCTTGCAAGCCCCCACCAGTGGTAAGCGAGCTAGGATATCGCCGGGGTAAAGGGGCCAGTGGACACCAGTCTTGGTAAGGACTGGTATTCAACGAAGCTGGTCGTTAGCCCAGCTCCTCCCGCATCGTCGTGAACAAGGAAGACGCGCGGGTAATCCGGCTTCGGCCGGACCCGAGATCCCTGGCGTCTGGCAGTGACTGCCTAGCAGTCTCTGCCCGGCAGCCGTCGCACCTGGCCAGCATGCCTTCCACAGGCAACGGCTCAAGTGCCGAGTCGCTCGGCCCTGCCTTGCTGCCCCATCTGGGCGACTCGCCAGAATCGCCTCGGGCGATGGAGACGGACGATCCTCTCCCTCACCCGCTTCCCCCTCTGCCGGCAGACGAGTCGGGCGAGTTCGCGACCGTTGGTCGGCGTAATCGCCCGGCTAAGAAGCCCAAGAGGACCCACGCACCTGGATCCACTTCCTCACAGACCTCGGCCATGGACATTGGACCTTCTCAGGGCCCACAGGCCGCGGTTCCGACCGCTTCGACAGCAGCTCCGGCTGCTGCCGCTGTTGGTCGTGCGCCGCCCCTGTACGTCCATAGCGTGTCAAATGTCGCCGCCTTATACAGACGGCTGATCGCGGCCCACGGCCTGTCGGCCGACAAGCTTGACCTGAAGCTGCTTGGCGGTGATACGGTCAGGATTGTCGTCCGCCAGCTCGAGGACCATCGCTTGGTCGAGGCCTTCCTCCAAGCGCATAACCTGCAGTATCACACCTTTACTCCTAAGCGAGTCAAGCCCTTGTCGGTAATTTTGCGAGGGCTCGACGCGCACACCGATCCACAGGAGATCCTTATGGAACTCCGCGACCTCGGGTACCCGGTGCAGGCAATTTTCCGCCTGTTCACGCACTCCGAGACCCGAGTCCCTCTCCCGCTCGTCCGTCTCCAGCTCGAGAAGGGCGAGGCTGCAGACAAAATTTTCCACCTGACGCGGCTGTTTGGCTTCCGCGTCCGGGTGGAAACCAGTCGACCCCAGGGCAAGCTTGCGCAGTGCCACCGGTGCCAGAGGTTCGGCCACCACACCGACGTCTGCCGCAATGCCCCGGCCTGTCTCCGATGTTCTCTGGGACATTCAACACAGGCCTGCACTGTGGCAGACAAAACCAAATTTCGCTGCATAAATTGTGGTCCAGGCCACGCAGCGTCTAACGTAAACTGCCCGGTCTATAAGGCGGAGCTCCTGCGGAAGCAAAAGCCGCAGGGGCCCCTCCCGAAGCCACGGCAGCCAGTTATGCAGCCCCAACCTAGACAGCCTAAAATGCAGGCTAGGCCTAAACCTCAGGCACAACCGGCACGGCGCGCGCCCTCTCCGGCTCCACCTCCAGCCCCTACAAAGGCAACTAAACGTACCGCGTCTCCTTCCACAGCAGAGACACGCCCAGTAGCTGTTATCTCGGTTTTGGAGCCGGAGAATGAACCCTCCACCTCCGCGGAACCTCCTACTCCCGCCTCTGAACCAGAGGTAGCCTCGCCGCCCCTGCCACCTCCGCGATTTCCGCGAGCAGGCATCAAACCCAGGAACAAAGGGATACCCACACCGGATGCTCGGCCCCGAGCTCCTGCCTGCCCACAGCCCAAGAAAAGTCCTGCTTCCCGGTATAAGTCCGACGAAGCGCAACAGCGTACTTTTCCTGCCGCTGATCCAAAACCGTCTGGCCCTGGTCCTATGGATTCCACCATGACCCGATCTGCCGTAACACCTGGTCGCTCTTATGCGGCCTCAGTTTCCAGGCAAACCACCCAGTCCGTCAGTTCCAATGACGCACAGTTCGTCCGCGGCTTTCTGTCTAGCTACGACCTCCCGAAAGTCGCATCTCTCTTCAGGTCCATCCGAGCCCGCCTGGAAACTGCTGACCCAACTGAGAGATTCATGCTCTTGGTGGAAGCCTGCGAAGTCATAGGTCTTCTATGAACCGAGCCCTTAGACGAGATCTCTCGCTCGTAGCCTGGAATGCTAACAACATCGGTACCAAGCATTCCGACCTTCTTGAATTCCTGGCTTGGTTCAAACCCGACGTACTTCTCCTCGGGGAAACCCACCTGACCCCGGCGAACCGGTTTCGATTACCAAATTACGTGGTTTATCGGGATGACCGAGTTGGCCGACGAGGAGGCGGCACGGCGATCGCGGTGAGGACCTCCATAGGTCATCATCGTGTCGCTTTGCCGCAGCTTACCAACCTAGAGGCCACCGCCATTGAGGTCCACGGAGCTCTTGGCGGCGTCCTCGTGGTCTCAGCTTACAAGCCCCCACAAGCTGAACTCCTTGTCAGCGACCTGGACGTCATCTTCGATTCCCATCGAAGGGTAATTTTGGCCGGCGATCTGAATTGCAAGCATCGCGTTTGGAATAGTCGCCTGACTACTCCGAACGGGAGGCGCTTGCTCAGTTTTGTTGAATCGCGCCGGGCGATGGTGTTTGGTCCAGCGCAACCCACGTTCTTTCCGTCACTGCCTAACGCGGCTCCCGATGTTCTGGACATCGCGGTGACCCAAGGAATTGTCTGTCCGGTCGAGGTATTCTCACTTACGGAGCTGACATCCGACCACAACCCTATCTTGGTCCACGTCGCTACCCAGCACGCCTATGCACGTTCTGACAAGCAGAAGGTCATCGATTGGGATCGCTACGGCCCGGCCTTGTGCCGTAGATTGCCGCCAGCGGCCCCACTCGATTCCGTTCGCCTCCTAGACGAAGCAGTTGCGGGAATCGAAGAGGCAATCATCTCGGCTATAGGCGTGTCTTCACGTACGCGAGCTGGCTTCACGCCTGACTACCAACGCATCCCTGAGGAAGTCTCTCTTCTCGCTCGCGAGAGGAATTACTTCCGGAAACGTTGGCAGAGGACCCGTGATCCGGCCGATAAGGCAGCATACAATCGGCTCACCGGACGACTGCGTGGCAGTCTGAAGGCGTTCCGACGTAGCTGTTGGGAACTCGACGTGGCCCGAACGGGGGATGCGGACCCGCAATCTCACCCGTACAGAATACCTACCGCATTGACGGGACGGAGGCGCCGACCTCCACTTCCCGCCATTGTTGGACCGTTCGGTCGACTCCTGGGTCGCCCGGAGGAGAAGGCCGAGTACTTGGGCTTGTGTTTCGAGCGTCAGTTCGCTCCCAACCCGCCCATGGACTGGGACTTCGACGAACAAGTCGAGATGGCTGTGGAAGACTTTCTGTCTCTTCCGATCACGGCGGAGCCCGAACCCATCTCTTTGGAAGAGGTCTCAGATCGGCTCGCTGAACTTCAGCCAAGAAAGGCTCCAGGCCCGGACGGTGTTACCAACACCGCTCTACGACTTCTTCCCGAGCCTGGAGTTCAATTCTTGACTGATTTGTTCAACGCGTGTCTTAGACTGGCCTACTTTCCCAAGAAATGGAGAAAGGCGACGGTTATCGTGATCCCGAAGCAGGGAAAGGATACCACCCGCTCGGAAAACCTCCGGCCTATCAGCCTACTTTCCGCTACGTCCAAGGTTTTTGAGCGCCTCGTGCAGCGTCGTGTACGAGAGCATCTAACCAACTTTGACGTGCTGGTCCCCGAACAGTTCGGCTTTCGTGTGGGGCATTCGACCACTCATCAACTGATGAGACTGGTGGAAAGCATCACGGAAGCCGGGTGTCGGAGAGAACGGACCGTTGGCTGTTTCTTAGATGTTGAGAAAGCCTTCGACAGCGTATGGCATGATGGCCTTTTATTCAAACTTAGGGAAGTCCAGCTCCCGGACTGCTACCTCCATCTGGTTGCTAGCTTTCTGACGGAGAGGACCTTCTGCGTGAGAGTTGGCGATTCTGTCTCTTCCGAGAGACGAATCACAGCCGGCGTCCCTCAAGGTAGTGTTCTAGGCCCCCTTCTGTTCTCGATCTACGTCAACGACGTGCCGAGACAGCCTGGAGTCCAGATGGCCCTCTTCGCTGACGACACGGCCGTATTTACGGCCGATCGTCATGAGGAAAGGGCCGTCCTACGACTGCAGCGCCAGCTCGACACGCTCGTGGACTGGACTGAGAATTGGAGAGTGCAACTCAACGCCACCAAGAGCGTAGCCGTCGAATTCTCCAAGCGACGGAAGAACCCCGTTAGGCAACTACGTATCGGCAGAACGTACTTGCGCTGGTCCAACGAGGTCAAGTACCTCGGCTTACACCTCGACCGTCGGCTCACCTGGCGTACCCACGCACAGACAGTTCTAAAGCGAGCATCCACTCGCCTGTGCGCACTGTTTCCACTCCTGATCAGCTCAGCCATGACCAGGAAATTGGGTAGGATGATCGTCGGCGCGTATCTGCTGCCGGTCATTACCTACGCCTGCCCGGTCTGGGGTTACCTCGCCGCAATGCATAAAAAGAAGTTGCAGAGCGTCCTCGACAGGGGGCTTCGGCTAGCGGCCAAAGTCCCCCGTCGCTTCTCATCTCGCCTTCTAAGGAGAGGACTTGGCGTCCGCTCCTTAGACGACACTTTCAGGCGGCTTGCACGCAAATTTTATGCACGTGCGGCGAGGTTCCCAGGCAATCCTCTAGTGACTGGGCTGGGAAGGTACCGTATACGCCCAGGTGATTCGTGGAAACGCCCTCGGTGCATACTGCGCTAGCGTAGGCTAGCACAACAGCCGAGAATCGGCCTGCTATAGAGCACACGCCCTACTTGGGCAGGGCCACGAGGCAGGAGCTCCAGATGGTAGCTCGGAACTCAGTTCCCGTGCGGTTCGTCTCTGCGACGCACAACCGCAAAGCCCAGAGCGAAAAAAAAAAAAAAAAAAAAAAAAAAAAAAAAAGGGCAGAAGACTACCTCGAGCTGTTGCCAGGGTAGGCTGTGTCTGATTGTATGGCGTTTTTGCTAAGTGTTTTCACCTTTATTTGTATATATTTCGTAGTGATTTCTTCACCATTTGAAGAAATAGTGCTGAGTTTGTGCTCAAACTAGTTATTTTTGTTAAGTTTTATTTAATTAGTGTGTTATTGCCAGTAACTTCAGTGCAGTGTAGTGCGCGGCCGTTTTTGTGTTCGTGTGCTGTGCGGCTTCTGGTGAGTACGTGTGTCAGTGCCTGTCAGTTAGTTTAATCAGTGCTGGTGTGTTCATACTCCTATAACCACCTTTGACGTCCATTTCGGGCTTCCGAAATGGCGTCAAATAATGCCGATCTGCCTTTGCCGGAACCGTTAAGCTCTCTCCTGGGAGCTTGCGGTTCTGCTCCTCTCTCTTCACCTCTCCCCCGTGATAATTGTGAAAGTGGCAGTGACAGTGATATTTCTGACGTGCATATGGGGAGTGCTGGGTCGGGAGATGAAGAGTTTTCGGTTGTGAATGGCAAACGCGCCAAACGCAAGCGAAAGCTCGCCGCCAGTCAGTCTCCCGCCTCACCAAACCAGGTCGCTGATTCAGGTAACAGCGGCCGGCAGTCTGTCAATCTTGCATCTTCCTCTAAGCCTGACCCTTCTACCCTTAAGTTTCCGCCTATTATCATCCCCGATAATAGGAGCGTCTACCTAGAGCATTTGCCCGGGTAGGCTGTGACTGTTTTTGCTCTGAAAAATTTTTCCAATTTGTGCGGAAATATTCAGTTTTCACCATTTTTCTTATCATCATCGTATTCAGCATCATCATCACTACAGATTTCACCTACAGTTCAGTGCGACTCAGCTTTATTTAATCAGTGCGGGAGTGTTTTTGTTTCCGTGTGCTGTGCGGTCTGTTTCGTGTTCAATTGTGCCTGTGGATAGTTTTCAGTGTCTGGTGATCCCTCAATCCTAGACCTGCGTAGACGTTCATTTCGGCTAGTCCGAAATGGCGTCGAATACGCCCCCGAATCCTCTGCCGGCGCCGCTTGTTTCCTTAATGGAAACATGCTCAACCGGCTTCCGTTCCACTCCACTTCCTCACGACAGTGAAAGTGATAGTGAAAGTGATCAAAGTGCGGTCGATATGTGCAGTGTTGGGTCGGGGGACGGACAGTTCTCGCTTGTGGAGGGCAAGTCTGCCAAACGCAAGCGAAAACTGGCCCAAACTCCGCCGCCCGCCTCAGCTGCAGATCAGTCGTCTAGTCACGGTAACAGCGGCACTCAGCGCGAGCGTGAGTATTCTACTGGAACCCAAACTGTGTCTTCCCCATGCATTCCACCGATTGTAATTCCTGACAATAGGAATTACTCTCAGTTATTGCGTTCCCTAACCCTAGCTCTTCCTTCGGTCAAGGTCGAGGCGAGGTGCCAAGGCGCCTCGCTAAAGCTGGCGACCGCTACAATCCCGGACTTCCGCTCTGTCCAGTCATTCCTGACAGAGCGTAAGATATCATTTCATACTTTCGCCCTCCCGTCAGAGCGAGAAATCAAGGTCGTTCTGTCGGGAATTCCTTCTTTCACAGAAACTGATGCCATCAGGCAGGAACTTGTTGCGCTCGGCTATGCGCCGACCGCGGTAAGCGTCCTGCATGTTGGCAAAGGTGATGACCGCCGACCTGTCAACAGCTTTCTTGTCAAATTGCTGAAAGTAGGCCCCTTCGAGGAGATTTACACTCTCCAGAATCTTCTGCACCTCCGGGTGCAAGTCAGAACATTTGACCCGCGGCCCGGCCCCTCGCAGTGTTTCAACTGCCAGAGGTTCGGCCACAGCAGTCTTTTTTGTCATCAGCCCCCGCGTTGCGTGCGTTGTGCTGAACCTCATCGTGGCTGTTATAAGCCTACGACGGGGTACACAGCTAAATGCTGCAACTGTAAAGGAGCCCATCCGGCTAATTACCGAGGCTGCCCAAACTTTATCGCCGCCATGAAACCGCAGCGACCTCCTGTGCGCCCTGGCGCGCAGGCAGGCCGTGTAGCTGGTCCTGGCCCTAACCGGAGAGCGGCTTTCCCGCCACTCACTGGTGCATCTGCCCAGGTACCGGCAGCAACTCCGGTTGCTTCCGGTGCCGCTGTCTCGCCTGCAGTCGTCGCTTCGGCGCCGCCTGCAGCGGCCTCAATCCCGGCGCCTCCCGGAGCGCCCGCACCTTCCTACGCGGCCATGGCCGCTAAATCAGCCCCGCCTCCAGCCCGATCGGGCAAATCAAATCGCTCTCGTCGTCGCCGGAACTCCGCCGGCCGACATACATCATCACAGGTTCCACCTGTACCCTCTCCGCGGGCTCGACCCGCCCCCAGCCATCGTCCTCAACCTTCCAGCGAGCAGTCTACTACTCAGACCACCAGCCCAGCGCCATCTGCTACCCCTGTCGAGGCCAGTCAGGCTTGTCCTCCTGAATCCCGGGAATCTTCCCGGGCTTCGGCGGATCCCCTGACTGCCTGGGCAGATAATCTTGTTGCATCCATCAGGACTGCTCGCGACACTACCACTGTGCTTGCCCTGGTGTTCCAATCATTAGCTGCCCTCTTTCCTCTACTTCCCCTAAATGGCTAATAGCCTGAGGATCGTTGCGTGGAACGCCTTCGGGCTACTCCCCAGGCGATCTGAACTGATGACTTTCGTAACGGAGTATGATGTTGATATCATACTTCTTTCCGAGACTCATCTGGCTCATTACCACTCGTTTTCCCTTCCTGCCTATGCCTGTTATCGTCAGGATCGTCCCCTACGGCCTCGCTGTCCCCCCTCGGGGGGCACAGCTGTTTTAGTCCACAGGCGGATATCCCACAGGCTTTTGCCTCCTCTAGATACATCTATTATTGAAGGCTGCGCGGTGGCGGTGGACGCCGGCGGACCGGAGCTGCGCGTTGTTTCTGCGTACCTCCGGCCTGGCCGGCGAACTCCGCCACCGCCCGAGGAGTGGGACGCCCTCCTCGACCACCCCCTCTCAACCATTGTAGCCGGCGACTTAAACGCCAAACACCCTTCATGGAACAGCCGCGTTGTCAACGCCTATGGAAATTCTCTGTTCCGGTTCGTCTCTGGCGACCCGGCACTTAATGTCATCGGCCCTGAAGACCCTACCTACTTCCCCTTTCACGGCCATAGGCCGGACGTTCTTGACATAGTAGTTGTCAAGAACGTTGCCCGCAACATCGAGGTCTCGTCTGTGTCGGACCTTTCGTCCGATCACAATCCCCTTGTTATAACTGTTCGAGAGCTGTCGGCGTCACCACGACTTCCCGCTCAGATTGTTAGGAGAGTCAACTGGCGATCCTATCATGACGAGCTCTCTCGACGGTTACCATCTCTCCCGGCGGACCCAATCGTCACTCGTGACGATCTGGATCTCCGCGCCACAAATCTTCAGGAATTGGTCCAAGGTGTCATGGATCGACACACCTACGCACTCGAGGTGAATCATCGTAAATCGGCCTTACCTGCGGAAGTACTCCACGCCATCTGCCTACGGCGCCAGCTCCGCCGCAGATGACAAAGAACCCGAGACCCAGTCGTTAAGCGACGATTTCAACAACAGTCCCTTTACGTTCAGCAGCTACTGCGGGACGTAAACTCTGATCGATGGGACTCATACCTTGAGTCTCTTGAAGTCGACCACGCCTCCGTCTGGAGAGCGGTGAGTAGACTGACCCGCGAGAAGAGAACTCGCAACCCGCTGGAAACCCCGAACGGGGTTGTGTCTTCATCAGAAGGCAAGGCTGAGGTCTTCGCCGACTGCATGGAGTCGCAATTTACCGTTCATCGAGGCGTTTCGGACCCTGCCCACTCGGCAGACGTCCGGGACTTCCTATCTGGTTATTTTTCTCGCCCTCCCGCTGGCCCAGACCTCCCGTTCGACAGGGACGAACTCGTTTCGTCTGTCTGTCGACTAAACCGCCGTCGCGCCCCCGGTCCTGACCGGATCGGGGCCGCTGCATTACAATATCTCCCGGCCTCAGGCGTTGACCTCGTTCTCGAGCTGTTCAACTCTTGTCTCCGGCTACAGTACTTTCCCCGCCTGTGGAAAAATGCCAACATCGTTATGATTCCTAAACCCCGCAAGCCGCGCATGCTTCCTGAAAGCTATCGGCCAATATCTCTCTTGCCAGTTATCTCGAAGGTGTTCGAGCGGCTCCTGCTGGCCCGCATCTCGCCGTTGTTGGATAATTTTATCCGCAACGAACAGTTCGGGTTTCGCAGAGAGCACTCGACCACGCTTCAACTAGTCCGCGTGGTAACGCAACTCTCTGACGCCACCAACAGGCGAGCGACTACGGCCGCCGCACTGCTGGACGTGAGCAAGGCCTTCGACAAAGTCTGGCACGAAGGTCTTCTCTTCAAACTTGCTAACTCCCCCTTACCATCGTCCATAGTGTTTTTCCTCCGGTCGTATCTCAGCGACCGAACCTTCAGGGTTAGCGTCGACGGAACCTGCTCTGCAGTTCGTCCTGTCGCCGCTGGCGTACCCCAGGGATCTGTCCTCGGCCCCGTTCTGTACCTCGTGTACACGAACGACCTGCCTGTTTTGCCCGGAGTCACGTTGTCTTTGTTCGCTGACGATGCAATGTATCATTACAGCTCTGTGTCCCCGCGTTTTGCGAGTACACAGTTGCAGCGTCAGTTGGACCAGCTTCCGGACTGGCTACGGAAATGGCGGGTGACGATCAACACGGAGAAATCCGAGGCGATCTGTTTCACTCGTAAGTCCATCTCCCGATGCCAGCCCCTCTCCCTTGAAGGGAGGCCTATCGCCTACAAAGAGTCGGTGAAGTATCTAGGCGTTCGGCTAGATCGTCGCCTATGCTTCAACGCCCACGTGACGGACACCCTTGCCAAGGCTCGCGGCGTCCGAGCCAAACTTTACCCATACCTCGCGTGCCGCAGCCCCCTGGCGCTGCGCACGAAAGTTACCCTCTATCTGTTGTTTCTCCGGTCTGTATTGACCTATGCGGCACCTGTATGGTGGTCACTTGCCTCCGCCACCAACAGGCGTAGGCTGGAAAGTTTCCAATCCAGAACCCTCCGTTCCTTGTCGGGATCTCCTTGGTTTGTTAGAAACAGTGTAATTCGAGGAGGTCTACGAGTTCCTGCTCTCTCAGCCTTTGTCTGGTCATTAGCTGCGACTCTCTTTGCCGCAGCTGAGACCTCTTCCTTCCCTTACCTCAGAACCATCAGCACCACGCAACCACCTCCCCCTGTCCGGGTCAAACGCCCTCGGGCGATTCTCGATGACCCGCCATAAGTTTAAGTAAACTGCTTAAACCTCACTTTGTATACTCACCATCTGCCCATGCCCCAGAATTTACCTGCAAAGCTGTTTCCTTCCTCCCTTCCTAGTATGCCGACCGCGCTGAATGCCGCTGCTACGCGCTATCACTGGCACGGAGGCTCTCTGCCTCGCGGGGAGCGACCGACGCCTCACGGCGTCTGCACGCAGGACTGGGAACGCGCGACATCTGTCGCCTGAACCCGTCCTTGCGGCAGTGCCCACTGATTGCTGTAATATTTAAAATAAATAAAAATTGAAAACCTTTCTCCCCCGCCTTCTCAGTTAACTGGTTGGCGGTTGTCCATTCCTATTTTATTCTAGGTTACCTGTCGAATGAACCAGAACTATGTCTATCCACAGGCAGCCATTGGGCTCGTCCCAGATGCTGCAGTCATGCACCGGGTGCAAAGACGCCCCGCTACTACAGTGCTACATGCTCCCCGATAATAGGAATTATACCCAGCTTTTGGCCAACCTCCGTTCCGCCCTTCCTTCGACGTCCGTGGAAGCGAAATGCTCCGGCAAATCGCTGAAGCTGGTCGTCAAATCCATTGTTGACTTCCGCGCTGTTCAGCACTTTCTGTCAGCGCGGAATATTTCCTTTCATACCTTCGCTCTCCCTGAGGAGCGTGAGGTTAAAATTGTTATCCAGGGTATTCCCTATCATACTCCCTCCGATGCTATCGTGCAGGAGCTGACGTCTCTTGGCTATACGCCAACAGCCGCGTCGGTTTTGCACGCTGGCAAAGGGGACAATAAGCATCCCGTCAATACTTTCCTAGTTAAGTTGCTAAAAACTGGAAATTTTGAGGAGGTCTATGGCCTCCAAACACTCCTTCACCTGAGGGTGACAGTCAGATCATTTGACCCGCGCCCAGGCCCTGCTCAGTGTTTTAACTGTCAGGGCTTCGGGCACTCTTCCCTCTTCTGCCATGCGCCCCCACGTTGCGTCCGGTGCGGCGACCCTCACCGTGGCTGTGATAAGCCTCGTGTGCCGGGTTTTGTCCCGTACTGCTGCAACTGCAAGGGCGCCCATCCGGCTAGTTACCGGGGTTGTATTCACTACATCGAAGCTGAAAGACAGCAGCGATCTGCGCGCCCTGGCGCGCAGCGTCGTGTAGCTGGCCCGGCCCCTAATCGGCGAGAGGTCTTCCCCCCTCTCTCCGGTATTCTGTCAAGGCCCCGGCGGCGACTCCTGTCGCTCCCGCGGTCTCAGTCCCGCCTGCAGGCGCCGCTCCGGCGGCGCCTGTGACGGCTCCACTACCGGCGCCTGCCGGAGCGCCCGGTCCTTCCTATGCAGCTGTCGCTGCTAAGCCATCATCAAAACCTACTTCCGCCCGAAAGGGTACCAAAAAGCGCTCAGAATGTCTAATTGATTAGTTTTTAACGTGAGCTAACTTCAGCGCTTGAGAAATGTTCGACTTTTTTACATTCTAGGACCTCGGGTGCCCCGATTTCTTCGACCAATGCCTAACACGTTGTCATTTACATATAATTTTTACTGTGATACTTTACTTTAAGTAGCGTGGCGTCCATGTAATCGCGGCAACATTACTGGAAATAAGAGAAAATAATATTAATTATATCATAGAATGAATACTTTAGTTAATGAATAATTTGAAATCCGAACAATGTTAGTAGGGAAACTTGAAGAAAAGCGTAGCATGCTTTCGGACTGCTGGGGGGGCTTGCACCGTCTTTTGTTTCCGGCTCAGACATCGGTAGTGTTTTACTGTGTACGCTCATTGACCTAGTAGTAGTTATCACTGTACAACCTATGAGAGGGGGGGGGGCCTCATTCGTCCACCCAATGTGTTGCAGCTGTATAAACCGGCAAAACGCTCAGTTAGCAGTTATCTTCGTTTTCGGAACTGACGTGCAGCAGATACTACGTAACTATTTGTGTTTAGTCATGTGTTTGTCTGTTTGTCTTTATTATTTTTAATTCGATAATTTGTGGTCTGATTTATTCTGTGTAAGTTAATGAGAGTCAGATCCCGTTGAACCGAGACCCTCTTCTTCTCCCAGCGAACGATAGAAAATACTCTAAAAAGAACACTTCGAACAAGAAAAAATTGAATTAATTTTTAAGCTAAGTTTTAGACCTATCACAACCGGCAACAGGTGTTAAGTACCCACGCCACGCCACTGAAATTCTTTCACCATATTTCTTCACCCAGGTGAGCGCTTTTCCCTTTAGTAAATATTTATAATTCCTCAGCCAATCAGTACAGTCTTATACCGGCGGCTTATTTCTCACCATACAAAATGTCTTTACTTACCGTATGCGTGTTTGGTGGCGACCAGTACGACGACGAGGAACACCACTATCAGAACTGATACACAAACGTATACTACGGAGCGTGGAATTCCTTTGATCTCGACGGAATGTTCTTGGGCTGGTTCTGCAATTATACAACACAAGTTATCAGACAAAAGTTACTTAATTGAAACTTAATTACACTTCATAACTGTGACAATGAGTGAGAAACACAAAGAGCAAGCACACAGAGTGAGAGATAACGAAGCCGCGTTTGCTGTAACGCCTCCATAGTTATACTGCGTCGTCGTGTCTGCGACGTCTAAAGTTACACCGAAGTTAACTGCGATATTTTCCAACCTTCATCCCCAGTCAGCGTTTGTATTGTAAAACACGACGTGCTTACCAAGTACATCGTGTTCATATTGGAAATAATCCTCTGTATGCCTGTATAATTATAGTTTTGTTCTCATTTGTTTTCATTATAACAATAGTGAATTCTTTATTTAGTGCAGGAAATAGCTTTATGTTTGATAGCTCCTCGAAATAGTGTAGGGGTTAGGCATGATAAGCTGCCTTATCCAAGCCTTTCGGAAGCAGCGGCAGATTTCCGACTAGGGAGCTGCATAGGGTCGCAGCGCGGAGGGCGAGCTCACGAATTTTGTTGTTGTTTAGAAATGGAATTTTTTAATACAGAAAATTAATAGGCTTACAAACACCAAAACACTGGATTTTTCAAAACTATTAGTAATAATAATTAAGTCTGTAAAAATATAAAATCGATCTTATTATAAGATTCTCGTCTAGGTTAGCAGCAGCTCACCATTCTTCACGCTTCTCTTCTTTTCCTTTCAACTCACAATATGATGTGCAGTTCATATCGACCATAAGCTGTTTCATGTAGTCTAAAATAAAATCTTAATAAAGACCATTTACTAAGTATAAAATATTACGCTATATTTAATGTTGTTATTCTTGTCCAATTAACATTTTATTTAGTATGTTTTATTAAATCTATTTATTCCTTAAAATAGATCGCTACTGATATTTATTCATTTTGACATTGCGAAATATGTCGTCTTCAGGCAGCGACTGAAATAAAACACTCGCATCACTGTCGACACCTTGTTTATTTATCGTTGCCGCAAATAATTTTTCACAAATAAACATACCTTAGAAAATGAAAATTTCGATTCACAACAGTGATATAGATTGTTGACACAATCGTAATTTATACAACCAACAACACAAATATAATAATGATTCACAAATAATGTGGTATCATAAACACACGGACTGACTCTATAACTCACTTAACCGAACTCACAATAAATACTGCCCGGTTTCACCGTTTACTACCGTATTATATGGGTTGGTAATGACGTCATTCATGTGTTCATATTGGAAATAATCCTCTCTCGCGATTATCTGTGTGCCTGTATAATTATAGCTTTGTTTTCTTTTAATTATAATAATAGTGAATTCTTTATTTAGTGCAGGAAATAGCTTTATGTTTGATAGCTCCTCGAAATAGTGCAGGGGTTAGGCATGATAAGCTGCCTTATCCAAGCCTTTCGGAAGCAGCGGCAGATTTCCGACTAGGGAGCTGCATAGGGCCGCAGCGCGGGGGGCGAGCGCACACACGAATTTTTTTTTGTTGTTGGAAAACGAATTTTTTAATACAGAAAATTAATAGGCTTACATATACCAAAACACTGGATTTCTCAAACCAAAACAATTGAGATAAAAAAAAAAACACTTAGGAAAATGTTATTAAATTCACGGGTCTGTTACTTGTATTTACATTTTTAGGTATAAAATGATCAGAAACATGCAACTATTATATATCAAAATGTTCAGAAAATGGAGAATCATTTAAAAATAAAAAACAAAAATTTGTTTTTTTTTTAATTTTTGACTTAAGGTCCCCCTTAATAAATGAAAAAATTTATAATTGGCTACTAGTGACGTGTCTGATATAATCAGTATGTTTTTACATCGATCAAAGACATAAAAGATACTAAATAACAAATCAAACTATTAATTGAAACAAGAGTTACATTTTATTAATTGAGTATACATCATACAATAAAAAATAGTTATTCTGTTCACGATATACAATTTTAGTAATTTCCACAGCTATAAGGAGCAGACGGCCGTCGTGGACACGTCTGGATTTGTTGTTGAGTTTATTGACTGCTATTATTATGAAATTCACCTTTA
Organism: Magicicada septendecula; assembly: GCA_034769895.1. NCBI lineage: Eukaryota > Metazoa > Arthropoda > Insecta > Hemiptera > Cicadidae > Magicicada > Magicicada septendecula. Next base: position 22,226,175 of record CM068376.1, read on the forward strand.
ATAATAACAATGATGATAATAATAAGAGTAATTTTTTGCAGGACTCCCATACACCCCTACACCTTGCCGACCCATCCACTGGCGCAGGACACCTAGTAGAGGAACAGGGGACAATATAATGGAAAGATTCTTAGAGCCTTAGTATACGACGCTTGGAAAGGACATAAACCTGAGGGATTTAGTGTGTCAAGTAGGAAGACGTATGTGACAAGAGAAAATAGAAGAATCTGGAAATCCAAAGTACTATGCCTCTAACAAGTCATACCACAAAGTGAATGCGGCAGGTCAAACAAATGGAATCACAAAATTCCATCTTTCACTGCTAGTTGAAACTTCTTTTTGGCACTAAAGAAGTCGAGGACGTTAACATAGAGAATGGCAACTTCAGTGCATCTCACAAGTGGACTGCACGACCACTAATAAACCTGGAACTTGCACGAACGCACCTTCGATCCATTGGTCGTGGGCAATCCGCTAAGTCCAAGAAAAATTCGATAAGAAAAGAGCAGGTCTGTATGAGTTCTTCTAGTCTAGTAAGAGTGAAGGAAGACCAGGAGACTTCCGCACGACGACCCAGTGAGGTGAATCTGTTGGTCATCCAGTGCAAGAAGCTTCTCCGAACTCCCTCAGTGGAGTTACCTGTGTACTCACGGTTCCTTTTCCATATGACTGAAGCATATCTTCAGTGGCTTCAGACCAAAGATTTATAAAGCGTGACATAGGAATCCGTCGTCTTAAAGTGTCTCCCAATCCATTTAATAAGGCCTACATTTCAAATTCAACAATAATAATAATATCTTCAATTTTAACATATTCAGACCACAGCCCGGATAATATTAATCAGTTCAGTGTATAACAGTTTCCTCTTCTTTACATTCTCCAGGAGTGTAGCCACAATATCCTTATTTGGTACTTACATAATGATGATCTGTTATTCATTGCTACTATTCCCTGTAAATGTAGGGCTATACTGCGACTCCTAGATTTTCAAATACTTGTCTGTAACTACCAATGTATTTAGTCGCGGTTTCTCATGCCACAGCTATCTTTAATGTGTCTTCTTCTACTATGTCTGCTTCCTCATTATCCGCGTACCTACTTCCAAGTTACGTTTATACCTTTGTTGTTTTATGTTAGACTAAGTCGTTTATATGAGTTAGCAATCGTTGACCTGAGGCTCGCGTGACTCCCGTAAGTAACGTAATAACGTACGGGAGGAAAGAACTGAAGTGCAAGGGAAAATGAAAATGGAACGGAGCAGTTGAAGTCGGTAATTGGAACACGGCCACAGAAATCGCAGGAGACCATTTATCTCTTGCAGGAAGATGATGGCTAAACAACAAAATGGTGTTACAAGTAGCGAAGTGCGCAGACAGTGGGTCGCTTTGATACCTGAGGAGTCACAAACATTTTACATGCAGCAATTTGCAATTTTGCCGGCAGTATAAACTTAATGCAACATGTGCAGTTCTGTGAATTTTGTGTCTACCTTTTAACGAGTCGGTTGAAATTTTTTACGAACGATAATTCGGTTGAAATTTTTTACGAACGATAATTAACACAAAGTGTATGCGACTCACCAGGTAGCTCTACGGTTTCCGAACATATCAGGCAGCATCCGTCGATCTGAAACAGACAAACAGACAGACGAATTAGTGCAAGCGCGCACGCACACGCAGATCCGATTACAAGTATTGCTGATCACATTAATTTATCAGCGAGTATTCTCTACGGCTTCTCTGTAATTGATTCTGTGCGCCCCCTCTCACCACCGTTCACTCACACCCTCTCTCTCTCTCTCTCTCTCTCTCTCTCTCTCTCTCTCTCTCTCTCTCTCTCTCTCTCTCTCTCTCTCTCTCTCTCTCTCACACACACACACACACACACACACACACACACACACACACACACACACACACACACAGTGGAACTCGCTTATAACGAGAACTCGGATGTAACGAGCAAAAGCATGAGATTTGTTTGGTTTTATGTCTTAGTAATGTTAACTAAACTCCCTTGTAACGAGTGGGGACGCATTAGAGACTTGGTTATAACGAGCATTTTATCGCAGGCTTGTTCATGGATTAAGGTTCTAACAAGAGTTTTTTTAAAATACGGCATTTTAAACATCCGTTTAGAATCATTAATGCAATTTAGTGAAACTAATAATGTAAGTAATGAATTCGTGAAATATTTAAATAAATTACAAAACTGTTTTGATATCTACAGATACAACATTACTAAACAAAAATAGATGAATTTTGTAATGTTAATTAAATTCTGTGTGCGAAATATAATTTTGACGATTCCATTTCGAACGAAGAACAAAAGACAAATTAATTAGAGTGAATTTTCTTGTAATTTAAAAGTAAATATTGTACATGTGGCATGGAAAGTTTTGCGTTTTTTGCCAGATAACTGGCTGACTTTTGGTAAGTTTTACCACACATTTACTTTTACTACATTTCGCAAATACACTATACGCCAATATTCAGCAAAGAATATTAGTGTCTAAAAATGTTTAAAGTCTAGAGTGTCTAAATTTCACTTTTCAGCGTAGAATGTAAAATATGTCAAAATTTTATTGTGCAAAACCTCTTCTGTAGTAGATCTTTTTGCTGTGTGATCGATAATCACGGTATAAAAATTTAGCAGTGCGATTCGACAACTCGGATGTAGCGAACACCCGGTTTTAACGAGCAATTTTTTCCGGTCCCTTGAATCTCGTTATAAGCAAGTTTCATTGTGTGTGTGTGTGTGTGTGTGTGTGTGTGTGTGTGTGTGTGTGTGTGTGTGTGTGTGTGTGTGTGTGTGTGTGTGTGTGTGTGTAGCCTATTACATTTAATATTTATAATTAAATTTACCTCAAGATGTTATTTTTCTATTAGGAACATGTTTTGAGAGTTCCTGTTCTCTCATCTTCAGCCTTCGCGATCTTGTTTCTGGTGAAGTATTTGTGTGTTGGCTGCTGGATGCTATTAAGGTTGTTTTTTGGTCTTTGGTATTTTAAATTACAAAATAAATTACAAAATTCTAAATAGCTCACACAACAAAGATAATACAACAACTAACGGTATATACAAAATTGAATGCCAAGATTGCAATAAATGTTACATAGGACAAACAAAAAAACAGCTAAAAAACGTTATTTTGAACACCTAAACGCATACAAAAAACCAGAAATATATAAATCCAATTTAGCCACACATGCAATAAACACAGGACACGAATTCCCAGACATAACCAATGTATCACTAATAAAACATATACCACACAAAGGCACCATAATGAACATTTGGGAAAATTTACAAATATACAAACTTAAAACACAAAACAAACTAATACCAGAACAAATACAAATCAATACAAAACATGACACAATATTCAAAGCACTCAACATCGAAAATACACAAAATACAAAAACATATACCACAATCACACACAATAATACAACTTTAAAATACCAAAGACCAACAAACAACCTTAATAGCATCCAGCAGCCAACACATAAATACTTCACCAGAAACAAGATCGCGAAGGCTGAAGACGAGAGAACAGGAACTCTCGAAACATGTTCCAAATAGAAAAATAACATCTTGAGGTAAATTTAATTATAAATATTAAATGTATTATATACATCAAGAATCGGACTGTAGCAGAAAGTGATTCTATATATATATATATATATATATATATATATATACTGTTAATGATTTCGAGGTTCGGTCATTAATTATGAAAACTCAGTTTTGCGACGTTTCGAGATTTATTCTTCTCATAATCATGCCTACAACATTAAAATATAGTCTTACTACAATTATATTAATGTTGTATATTTTAATGTTGTAGGCATGATTATGAGAAGAATAAATCTCGAAACGTCGCAAAACTGAGTTTTCATAATTAATGACCGAACCTCGAAATCATTAACAGTATAATAATACGGTCGATAATTAACATTCCTATATATATATATATATATATATATATATCTTCTCACAAGTATTATGTGTAATTATTATTATTATTACATATTAGTATTATATATATATATATTTATTGTTATATATTAAAATTCATAATAATAATAATAATAATATTTTTTATATATTTAGACACGGTATTAACTGTCATCTCCAGAATTGAAACAGTGTAAACATAAAAAATATATTACAAGTATATACTCGTACAAGTATATGTAACAAACAAGTATTATTAATTAATTAATTAAGTTTTGTTAGTGGTTATAATCACAGAATTAACAGTCTTGCACAACGCTATAACAAAATTATTCCGATTAGCTCAGAAATAAGAAATAATAGGAATAATTTTTCTATAGTGGTGTGCAACAGTGTTAATTCTGTCTATAATTAATTTAAAATACACACACACACTTATATATTTTGCAACGTGACATATAATTATCAAATGCAACGTATGCAATATTGTCTATGCAATATTATATACCGGTATACATACTACTACTACTCTCCAGCACTACAGCCCATGGTGAGCCCTGGCTTCCGCTACGACCCGTCTCCATACCGGTATATATAAATGATAAAAAGATCTGTTATCATGGAGGTTGATATTGTCTCTGGCACCTATAAATCATTGTCTCTGGCACCTATAAATTAAAACTGAAGTGTTCATATAACTGCAGGGTGTTACTTGACGGACGAATGTCTCTCTTATCTCCTTCTGCTCGAGTGTGTGTTCATCCTAGATCCGTTGTTTCTTCAATCCGGTGTGGGTTCAATTAACTTCGCACGTCTTCCGTCGGATCCGATAATTATTATTAGTTGATAATATTATTATCTCAGGGTTTGTTTATACGGGTTTATTGATTTAATTACTCAAGTGAGCTGAACTTGCACTTATCGCAATCTTGAAGTGTTCTCGCTTATACTAAAGTTATAACTCCGGTTGAGCATAACTTACCTAAGAGGACATTTTCCACTCAAATGGACAGCACTATATAACATGGTCCTGTATTATTATTGATTTTATCCCAATAATATGTTTTAAAACTGAGGTCATTCGGCAATACAAAACACTTTAATTTTAAAAGTTTAGAAACTTTTTTTTTAAGTTTTAACACTTAAATTTTAAAAAGATTAGACCTGGGTTGTTGTTGTTGTTGTTATTATTATTATTACAAACATAGGTGTTCGATAATCTCAGACTAGTTTTATAAGAATGATTTGAGTTCCCACGTGACACTCAGCTCGCGGAAGAGTTCGTCTGCTTTGGTCATCGCTCTCTGACGAACTGATGAACCTCAACACACAAATTCGCGATCTGACCGATATATCGAGGGTTCTGATTTGTTGAAATTGCTTGCTACGTCACAGATGATAAAACATGATAATTCCGAGCTTTGCAGAAAGTCGCAGATTCATGTCCGATCATTGTCTGCAAATTGTGCAACCCTTTGTACAACCCTATTAAAATATTCAACCTATAAAAGTGTACTAAAGAACATATTGAACTACGTTGAATAAATTGTTTATACGGCATTGGAAAACTGTAGCGTCAAATACGATTTATACTCTGTACCAAGTTTTATTTCCATAAATTAGGAGTAACCATTCGTTTTACAAATAACGAAGACTATGTAATGAGAGGGCTGAATGGAAGGGATCTAAAAGCCATACTGGGTTGTATCGCCAGTAGAAGAAGAAGAAGGAACTTGAAAAATCCCAGTCAATTCTTTAATTTCTAGCCTGCTTCTGTCATCACACCATTCAGTTTACAAGTGAATGGTCTTTGCATTGTGTGAGGATACCGTTGATGTAGATCTACCTTTCACTATTTTTCGCTAATCCTTCTTTGACTATGCCCACTTCAAGGTCGCCGTATATTTCTGAATTGAATATAATCCTACAAGGATTATACAGGCCGCAAATAGAGCATATGCATCGTTGACATCTATATTCAAACAAGGAATATCCACCATCAGTCCAAGGTCACATTATATAAAGTTATGATTAGACCGGTGATAACATATGGCAGCGAGACTTGGACTCTGAACAAACAAACCACTAACATAGTCAATACTTTTGAAAGAAGGATTTTGAGGAGAATATATGGGACCAATCCAAGTCAATGGGATATGGAGAATGCGTCACAATGAGGAACTATACAAGCTGTATAAAGACAATGATCTGGCCACAACCATCTGACTGAATAGACTGCAATGGCCAGGATACATCATTAGGATGGAAGACAACCGAATACGTAGGAAGGTATTGTTTAGTCAGATCGAGGGTAGAAGTCCTGTCGGAAGACCCCAGACACGCTGGATTGACGCAGTGGCGAGGGATGCTGATAATTTACTTAAAATAAAACGATGGACATCGATCGCTAAGGACAGGGGAAAATGGAGGCGGACGATTATGGAGGCTAAGATTCGACTTCGAACTGTGACGTCATAGGAGAAGAAGAAGAAGAATATATAATTCTATAATATGGCTCACTGTTAGACTGGAATCTTTCTATTACTGCTACGTTAGATGATGACGTAATTGCCTATAACTGGATCCTGTCCACCCATATTTAGCATAAACAACTTCATATTAATCGTTTACATTGTTTTGTGAATAAATAGTTACACAGTTTCAGAAGGTCAGAGTGGGTCAGAGTGCACCGTTTTCACCCTCACAGATATAAAGAAATATACATTGCTTTCGTGACTGTTTGTTTCTTTTCAGTTCTACCCGTATTTTCATCTTCATCATCAACAAACTTCATCTTTTAAAATATTTAAAATCTGCGACAAATCAGCCCCCCTGTAGTTAACTACGAAAATTATGCCGGCACGCCGCCAAAAGAATGGAAAATTATTCTGGAACACCTGCGGGACCTATATAAGCAACAGCGGCCGCCTTACAAGTGGCCAGATTGTAGAGTGCGGATCAAGTGATTATTGTGTTATAATTAGGCGGAACTCTTAATGGTTGGCATTATTATTGCATAGGGACAAATATAACTTGAATTATTGTATGAAGTACCTTCTTCATTTAAAGTTGTTATTTTTGACTCATTAAAGCTGGTAATTAGTGATTTCATTGGTTTCTGTATTTTGTTTTTACTGCACCAGTGAGGCCGTCTTAACAATATGTCGTCGACGAATACCGTCGTGTACCAGGCACACTGGGACAAAACGTTTACAATTTCTTTTATGAATTTGCTAACTGCTATAATTTTTTATTGTTCGACTAAGCTTTTCGTCATTACTGACATCTTCAGGTCTTAAACAACCTCATTACTGACATCTTCAGGTCTTAAACAACCCTGACAATCCAAACAAGTAATGACGAAAAGCTTAGTCGAACAATAAAAAAAAAAAAATTATAGCAGTTAGCAAATTCATAAAAGAAATAGTAAGGATGGCTGCTAATTTAAACAATACGAAGAATAAAACGTTTACAGTACGGGACGGATCCCGGATTTCCGAAACTTTTGGTCCCATCGATTTAGTGTCATTACTTAAGCGTTCCGTCGGAGGGGCTTTTCTACCGTAACGATGCATACCCCGTCTGACCCACTAAGTTAAAATGACCTTCCCACTGATCGTAGTGTGAAAACTATTTAAGTAATGGTGTTTTTGTTTCCAATTGGCTTGTGTGGTGATCAGTGACGGTCCGTGCTTAGGGTGCACAACCTCCATTAAATCCCAAATTGTATTTTAAATTATAGAACTATGAATAAAACAATAACTAATAATAGTGTTTTTAAGCTCAACCATGCATCCATGCTGATCTTGCATGTTCGTGGGATGAAAACCAAACGATTCCAGCCGTCTATGCACTAATGCCAAACAAGAAACAAGAGACTTACGAAAATTCTCTTCAGTGCTGTTAAAAACAAAGTATCGGCTGGGATTTTAAGACATTTGTAATACACTTCGACCTTCACATCATTCTTATTCTTCAGGACTACAGCCCAACCTGATCCCCGGCTTCCAATACCAATCTTCTCCAAAGTCTCCTGTCCATTGCCATCTCAGTGTAACCCATCACATCCATTCCCTAGTTCGGCCAACCTTTCTGTTTTTATAGATTTGCGCCCTCAGAATTGTCTTTGGCATACGCGATGATCATCCATCCGATCAGATCATACAATGTCTTCGCAATTCAATAGTTCATCTATCTCCTGGTTATTTTTATTCTTCATTCATCATCTTCTTTTACCGGGCCATAAAGACTTGTTATGATCTTTATTTCAAACCTTCTTAGTGTTTCTTATTCATTTTTTATCAGTGTCCATGTTTCGCCTGCATAAGTAACAACTCGCCTGATAAGTGTCTTATACGTATATTTGTATTTTTTGTTACAACTAATGAGTTTGCTTCTCAATAGTCTGCTGTTGGCATAATACACCCTACTTCCTATTTGTATCCAATCATGTATTGTCGTGTTTATGGATCCAGTCAACAAAAGCGTTATTTTCTGCAGCTATAATTTGCGAATATAATTAAAAGTTTGACCAGTGTTTGTGGAGGAAAGTACAGGATCTCGGACTAGTTCTCGAATCAGAGGCTCCACATCTGGATGTTCTTTGCGTTAGCTCATGTTCCTCTGGATATGGTCGTTGAAGACTGGTTGTGCATTCAGAAAAGCACGCCCGAAAACAAGAAACTACGACTGCTTAGTCGGTCGTAGGGTAGATAACAATTATATGGCAAGAAAAACGTGGGACTGGTCTGTCAGGCGGCACCGAACCAACATTCGAAGCTATATCCCAGTACAGTATTCACTGACTGATCATCCAAAAAGACGCTGAGCATTACGGTCACACGTTTGACAGAATATCCCTCAACCTTGAAGAAAAGAAGAGAAGAACCTCTGCTGCGAAGATAGAACAAGTTATTAAAATCTTGAGGATGTAAGAAAACAGAAAATTCCTTGCAAACTTACTGTAGCTTCCATACAGAATTTCAGTAAAAAAAATCCACCTCTGAAAAATGCGTACAATAATGTAAATACTGTACAGGAAACACGTTGTAAAAATTGTAGAAACGACTGACGGCATTAGATAACAAACTATTATTAAAAAATAATTAAGAAAACACATTCCGGGTAACTATAAGAGACTACCTTTCCAAGGTGTTTCCTGGAAATGAAATACTGCAACTAAACATCTTTCTAAAAAATAATAATACAACAAACAAATGTTTATCACACTGTCTATTCACATAGTCTTCGCCTTAATAAAATTTAAGCCGATAATACAGGTGTTCGTTTAGAACATCACAATAAAGAATCTGCTGATATTAACGCGCACGCCTTCAATAGAATTTAACGTTACGTAGACATTTGTGAAAAAATCAGAGCCGTCTCCTGTTCCGCCAGTTGAAGATTCGTACTTTACGTCTAAACGTTAGTCAAATAGGGATCGACGGAATAAAATACACAGTGTTACTTGTTTATTTAATATCCGCGCGCGCGCGTGTGTGTGTAGGGGTTGAGTTAGCGTGTAGGTTGGCCCCTGCGGCTGTCGTCAGAATTAACTAGACGGTTGTAAAATAAATAATTAGTCAAAGTTACTCGTTGCTATGCTATAATTTTGTGATTTATTTATTATTTAATACTATATTTTACATAGTATTAATACATACCGTGCGTGCGTGCGTGTTCGTGAGTGTGTGTGTTATAAAATAGTGACTTTCTCGTGGATGTATTTGTTTAATACTTGCAAGGAGATATTAATTTTATAATTTGGTTATTATACAAAAATTCAAGAAAGTGACGAGCTATAAACGCACAAATGTTCTGTCTACAGAAGGCTGGCCGCACACTGGAGCGTCATTTTGTTTCACGACAGAACCGTTTTGGCGCGTCGTGTCTCAAAGCGTTGCAAATGACTCTACTGCCATAAAGCGCCACACACTGGCTGCGACATTGTCTAGACATATTGTGAGACCCCTCGCGACCGAAGACGAAGCTCCTTCAATTTATGTCTCGCAACAAAACAGGTTGCGACATTTGAAACTGCGCATGTGCTGGATTTAACCACACAAGGAGATGAATTTACATTACACTTACTTAGTACTACTTGGAAAGTTAGTGCATTGTCCTTTCGTTCTGATTCTCTCATATTGTTGTGTATTTATTATTAATATTATTAATTAATATTGAGTATAAAATAGAAACAAGTGCAGGTGTAGTTGAAATTGAAATAGATCCAAAATAATGCCTGTCACAAACCCACGAACCCTATATTATTACAGCTCAAAAACGACTGACGAAAAACTGTTTTGTCGTGAGCCAAAGTCTCAAGAGTCTCTCCACCGAAGCGACCTTTTGCAACACGATGCGTCCAAACGGCTTTGTTGCGAAACAAAATGCCGCTCCAGCCTCAGGTGATGCGACGCTGTCAGATACTCCGATCAGATAAGTCCGATCAGTTTTTACTGTTACAATTGTTTTTACATTTAGACGGTTTTATGAAAGCTGTGTGTGTTTGAACGCCTCGGTGAAAGGCAATTGTTTCCTAGAAACTGTAGTTTTTCCCTTATACACACTGCACTCAGTAATTGTAATATAAGCGAAAGTTATATCAACTGAACTCAGTTGATATTAAATATTATTACATTTGCAGATATTGTAGAAACACGGAACATTAATTAAATCACAGTTTTCAAATGGAATTTAGTTGGTATTCAGCCGACAGGATTGCAGATCTAAATAACGTAAATAATCTTGACAAAAGTCTCACAGAAACAATAGCAAAATTTGTATTGCGATTTTACTATCCGTAATCATTTTATAGTAAACGATACATCGTTGCCGGCCAAGGGCACGAAGTAATTAGCGGAATCGAGTTTATTCGTTTATCGGAAACACAGCAAAATCTCGTTAGCCGGCGAGACTACTACAAATAATTGAATTGTTCGTAAAACAGAGGTAAAACGTTTTCGTATTTTATTAGGTTTTCCAACGTATAATTCGATATGAGAAAGACCGTTAATTTTAATTATTATATTTACATAAGTTTTCTCTATATTACTACATCTGCATTGTATATTTTAACGTGCAGCCAGACACAAAATGTGCAGTGATAAATTAAATTTTGCAGTGATAAAATTGGTAAATGTGCAGTAATAAAATTTTGAGAAAAAAGTCGGGAAAATAAATTAACTGACATTTGAGGAAAAAATAATGTAATGAAACAATATTTAGCCTTATTAAAAACTAAAGCAGTTTTAACTCAAGCTTAACATATTTCATTTTAATTATTGTCTTTAAAACTCTTGCCTTAAAAGTCTTGCTCTTCATTTTCTTTTTCTCGAGGCCTCCTTCTTCCTTCTCTTTGCTTTCACGGCTCTTCTTGTTTGCCTCTGCAAAAACCCATGAAAAATAAAACTGCTCCGTTGCTTTTGGAGTCTCCCTGACTCTGTGTTGTCTTTTATTCATTCATGTAAGCACTGCATTGAGGGGATCCCACTCCGATAACGATGGCATATTAAAATGAATATACAAGTGGAGATTTGCACCATCGGGGCGTCTTGTAATGCAGGGTTACCACCTTAAAGCTTTTTACATTTCCCTAGATGTAATACCAACCGATAATTCAGGAAAATCCAAAAATGCATAAAGTTACATTTTGGCAGATACATTTTTAAAACATTTTCTGAAAATTTAAATAAAACAAGAAATGCATTAAAATTAAATTTTGACAAATATACTTTTGTATTTTAAAAACCTTTTTGACATTTTTAGAAAAATCCAGAAATTTTTATACCGTACTAAAGTAAAAAAACGCAGTTTAGCAAGATGATTTTTTTTTGTTTTCTGGAAATTAGGGAAGACTAGAAAAGCTCTAAAATAACCAGGGGGAATTGACAATTTTTCAGGGGGAGAACCCCCGGATCCCCCGTTCTGGTAAACTACAAATTTGTGCAAAGATAAAAATTTCTTAAAATATACCCTCTAAATCTCGGGGGGGGGGGGTGGAAACTCTGACCACTCTAATCTCGGAAACTACTGGGTCGATCGAATGAAACTTCCTTTCGTATAAAGTGGCTGCTTTGAAGAAGGTTTTAGACTTTATTACATTTTGATACCTCAAAAAGGACCCGAGTTAGACAAAGTAGAAAATCGTGTATATCATAGAAATGGTCATGAGTTCAAAGTCCCACCAATGAGTTCAAGGTATTCTCAATATTGTTAATACGATCATGTGCGTTGCTTACATATGCAAACTAATCTACGCCGTATTTTCAATCCTGTCTCCCATCCTTATCATTACTCGAGTTATCAGGAATAGGGAGTACTTTATTACCAATGAAATGAAGATTAGCGCTGGAAGGGAGAGCTCATTGTAATGTATATTCTCAAATGTTTCTTATTCGTTTGATGTGTAAATATTTTGATTTTCATTATTTTTGTCAGCGGTGTTCGTTGGTAAGTCAGATAAAGTTCGAAATAATAACGTATAAGATTGATTAATATGTTTACGGCGATCATTTTGGTTTTTAATTCGTTCTTCACAATGTCAAAGAGAAAATCATCTTTAGGCAGGTCGATGATAAATGCAAAACGAGAAAGGCTTTTCTTAAGATCGGAAAAGCAATAATAACATGATGAAAGGTTTACAGCTCAATAAAGTAGGCAAAAAAATGTTAGAGTAGAAACAAATTAAGTTAGAAAAATAAATTAAATAGTGGTTTCAATTATAATCCAGCCATCGATTACGCAAATGAAACTGACATAGGATCGATGAATATTGTTTGTCCTAACTGTAAACCTCTGAAGTGGAGGCGAATCGGCCAATTTGTGTTGCTCTTCTGGAAAAGTACGATTAGATCTCATACTTCCACCTCCAGAACCTTTAAAATAATTATTGAATGGACAACATCCGTTATAAAAGCAATTTTTAGGTGTATTATGGTCTTATAGGCAAGAGCAGTGTACACTAGAATGAGCAGTTTATTCAAAAGTCAGGATTTAACAATAAACACAAAGATGAGACTTTTACGCTGCTATGTATTCTCGGTCCTCTTCTATGGTGTAGAATCTTGGACTTTGACTGAAGCCACAACTAAAAAATTGGAATTTTTCGAAATGTGGCTTTAGCGTAAAATATATGGCTGAGCATTTCATGGACAGCACATGTTACTAATGTTGAAGTTCTTAAAAAGATGAAGAAAGAAAGGGAAGTTATTAAACAGAGTGAAGATAAGAAAGCTTCAGTATCTGAGAAATCTCATGAGAAATGAACAGAGATTTTACTTATTGCAGTCCACACTACACGGAAAAGTACTTGGAAAGAGAGGAGTTGGGCGACCGAGAATCTCATGGCTGAGAAATGTAAGGAAAGGACATGGTTTGGCATAAATACAACTGACAGATTCCGTGCAGCAGTACAGAAAGTTAAAATAGTCTGTATGATATCCAATATCCGAAACGGATAGGAACTATCAGAAGAGAAGAAGATGGTCTTATAATTCAGCTTTTTACTTTACTTCATTCGTAACCAATTAAATAGTCGAAGGAATTTTCATGCCCATTTTTAAAATTTGAGGAAAAGTGTATCGTGTCAGAGCGTCATTGCAACCGGTAAACAAGTATGTTCCTAAATTTCTTCGAGTTGTAGATTATTTGCAACGGATTCAGTCGAGAATGGATCATATTAGTAATTTAGATCGAACATTAGAAACAGATCTTCAAAATTTTCTTCACAAAGTAAACTCAAACGTTCTTGAACTGAAAAGTGCTTTTGAATTTGTAACTTCTTCGAAAGAATATAATGTTGTAATTCACGCTGATCGAAAAGCGAATAATACGGAGCACCGGAGGCCACTATAATGCACCTACAACGAATGAAGTTGGGCGGTAGTTATAATTAAATAAAAGTATGACTTGGAATCTTTCGAAATGTGGCTTTACCGTAGAATACTGAGCATTTCATGGAATATAACTAATGTTGAAGTTGTTAGAAAGACGATGAAAGAAAGGGAAGTTATTCTATTAACACAGTAAAAATAAGGAAGCTTCAGTATCTAGGACATCTCATGAGAAATGAACAGAGACTTTACTTATTGCAGTTCATACTACAGGGAAAAGTACTTGGAAAGAGAGGAGCTGGGTGACCGAGAATCTCATGGCCGAGAAATTTAAGGACTTGGTTTGGCATGAATACAACTGACTTATTCCGTGCATGAGTACAGCAAGTTACAATAGTCTGTATGATATCCAACATCTGAAACGGATAGGAATTATCAGAAGAAGAAGAGTATGACAAACGCGATGTAGTAATTCGTGCTAGGGATGACAGACAACATCGGATCGCAAAAACAAACCGGGCTTACGATGCTTTGCAATACCCTTTAATGCTTCGTCGAGGAGAAGATGGGTATTCCAAGGGATGATGATGAAACTAAGGTCTTCTAATACTGAAAGAGGAACAAATAAGAAAGTTTCAACTTTACAATTTTAATTAATAAAGTTGTGTTAGTGGTTATATATGATTTCCGATCTGATGATGAGCTGTGAAGTTTGAAAGCGCTAATCGGAATAATTGTTCTATAGTGGTGTGCAACAGTGTTAATTCTGTTTACAATTTTAATTGCATATGCTCATGGTTAGAAAATATGAGTATATTAATTTGAATTATTTCATTTAACTGTTCAAAAAAGTATATAGACATGTCTGCTAAAATAGACACGGAAAGACTCATATGCCTTCGTACCAGTCAATTTAAGTTAAGAGCTGAAAATTGTATACATTGAAAGACATTCTGAGAAATGAAGGCACTGAGAACTTAGGCAGTTTGGTTATTCTACCTTCGAGCTTTACTGGTGGACCGCGATATATGCACAAACGAGCTCAAGAGGCTTTTTGCTGTGTTAGCAAGTATTCCCCTCCTGATTTATTTATAACGTTCACTACAAATCCTAAATGGAAAGAGATTCTTCGGAAGTTACATTAGTGTCACTCACCTCAAGATCGACTCGACTTAGTAGCACGAGTGTTTCACTCGAAGTTGACAAAATTAATGGATCTCTTAGTACTACCCACTGCGTATTAAATACAGACATAGACAATCAAAAAATTATATTTAAATACGTATTAAAATTAAAATACTCCCGTGGGAAGCCACAGTTTGCAGCTAGTTTTATAATAAATACGGGTAAGGGAATTTTGGAGAAAATAACTTTACTAGAGCTCGCCAAACATTATTTAAATACTGATAGTCATAACAAGTTTTATTGAGCAACAAGATTTCAAAACATATCACAAATCAAAAAATGGCTATTACGTATAACTTTTATTTGTATGCCTACTAAGAAAGATTCTTTTCCCAAGAAAAATGGAGGTGAGTTAAAGAAAAAAAAGCAACTTTTTCTAGAAACTGAAAACTCGGATACTATCTGGAAACCAAGGAGTGCTTTCTACGGGCACTTGGTCTGAATGAATCCAGACAGGTTAACGAAACCTCAGTTTGATCATTTTGATAAAATTTCCAGGACATAAATTCCTTGAATCATAGAAGTTACGAAGCTGCTAGAAGAAATGAACATACCGGAAGACGAAATTTTAGGCAGATATACTTTTTGGAAAAAAAGATTAAGGACTTGAAGGGCTTTAAGGTAGAAAAGATAAAACAAAGACTTTCTGGAGAGAAGAAAGGTAGAAAGAACATAGTAAAAGGACGAAAAAATACTGGAAGAACAAAAAAACGGCGAGAAATGAAGAAAGATCATAAGTTGTTTCACGAGGTTCATAGCTGCCCAAGATCGAAAAATAATACAATAATAGAAAAATTCTGCTTTAAATCGATTTATTAGAAACTCAGTCTTAATTATTAATATCTTAATTATTAATAATATTAATATCTTAAGTTTATAATTAACTATTAATAATAATATATAATAATATAATTATTACATTTGCCTTATATAAAAAGTGGTCGCGTGTTTCAAATGATTCTGATGATGTTTATTTCGAACTGAGTTATTTACACAGCAGTTACGATCACGTGTTGTTTGTTATTTATCGAGCGACAGAAGGTTTTATACTAGTAGCAGGCAGATTTTTGTTGTTGTTGATGACTGAGTTCACATAGCTTACAAACCTTTTAAAGCGGCCAAAAGATTTGCAAGGGGTGTTGACAGAGATATTAATTTTGTCGCGAATTATTAAAAATACAGAGTCTGAATTTTGAATAAAATTTGTCGTAACTTGATACCCTACATCGACTTCTACAATTTTCCCGGAAATTTTGACACATTTTTTTTTGCTCGCGGACACCTTAAAGTTAAAAACTTTCACAGTAAACACTACGTTCGGATTTTGGCTTAACTACTTTTTAGTCCGATACCAAAAGATTAAGGAGTTCATGGGCTTTAAGGAAGAAAAGATAAAACAAAGTCTGTCTGGAGAGAAGAAAGGAAGAAATAAGATAGTAAAAGGACGGAAAATACTGGAAGAACAAAAAAACGGCGAGAAATGAAGAAAGATTAATGTGAAAAGTTTAATGTGAAAATTACTCACAAATCTTTTAAAGCGCCTAAAATTATTAATACAGACAGAGATATTAATTTTGTCGCAAATTATTAAAGATATAGAGTCTGAATTTTGAATAAAATTTGTCGTAACTTGATGCCCTTCGCCGACTTCTACAATTTTACCGGAAATTTTGACTTCCATTTTTTTTTTGCCCGCGGACCCCTTAAAGTTAATTTTATTTTGTTTTTATATAGTATCCAAGTCACTTTTTCACAATAATTTATTACCTTTTATCTGTCAGTGACTTCGTTCTAGCGTTTTTTATCTAGCGAATGGGTACAAGAGTTCGATGATAGATAGACTTTTAAGCGACACCTATATAAAACTAGATCCCACCATAATACCATCGATGATAATAAAGTTAACAATAATAAAAATAATAATAAAAAGTATATAACGACAGTGTACGGTAGCCTTTTACGTAACATTATATCCAATGTGTTCTCCAAATTCAATATAAAAGTCGCCTTTAAAACAAATAATAATATATCTAATTTGTTACGCATAAAACAACCATTCCCGTTAGAAGAGAAAACAGGTGTTTACATGATGTCATGTGATGATTGTGATTGTTTCTATCTGGGTCAAACTGGCAGGTCTTTCTTGAAAAGATACAAAGAACATCTACCAAGGAATGATTTAGACAAGACCAAATCTAATTATGCGCGCCATCTAATGATGCATAACCATAATTACACAGATTTCAATACCAATTTCAAAGCAATCCATGTATGCGGTAAGGGTAGGTTAATGGACGCTCTCGAGGAGTTTGAGATTTATAAATCATTTAAAGACAAGAATATCAACCAACAATAACAGTATACTAAACGAACAATTAAGGTTTCAATCTCATTCACTATATGATACAGCCCTAAATATAATCGCGCATGACGGTAATGACTGGTGATAAGGATTGACTTAGTTCAATTAGTGGCTCGGCAACTGCACGCGCGGTCGGACCGGTCCAGCGAAGCCGTAGTTACATCGTGTTATGTGTGTGTCGTCATTGTAATTTTGTAAATATGTGCAAATGTGTTTTTATTTGTTTATGTGAATTTTAACTTTTGACGAGGACTACTGAAGATGTGACACATGTCACGAAACGCGTCTAGATAAAAAACGCTAGAACGAAGTCACTGACGGATAAAAGGTAATAAACTTAAAGTTAAATACATTCATACTAAATACTACGTTCTGATTCGCGTTTAAATATTTTTTAGTCGGCAGGTGTTGGTACATTTGTTTCAGAAACTGTTTATAAAGTTTTGGGAACATGACTTCCTAAAGTTCTGACGTTTTTTAAAAAAACTGAACCCTGTATTAATTTATTCGAATTATGATCGGGGCTGTAAGAGCTTGGCCTACTATAATTACCCTGCTGACGAATGTTATCATCACACGTTTCGGCCTCATCTCTGGCGATCATCTTCAGTGAAAAGGTTTTTAAAAAACTGACAGGATGTTCGTAAGTAAAGCCACAGTTCTGTGAGCCCTGTATTTGCCCATGTCCCTTATTGTCTCAAATACAGGAAAGTAAAGTTGACGCCGGCCGTGGAAGGATCTGTAGGGTAAAGGTATGGAGATGCTTGACAAGTTTTACGAAAATCGGTTGACGCATTCAAAAGTTCTCGTGAGACGGACAGACGGACAGGCTAAAGCCTAACGGTCGAGTTGACTCCCTTCGTTCGGTCAACTGAAGTTCGTGAGCACAAAATGAATATATGTTTTTAAAATAACAAAAAAAAAAAAACGCGGGCCTGCTGTTTGCTAGCAACACTAGTGTCCCTGGCGGGATTACCATGGGATCGTTTATCCTTTGAAAAGGAAACGTTTTCACTATTCTAAAAGCCAACCGCTGAATAATTTTCGATACAGGCGTACGCGTCTGAACAGTTGAAAGTCTATGGGGAAACAAAATCGACCGTTGAAGAACAAGTCACCATATGGTGCCGGCTCGTTCGAGGCGGGTCAGATATTTCGAAAAACGTGAGTTGATGTTTAAAAAAATATTGATTTTCCAATTAATACGCGACTTCACTTGGTAAGTAAACAAGTACTGACGTTTAGACAATTTAGACGACAGCACGCATAATGCATCGTATTCTTCTCTTCAACGCGAAGATTGGTGGGTCTGAATTTTTTCGTTCCAGAACAATTCGGTACTTTAAACCAAGGTGATGACTTTTCGTGGAACTGATCCCGTACGGGCAAAAATTGTTACAGATGGTACTGTCCTGGAACAAGTTAGCAGTTTTGAATACCTGGACTACAGTGTGTCTTATAATACAAGCAACGACTTGGCGAATAATTTGCATAAGTTCAACCTTATTTGCGGGACCATCAGCCGAACCTTAAGTCAGCAAGTAAAGGAACACGCCTAAAATTCTACAAGGTAATGGCTCTTCCCACACTCCTTCATGGGTCTGAGAATTGGACTATAACGGAAGGCCAGGCCAGTCGCATCCAAGCGGCTGAAATGAGATTTCTTAGGCCCGCGGCAGGGTATACTCTCCATGATCTGAAGAAACACAGATATGCGGCAGGAACTGAATATTATGAGTATACTCGACAGGATCGCCCAGTATCGGGTGAATTGGTGGGCACATCTTTGCCGAATGGATCACTGCCGCATCCCCAAACAACTATGGAACTATAAGCCGAGGAGACGGAGAGGCGTGGGACGTCCGAAGAAGCGCTGGAGTGACCAGCTCTAATCTTTGCCTATTTGAGACCGGAACAAACTATCCTTCGTTTAATCCTTGAATATGATGATGATGATGAACAATTCGGTAACTTTCTTATACGTATTTTCTTCCTTCTGTAATCTTGGTCACATACCCTTCCCCTAACGCTACATAAGTATCTCCATTTTCCCACAAGCAAGGCGGTGAACCAGCTTGAATGTCGCTTTCCAACAGCTGTTTTCAGCAGCGTCTCCGTCCTACCTTTGCCCAGTCTTGTCAGAACTGTTTCATTCAATATTGCCTCTGTCCGTGGTAGCTTCAGTACTCTTCCCCAGCACCATGTCTCGAAATCCTTAAGCCTCTTCTTTTCTGCTTTCCTTAATGCACAAGTTTTAACGGGGCATAAGTACAAATGTTCCGAACGAAACTTCGTATAAATCGCTTTCTTTTGCTTGTGCTGTTCTGCATCTGTACACCTGTTACCCGATGTAACGGAACTCTCCTACATCGGATCAGTCTGGATTATATTTCTATTTCAAGTCACAGCCTTCTTCTTCTTGTCCCTTTGTAATGCAGAAGTGTCCCTGGGCACTTATAACGTACGAGGTACAGTTCACTATATCGATTTTTATTTTGACTCTTGACAAATAGAAGGGATGTAAGGTATGGGATGCACGTCAAATAACCTCTCCCATACAACCATCAACGTCACCTGTCTGTACATCCGACGAGGATGTAACCGGCGAACACTGTTACCACTGACGAGGCTCTGACGACCGAGTATTGGCGGTATAACCTTAGCTCATAGTAGAAAATTGTTCTCTTTCCGGAGTTTCAACCTAGTTGGTGCAAAAGCACGTCCCATGGATTAGGCCGAGCCATGATATCAGGCAGCTGAAGTAACTCCATATAGGCTTGGATGCACAGGAGTCGTCTCCTCCACCAAGCTATGGGTGCTGTAGGCCAATAACCTGCACACTCGAGACCACACTTATTCAAAGAAAGACCGTTGAAAGGGGGCTTGCTCTCCAGAGGCACCAGTGACACCCTAGGATGCGACTAAGACTAAGACAGATAGAATAAGCGTTTTAATTATTCGCCGAAAGATTTATATACAGGGGCGGATTAGACGCGCGTGGTGCCCTATGCTGCCATCAGACTGGTGCCCCCCCCCGATTCAAAATTCAACTTCTTATATATTATTTATACTGATAAATGGCATACACAATTTCAAAAGTTAACAATTATTTTATTAAACTCTCAAATTACAACAAATACTTAGCTAAATAGTGATTACAATGAGCATAGTAGTACTTAAGCTTAGACAATACTGATAGATCCATTTTTTTTTATTTTGTCTTAACAAAGTCTTGTATAATCTCTTATAAATCGAGCGATTCAAGTATCTCGCTTGCAATATTCAACCTTGCTAACGAAGTTAATCTCTCATCTCCCGTATGTTGAATTCAACACATCTTTAATGCGTTTTAATATTTCAGATTCACAGTTAGCTATTTGAATCGTCAAAAGCAGATGATAACTACTGTATATATTCGGAAATACAACAATAATTTTACAATCAATAATCAGGTTAATACTTTAAGCGGACAAACTGTAGTATCATGGAATATCATCTTCATTCGAACTATTTGAAAAAAATTGAATCTTTCTTGTAATTTTACTCGTGGCCCAAAGCGCTTCAATTCTATTAGAAGATCGCTAGTCAAATAGTTCGCTTGATTTTCCAACTCGACACTTTCCATGGTTAACAAATGCGTAAGAAAATCAACTACTACGTAATGTGATCATAAGCTTTGTTTCGCATAGTCAATTCAGCTGGATGATGCCCCCCTCTGACAGCTGAGCAGCGGCGGCTCATCAGGGGAGGCAAGGGAGGCTAAGCCTCCCCAGTGAAATTTAGAAAAATATTAAAAACATACAACTAGTAATAGGCTCTATTTTTTATTGTAACTGAACCCGTAATCAATCTGTAATCACAATTTGGCTTTAAATTATCCGATTACTTACAAAAAACTTTCTAATAGCGTGTTATCAATAGCCCAGAATAGCAGCAGAGGCAGGGATCTGAGTAGCCGCCGTAGTACTCGTACGGCTACGTGAGAACTATGCCTGACGGTTGGTGGGGGGACGCTAGTCCATCTGTAACCGTATTTGGGAGGCAACGAGTGAATGGATTAATGCGGTTTGTGTTAGTTTTACACAGTCTTTACGTTCTCGTGTGTGTGTGTATGTTTATTATTTATCTCTTCTTGGCGTGTGTTTGTCATCTATACTACGAGGATAAAATGGATTTAGCAGAAGAAAATGAAAGTGATATTTCTCATTTCTTAAAAGGCACAAAAACAAATCTAGACGTTTCCAGTCGTCATTGTACAACCTGCATAAATGGCTATGCGGTATTCGAAGTTATTCTGCTGGCTCTGCTTACTGTTAAGCACAAACAAGACTATATGGTCTGCTGAAGGCTTACAAGTAAATTCATCACAGCCTTCAAACGCTGTAACAATCAGATATCTCAAGAGCGAAATAACGTGTGCCGGGGGGGGGGGGCGATGACTGAGCACGGCTCAGGTGACTGTCTCGTAGCCTCCCCTTCCTCAGGACACACCGGCCGCCACTGCAGCTGAGGCTCTGGTGCCCGGTGTTGCAGAGTGCCTTAGCGCTATGGGTAATCCACCACTATTTATATAAACGCATTTAATATAAACGAAAGATTAGATTCGCGTCAAATAAACTGTACCCGTCCAACAACTTCGTACATCGGAACGAGCGAATGCTGACAGTTAATTGAAAAACTCTCAATACATAGTGTTACGACATCACAGAACAATCTACGTGTTTGTCGAATGTGCCAGAAGAATCTCGATGTAACGCGTGTGGCGTACATGCTTGTTGACGCATTTTCTAGGCTGTGCCAGACTTCGCTCGGGCGCACGGACTGTGTCAAGACCGCAAGTAATTACGTCGTAACTATACTGGCGCTATCGCGCATTATACAATAATCTAGTAATTTGGGGCGGTATAAATACCAACGACTCAGCGACATAAGTACTCAACTATAAGTACTCGACGACGTTCAGTTCAGTATTAGTGCGAGATATTGACAGTGCGGTTCGAGAGTTACAGTAGTGATATTACTGTGGGCGTTCAAGTGGGTATTAGTTAAGAGTGGTGTTTTATAATCGGACGGTATAATTGTAATACAATTGTGTTTAATTTTAGTGGACATTTTATTGCGTGTGAATAATTTTCATTTGATTTGTTGTAGAGACTGTGTTGTTAATTACGAACTGTTTAACTGTAAAAATTAAATATGTGATTAGTGACTTAATTGGTGTCTTGTAATTTGTTTTCCACTGTACCTACGACGATCGAGTACACCGTCGTAACAGTGGTGTCAGAAATGGGATAGAACGGTTAACAGTGGAAACAGTGGACACTTTGTCCAAGACGAGGTAATTCGTAACTAATCGGTAAACAATGGATGCCAGTCAGATGATGGAAAATTTACAGGCGCTGCTGTTACAGACGGAGAAACGACAGGATGAGAAACGCAGGCAGGAGGCGGAAGAAGCAGAAAAACGACAGGATGAGAAAGCGGAAGAGAGACAGAAAACTTTACTGCTGGAAACTGAAGAAAGACAAAAAGCACTGTTGCTCGAGTTGGAAGGACGACAGGCAGAGGAACGGAAAAGTGAAACAGAAGACATCAAAGTGTTAATTCAAGAGCAAAAGTAGATGCAAGAACATACTACCGCAGAATTGGGTCTCCTACGTGGTGACGTAGGTGAATTACGAGGTGAGCTTAACAATCAAATTACCAGAATATCTGACGTAGAAGAATCCATGTCAAATAAAATAGCTTAAGTAGAAAAATCTGTCTTGAGTGTGGAAAAAGCTATGTCAACAAAAATAGAAGACTCGATTACAAATATAAAAGAGCAGATTAAAAATGAAGTCGAGCAGTGCCTGAAGTTACAACCAAAACAACTTTGTGAACAGACTGTACCAATGATAAAGACACAGAAAATAAGTCAATAGAAAAGGTCACCTCGCCTGCGGTTGGGACAGTTCATGTCAAGGCCCCAACCTTTGACGGAAGCACGCACTGGGCGACGTATTTACGCCAATTCGAAGCTGCTGCGTGCGCAAATAATTGGACGGAGAAAGACAAGGCAGTTTCACTCGTTCTCTTACTAAAATGACCCGCGGCAGAACTACTACAGAAAGTGCCACCCGACAGCCAAAACACCTATGCCGTATTAATAAAAGTTTTGGAATTACGGTAAAGTGATAAACATTTGGGAGATGTGTACTGCACCCAGTTGAGAGCAAAGCGGCAGCATGCAGGGGAGAGCCTTCAAGAGTTTGAAGCAAGTATCGACAGACTAATTAGACTGGCCTATCTTGAAGCGCCAGAAGATTTTTGAACGAGTTTTGCGTTGGAGACATTTACTGCCGGTGTCCGAGATAACGAACTACAGCAAGTGTTACGAATGGCAAGACACCAGAACAGTGCGGACGCCCTGGTACATGCTTTGCAAATTGAGGCTGCCAAATCAGCGTCTGGTTGGACAAGTCATAAAGTGCGCGCGCTAAAAGACCGCGACGGCACAGACGATGAAGAAGAACAAGGAACAGAGACTGGACGGTCGGCGCCGCAGAATAAAATAAGAAAGGATGGAAGACCGAAGTGTTATAGATGTGGGAAACCTGGACATCTACAACGAGATTGTCGGGTTAGAATTCAGCAGCAAGGAAAAGAGCAGTAGTCGGTACAACGGGGCGTGTGCTGACTAACTGGAGGAAAGAAGCCCCTAGAGAATACGCAATTTCTACACTTCAGAAAAACAGCGGTAGCTTGACGGTTACCGGATTCGTTCAAGAAAGGCCAACATCGATTACAGTTGACACAGGCGCAAGAGTTTCTGTTGTGCGCCCCGACGTGGTGAAAGATCTCAAGCCAATCTGGTGCTCTTGCAGCTTGCGAACAGCTACTGGACGGCCTGTAAAAGTGTTTGTAAAAGTGGAAATACATCTACGCCTCGGTCGACTTGAGTTTAATCATCAAGTGCTTGTTGCAGACATTGTGGATGAAGCAATTCTTGGCTATGAACGCATACGGATTTATAGTCGACTTCAAAAACAATGTCTTGAGAATCGGAGGCGAAGAGGTAATGCTATCAACAATGACGACAGCAGAAAAATCGATGGACGTCATAAACCAAGTGGCCGTAACTGTTCCGCCAAACTCCGAAAAGATCATCATGGTTAGAACCGAGGTAGATACTAGGGGCAACCAGTGCTCTATATTCGAACCCCAGGTAGTCAGCACACCGGGCATACTAATTGCCAGAAGTTTAGTAAAACCTGACGAAACCGGAAATGTACCTATTAGAGTGGCGAGATCAAGCTATCACTTTACAAAGCAATACGCTCCTACGCAAAATTGACTCCTGTGGCCTGGGTAGCCGGAATAACGCAACGAAGATCCAGTGCTTCGGATAATTAAAAATTACTAGAGGAACTGCAAGAATTATTGAACAGATCTTCTAACGGCCTATCAAGTGGTGAGGTGAAAGAATTCAGACAGTTTTTACATGAAATCAAAGATTGTTTTGTAGTTCGGGGACAGTCACTGGGAAGAACTTCTTTTGTGCAACGTCGCATCAATACCGGGGACACAACACCGATACGCCAACCTCCTCGAAGGCCTCCATTATCTAAACAAGAGGAAATATCTCGGTCAGTACAGGACATGTTGACAGAGGGAGTAATCGAGCCTTCGTCAAGTGCTTGGTCTACTCCTGTAGTGCTGGTAGCGAAGAAGAATGGTGGATTGCGTTTCTGCGTAGACTACCGGAGGTTAAATGACGTTACAAAGAAAGACTATTGTCCATTACCTAGCGTTGACGATACACTCGACACGTTGTCGTGAGCACAGTGGTTTTCCACATTGGCTTTCCTTGGATATTGGCAAGTGGGTCTTCACCAAAAATACAAGGAAAAGACCGCTTTCTCGACCCCAAGTGGCTTATTCCAATTCAACGTCATGCCATTTGGACTTTGTAATGCACCGGCAACATTTGAAAGATTGATGGACCTGGTACTCCGAGGCCTGACATGGAAAACTTGCCTTGTTTATTTAGACGATGTCATAGTGATCGGGAAGACATTCAAAGACCATTTGGAAAACCTTAAGGAGGTTCTAACTAGAATTCACGGTGCCTAACTGAAGCTGAGTCCGAAGAAGTGTTCTCTATTCCAGAAGGAAGGAAGTACAGTATCTGGGCCATCTGGTTTCTGCATCGGGTGTTAGCATGGATCCTAATAAAGTAGACACCGTAATAGACTGGCCAGTGCCGAAGAGTAAACACGAAGTTCGGAGTTTCTTGGGTTTATGGTCATATTACCGACGTTTTGTGAAAGGCTTCACTACTTTTGCGAAACCACTACATGAGCTAACGGAAAATAAAACGAAACTTCCAGTGGTCCAGAGAGTGTGACCAAGCATTTAGGACTTTGAAGACTGCATTATGTTCGCAGCCAATTGTCGTTTTCCAGCTTCCGAAGGAAAGTACATCCTAGACACAGACGCAAGCAATACTGGTCTAGGAGCAGTTTTGTCTCAAGTGCAGAACGGTGAAGAACGAGTAATAGCGTAATACAGCAAGACGCTTTCTAAACCAGAGAGAAATTATTATGTTACAAGGAAAGAGTTGTTGGTAATTGTCAGAGCTTTGGAGCACTTCCATAAATACCTCTATGGGAGAGAGTTTTCACTACGTACCGACCATGCCGCACTTGCATGGCTCTTGAGATTTAAAAATCCGGAAGGACAGTTGGCAAGGTGGCTCGAACGTCTGCAAGAGTACAACTTCAAGGTACAACATCGGCGGGGGCGCCTGCAAGGTAATGCAGATGGCTTATCACGAAGACCGTGCCCGGAAGACTGCCGAAATTGCCACAAAAAGGAAGAACAAAACTCAAGCGAACATGTTCAAGCCATCACTGTAGATTTCCTGGCAGACGGCTGGACAACACAAGACTGTCGACAAGAACAGATAACTGATGAAGACCTTGGACCGATCTTGACAGCAAAGGAGGAAGGTCGCCGTCGGATTGGCATGTTATCTGCCATGGTTCCGAAGTGCTGAAGGGCTACTGGGCACAATGGGAATCTCTTACCTTAGAAAACGGATTGCTGAAAAGGGCTTGGGAAAGTGCAGATGGACGAGACGTGGTCATGCAGTTGATAGTTCCCCGTAGTAAAGTGCAGTCTGTTTTGAAGGAAATGCATGATGGAACATCTGGAGGCCATCTTGGAGTTAACAAAACCCTTGACAAAATACGGAAGCCATTTTATTGGCTTCATCTTCGCCACGACGTAGAGGAATGGGTTCAGACATGTGAAATATGTGCTGCAAGCAAGGCCCACAAACCAGAAGCAGGGGAAAAATGAGACAGTATAACGCTGGACTGCCTTTCGAGAGAATTGCCTTAGACATTGCTGGACCATTCATCAGTAAGACGATGGAAACCGGTACATCATGGTTGTAGGTGACTACTTTACTTAGTGGGCGGAAGCCTACGCAATTCCAAATCAGGAGGTTACCACTGTGGCAAAGCAGTTAGTTCACAACTTCTGTTGCCGTTATGGAGCCCCTATGGAAATCCATACGGATCAAGGGAGAAATTTCGAATCAGGAGTGTTTAAAGAATTATGCCGTCTACTCGGAATTCGAAAGATCAGGACAACGCCTTTGCATCCTCAGTCGGACGGGATGGTTGAGAGATTCAACAGGACACTTGAGCAGTATCTTTCGAAAGTTGTTGACGAGAACCAAAGAGACTGGGACCAACGTATACCACTATTCCTTATGGCGTATAGGTCATCAGTACACGACACAACCGGCATGACTCCAGCAAAATTGGTGTTTTGGGCAGGATATTCGTCTTCCTGGGGACTTATTGTTTGGATCACCTGAGACTCAGTCCCAAGAGCCAAAGAACTATTTCTCGCAATTAGAAAACCAACTGCAAGAAATTAATCGCTTGATAAGAGGAAGGCTGAAGATAGCCAGTGATAAAATGAAAACTCGGTATGACATTTGCAGCAATGGTGTGGGTTTCCAAGAAGGAAATCAGGTCTGGTTGTTCAATCCAAAGCGCCGTCGTGGTCGCTCAGCTAAGCTTGAGTCTAACTGGGAAGGACCCTACACTGTGAAAAAAATAATCAACGATGTTGTTTATTGGATTCAACAGGAAGGACAGAGAAAGTTCAAGGTGTCCACCTAGATCGCCTGGCTAAGTACTACTTCAGAGACGGTTTGCCAGTTCGGGACGAACAGGCTTAAGGAGGGGGAAGTGTTACGACATCACAGAACAATCTACGTGTTTGTCGAATGTGCCAGAAGAATCTCGATGTAACGCGTGTGGCGTACATGCTTGTTGACGCATTTTCTAGACTTTGCCAGACTTCGCTCGGGCGCACGGATTGTGTCAAGGTCGCAAGTAATTACGTCGTAACTATACTGGCGCTATCGCGCATTATGGAATAGTCTAGTAATTTGGGGCGGTATAAATACCAGTACTCAACGACGTTCAGTTCAGTATTAGTGCGAGATACTGACAGTGCGTTTCGAGAGTTATAGTAGCGACATTACTGTCGACGTTCAAGTGGGTATTAGTTAAGAGTGGTGTTTTATAATCGGACGGTATAATTGTAATACAATTCTGTTTAATTTTAGTGGACATTTTATTGCCTGTGAACAATTTTTATTTGATTTGTTGTAGAGACTGTGTTGTTAATTACGAACTGTTTAACTGTAAAAATTATAGGTGTGATTAGTGACTTAATTGGTGTCTTGTAATTTGTTTTCCACTGTACCATACGACGATCGAGTAGACCGTCGTAACAATATAATGGCTTTATTCGCAAAACGTTTTAGTTCTTTTTGTACGTAGAAATATAATTTTTATTTATAAAAGGTAAAATTAAATTAATGGTAAAACCTTTGATCCTATTACAGTCAAGGCCTGTCGGTTTATTTGCCTATCTCGTTTCGTGGAACACGCTGCCTTTATAACTTCTTTGAAAGACGGGGTGCAGACGTTTGAATGAAAATAACGGACTTTTGACATTATAAATGCCAGCCAATCAACCGGCAGACGTCTTTAGGCTACTTATACATGGAAAGTAATAAATAATACTCTATCGACGTCTGATAAAGAGTCAGCAAATAATAATAACAGACTTTCACGTAGTATATGATCAAAAGAGTAAATAATACAGATAAATACTTACTAGGAAAACATACACACACAGCGCTTTCAAGACACAAACACAATGCAGACCAACAAGGTCAACAAAACGGGAACGCAACCCCTATCACAGTGAAAGTAAACACCGCCTACGCGCATACCGCCGCTAAGGTCACCCAGCTTTATGAATGTAACGAAGCCCGGATGTTCGGAATTTCGCTGCTAACATGACTAATGCAATTATTATTTGTAACGATAAAAGCAGCTTCCTTAAATCTTTGCCCGAACCATCTCTTTCCTTTACTTCTTCTTCTTCTTCTTCTTCTTCTTCTTCTTCTTCTTCTTCTTCTTCTTCTTCTTCTTCTTCTTCTCCTCCTCTTCAAGGCTTAGGTTACATAAACCTGTTCCGGCACCCATCTCATCCTCGGACGACCCACGTCTCTTCTACCAATAGCTTTATAGTTCAGTGCCGCTTTCGGCAATAGATCCTCTCTCATCCTTTCCAGACTATCTCACCATCGTCTTCTGTACGGTGCAATAATTTCATGTATGTCTTTTACTTCGAGTTCTGCTCTGATATCTTCATTCCTTATTTTATCGTGCAATGTATAATTTAAAGTACTTCGAAGAAACTGCATTTCAGCACTCTGAATCTTGCCGCAATCCTTTTTTGTCCATGACCCACGCCTCACATTTCTCTCAACAACCTTTACTATAATAACTTTTCTGCTTCCTGCCATGAAACTCTATGTTCTGCCCCCCCCCACACATGTTCAGCCAACCTTGTTACCTCTCTGAACATTCACCCTATGCTGATTCACACGGACCAGCAAGGGCAGACAAGATTCGTGGGAGCCGGAACACAGAGTTTACGGCGGGAAGCACAACTTATTGGGGGTTTTGGAAACCTGACGGGGCCATCTTATCAGACTACCAGCCTACTACGTTAACAACCTTCGAAAGGGTCGCCTATTGTTTACTTTCGTCGCAGCTAAGCAAGATATGTATGTATTCATACATATTTAAGGAAATCCCCAACCAACGTGGTCCCGTCTAGTTTCTTAAAGGCCATTTTATTTAGTCGGTGTACAGTGTTCTATCAACATCGTGTTTTTTTGAATTGTAGAGCATTAAAACTACAGTGCGTAATCCAGTGACAGTACGTTTTGTTACATCAAATTTTAAGCGGTAAACGTACAGCGAGATGGATTTCAACATTATGGATTCACTGATAAATTATATACTGACGGGAGGCCTTAAAAACTGTGCTGAAGACTGGAAGCTTATGAAAAAATCAACTGAGTGTAAAGTGTGGAGGAAACATACATATTAATTACGGGCAAGATGGAAACTTGATTACGGATGTGGGGCAAAAACTGTCGAGTGAAAAACATATAGGGAGAGTACTATCTTTCGACTTTCACACGTTCTTCCCGTCACCTTGTCCGTTTTAACTGTATAGCTTTTGAAGTATCCTTTTTCTGTCATTGTGAGAGAGGCTGGTTTGTCACAACCAACGGCAAGAAAATTAATACATTCTTTCAGAGAAATTCTTGTTGTGTGGCTAATTGAAAATTCTTGTAAAATTGGGGGCGTAGGGCAATCTGTCGAAGTCGATGAAAGCGCATTCGGTAGACGGAAATACAATCGCGGTCGACTAAGTTACGTTGGGTGTCGGTGGAATCCAAAAATAATCAGTATCTTTCCATATTATCTTAAGCGGCTAGAGATACATTCTACAGAAGCCGTTAAGAAAAATATATGATAAGTACTTAAAGACATTAGTCTTATTTTGTAACAGAATAATTACTGTTCAAACCGAGTACGCTCATTTTATTTTAAAATGTACCTCAAACAATTTAACGGGGCCATCCTAAATTTTACCTGTTATACCTGCAGTCATTGTATTTTGGAACAATAAGCGACCCTTTATAGGTCCTAAATGCAATCGTTTACGACTAAAGCAGGCAGTCTGACTAGATGTCCCCGTCAGGTTTCCATAACCCCTTATTGGTAAAGAGAAGAAGTTGTTGGAACGAAGATTTAAGGAAGCTGCTTTTATCGTTACAAATAATAATTGCATTAGTCAGGTTAACAGAGAAATTCGCAACATCCGGCTTCGTTACATTGGTAAAGCAGGTAAAGCACTTTGTACGTACGCGGTGTTTCACTTTTACTTGTGTGTTTTTCCTGGTAACTACGTATTAATCTGTAATTTTTTTACATAAGCCTACATTTTATCATACGTGAAAGACCGTGTTTTTGTTCCACCGTGTTTAGTTCGTGACATAGACGAGCTCAAAAATAGGATATCAGCAGCAGTAGCTTCAGTCGAAGATGCTACCTTGCGAAAAGTGTGGTATGAATTTAGCTATCGTCTTGATGTTGTCCGTGCTGCTGGTGGAGGACACACAGAGCATTTGTAATCACGTTGCTGAAACTTTCTGATTCTGTAAGTATTTTGTACTTTGAACCATTTTTTTTTGTATCGACCATCTGAGGTTCACATGCAATTTCAATTCTTTATTCCTTGTTGTTTTCGTTTTCTCCAATATTCTTTCATCTTTTTACTATGTCTCTTCTTCCTGTCTTCAGTCCACTTTGAACCTGCGTTTTTCTCTCTCCTACCGTGGAGTCCTTCCATTTTTAATACTTTTGCCCGAAAAATTTGTTCCATTATTGTAACGCGTTTTCATCAATAAATATAACTATTTAAAATTGGGTAATTCTTTTTGAAACATTCTGTATACTGTGTGAACTTTTGTTATTACACTCTATCACTGGTTGACAGGGTATTATTTATTATTTTTCTTGTATCAGTTTATAATTAACCTGAAGACGGCTGCCAATTATTTGGGTCGCATTTATATTATTTATTCTGTGACGACAAAGTCCGACGTGAACACAGCGTTTACCTCGAACCCACGGCATCGTTTTGTTCCATCCACCTCTAGTCCTTCCAGTCATCCAGCTACTTGTTCTAAACTCCGATCTATATTTATTTATTTCTTCTGATTTCAACGAACTCTCGTTTTTGTGCATTCTGTGTAGGAGACGTTCGCAGCTTCCGTTCATCCTGTAAGCCTAAGTTAGAGGCACCTCACCCCGACAGTCGCAGCAAGAACTAACATTCGCGTGTTCGGATTGAGACACATTTTAGATCGCGAGAACCTTAGGGAAAAAGGTTTCCGCCATCGTCACAAAAAACTCAACCTTGCAGACTGTCTCGTCCCACTTTCCTAATAGGCAAACAGAGCGCCAACTGGACTGGATCATAAAGGCCATGCCTTCTCAAGTTAGCCACGTCTCTCTCCCCATCATTGTCCTCTTTAAGTCGCAGTATGATAAGATAGTTCATCTCCATTCCCATGTCTTTGAAGAACGGTGCTCTTGGTCGTCC
Organism: Magicicada septendecula; assembly: GCA_034769895.1. Lineage (NCBI taxonomy): Eukaryota > Metazoa > Arthropoda > Insecta > Hemiptera > Cicadidae > Magicicada > Magicicada septendecula. The sequence goes on from CM068376.1 coordinate 22,258,061, forward strand.
TCTTGGTTTTCCCCAAACACCTTTCCTTCAAAAATTTTACTTAAGAATTTATTGTGACGTAACACGTGCCCGATCAATTTTGCCCTTCTTCTTTTAATCATTTTTAAAAGTGATCTATCTTCGTTCACTTCTGCAAGGACTTGCTCATTACTTGTCTTATCCATCCAACACGTCCTCGCCGTTCTCCTCCGGACCCACATTTCCATTGCTTCCAGCTTCCTCCTATCTATTTTGCCGAGGGTCCACGCCTCACACCCATAAGTTAAGACACTCCACACAAATGATTTTGCGAAGCTTTTCTTTACCTCCATACTTAAGTAACTATTTGTAAGTAAATTCCTTTTTTCTGAAACGCCTTCTTTGCTAGACTGGGTATGGACACTAATGTTTGCGAGAGCTTTCATGTGAGTTTTAACGCATCTTGTGATTCTTCACACCCCAACATTTTCGTATATGTGAAAAACTGATGCATTCGTCTGAGCGGTGTCACAAATGGAGCATTCACAAATGGAGCACTCCTGAAGGAAATAACACAACTGGAAAATAATGATATACCGATTAACAAAGTTGCTTTACACTAGAGTTTGAGCTTGTAGTAGCTTGTACGAGGTTTGATCTAAAAGTTCGCGCAATTTTTGTTTATTTGAAAAAATTAAGCATTAGTTCATATACATTTACACTGCTCCCTTCAACCGATCAATCGGTTATAACACGACTATACCAACATTTTTCAGTCTTAAAAATAGTTTTCTAACGCACTTTTTGTGTAGTCTTCAGCTCGCTCAACGATTTTCTTTGTATACTTTCAACAGTCGCGAAACGTTGTCCTTTCGTGGTGCTTTTCATTATTCTGAAGAAGAAAGATCGTGTTGGAGCGAATACGGCGGTTGCGGTGTCAGTACAGTGTTTTGTTTGCCTAAAATTGCAGTGACTGATGCTTATCGGCGTGGAATTGCAGTGACTGGTGCTTATCGGCGTGGAATTGCAGTGACTGATGCTTATCGGCATGGAATTGCAGTGACTGGTGCTTATCGGCGTGGAATTGCAGTGACTGATGCTTATCGGCGTGGAATTGCAGTGACTGGTGCTTATCGGCGTGGAATTTCCATAAACTGCCCTTCCATTTCGCCGTTTCCCACGAATAGCTTCACGCACGTAAAGCTTATGTCACGTGACGTAAAATGCCAGAATAATATTTTTTTCTATTTATTTGTCGTTGTACCTGACGATAAAAATTAGTGGAAAACAAAACTACACTCTTCATATCATTATCGTGATCTTCGAGTTCTTCACGACAATCTTTGAAGATTTGAACTGCTTGTTCGTGCATAGCAGCTTTGCCAGAAGCCTTCTGCAACACTTTCTCAACGACAGAACAGTTTATCTAATTCTTTACACAAAAATTACTCCATATTTTCCAGTCTTGCATTGCAGAATGTCAAAAAATCTCCAGATACTGCAAAACATAACTTACTCGATTAGTTCTCAAGTCTAAACTGTTCGTCCGAAATCGCAAACATTTTAGGTGATTATGACTAAGATGGGTACAAACGTCACATGCAAAATTCCTGGGTTACTTCCTACGACTTATTATTGCTACGACCTTGTAATTAAGTGCGTAACTCTTGCGATGTTATACTAGCGGCGTAACTACGTGGGATCGATCCCCCCCCCCAGAGCTATTAGAAATTTCAGCGAAATTCCATAATTACTTAATGTAGGCCTATTTGTAAGCCAGTTGCGTGTGTGAGATAATTTTTGGAAATAAAAGGAATTAGAATATTTGTAAATTAATAAAAGAGTTTTCTTAATAATGACAGTAAATAATGTACGTTAAATAATTATGCAGGCGTCAGAAAACTATCCGTACACGTTTGTATACATCTCTACGGCTTGAACCGTCACCTTCGCACAGGTAAACTTTAATTCGGAAAAGTGAGAAGATTTTATTGGTGTATTTTATATAAAAATAACGTACTTTAACACAAACTATATATTGCTTAAAACATTCTTGGGGCAACACCCTTAATTAAAGTGCAAAGGAGTAATAAAACCGGGTTTTTCCAAATGCTCCAGAAAGATTCAATTTCACAGATTTATTAAGAGTACATATTTATAATTAAAGTGAATAATAATGACACGAGATTTATTACCTTTAATTCGAGTAACAATTAATCAAGATAGAATATTTTGAAATCAGCGCTTTTCCCTATTTGTTTTCAATCTTTATACTTCACGTAGATTTACTCAGAAACTTTGAGACGCAAATAATTTGTTAAAATATGTGTATATGTGTGAAGAATCCTGAATTTGCCGTATGTTATGAGGAAAACAGGGTGTGCACCCTTCAAGCTGATCTCACCCCCCCCCCACAAGGAGCGGCTCCTAGTTACGGTACTGTGTGATACCATCTGCTATTTGTTCAGTTCATTATTAATCTTGTTGCAATTATTCGGCACCCCCACCTCGTATGTCGTTATTATTATTAATCCAAACAATGATGCGTCCGTGACGTATCGAATCGGGTTGCTAGTGTAATCTTCTGAGGTTTGTTTCGTTCTCGTTCGACGTTACGCCCCCCACCTTTTCTTTACGAAACTAATTCAGTACTCAGCCGGTCGAACTTGTTTTGCTCAGTCAGCTACTGGGACCCAACCTTCCGATTGGGTGAGCAGAGTCAGGAACCCAATTTTCTTCAAATCTGCCATCTGTGCTGGGAACTTGACATACCAAGCATCGGCTTGGTCGAAGAGTACCGGCAATTTTTGATTTTCTTCAGGAAGCTATCGTTCGCTGATGTAACCTGCACATACTTAAAGAGACGGGAGCTGACACTTCATGAGGGTATCCAAGAAATACGTCTCTACGACAGGCCCCCGCACGACATCGTCGACGACATCATGGTTCCAGAGGACACACCCTTTTGTTCTTTCAAGTTAATTAAAGCACATCTGGAATTCCAAGTTTGTAACACTTCAGACAGAAAAGCAAATGAACCAAGTTTATGGGTTTATGTGACACAAAAAAACTTTTGTTATAATTAATAAGGTAGTGTGTATGTAATAGCTATTAACATTTTGTAAACTGACATTGATTGATGCACCGACATTAATTTTAGTCCGCTGGCTGGCTTAGTTTTTTACACATAAATAGGCAAATCTTTATTCTACTAAAATAAAGCAATGCTGATACTGCTCACTAAAGCTTGGTATTAATCATTTTCTATTATGGCTATTTATTGCTTTCAGTGTAATATTACACTGTTATTGGTGTCGAAATATTTGTTGTGTTACGTCTGTTTGGGCCCAGCGGCTCATCATACAATTTAATACGCGTCGCACGTAACAATCTGATAATTATGTTGCACTATAATGTAATTAATTACAATCAGAATATTATAAATAATAAACCTTCTGTGATTTCTCTCCTATTACTTTACGATGACCTCGACTAATTAACTTTGTACGTCAGATATCATTTCAGACGGGTTGTTGATTGTTGAGAGGATTAGATAATCTGATCAAACAGATGGGCCGCATGTTTCTCAGTTCGAGTGTCGGCTCCGGGGGCGCAGGACAGATTCGGGTATGTTTCTGAGTTCGAGTGTGGCAGTAGGTAGAAGTTTCTCAGTTAGAGTGTTGGCTATGGGGGGGGGGACAGTTTCAGGTATGTTTCTCAGTTGGAGTGTGGCAGTAGGTAGAAGTTTCTCAGTTAGAGTGTTGGCTATGGGGGGGGGGGACAGTTTCAGGTATGTTTCTCAGTTGGAGTGTGGCAGTAGGTAGAAGTTTCTCAGTTAGAGTGTTGGCTATGGGGGGGGGGACAGTTTCAGGTATGTTTGTCAGTTGGAGTGTGGCAGTAGGTAGACGTTTCTCAGTTCATGTGTGTTCCAAATTTCCCCCGGATACCATGTGTGTACGACGGTAGTGGGCCTAACTTTAACGTTAAAACACTGAATACTTACGCTTGCTCGAACACAGTAGAAACGAGAGGTGTGCAGGTTCTGGACGATCAGAGCCTCGTTCGTCTGCAACAGAAGACAGAGGTTCATTGTAGCAACCACATTACAACGTAACTTTGTATACAAATTCGGGCACACAATAATCTTCCATCCGGGGGAAATGGTGGATAGATCTCTAGTAAAATGTTGATTATAATTTGAGTTTGTTGACGCTAATTTGTGTCGCGCTGGGAGAGAAAGAAAAAAGAACATTATTTCTTTACAATTAAACACGGTTAATACTAAAACTACAGGTCTCCGGGAAGGAATCGGCTTAAAATATTTCAGCATTTCAAATTCTTTTGAAATTCAGTATTTCGACCTAACCAAACATGATAAAAATAACTTTTAATAATTACATAATTGAACATCTCTATAATCTGTATTTAGCTATAATATGTTTTACTATGCTGTATGTTGACAGGTATATGTATAAACGGTTTCTGTACCAATTCTAATATTTAATTGTTGATTACTGCTTTTATAATTAATTATAAATACCGTTACATTATGAGTAACTTAAATTGTAATATTGTATAAATTGAGTTCTGTGATATTATAATTTTCTCGTTGTCTTTAAAGAAAACATTTGATGATGTAAAACAAACTATCTCAACTCCTTCATATATACAAGGATTCCCACATGCGCGCGCGCGCACGCACACGCACACATCCACACACGCGCACATACACAAACACGTTCACTCAAATAATTGTTCTGTTATGTTTGACATTTCTTTTGTATTCGTACGCAGGTCCTGATGATGACAATAAACATTGTCGAAACGTCGACACACAAATAATTTAAGGATTTAACTAAAATTACGCATTTAAAAATTGTTTAATTAAAAAAATTGTTTACAAATCACGTGAGTTCATTTTAGTCGCAACAGGATTACAAAGAAGGGCTTACGTACGGATTTGTTCCAGTCGTGTGCAATATTGAATCCCGCCCTGAATAAGGCACTTCCGGTGAATTAAACCAGAGCATTTCACGCAGTTACGCACTACTGATGTTTTATGTTATTAATATGACTATTGTGAAACATTCACCGTTACACACAATTGTTTGAAATAAAACACAACACAACACAATATAATAAATAGAAAATAAAATCAAATATAAAATAAAAACTGAACAATTAAGAATTAATCAAAATGAACAACACATAAATAATAACAACAACAAAAAATGGGCCACATTCACATACATAAATAATAAAATCACAAAACTAACAAAACTATTTAAAAACACAGATATAAGAATAGCATACAAAACTAATAATAATAAATTACAAATTCTAAATAGCTCACACAACAAAGATAATACAACAACTAACGGTATATACAAAATTGAATGCCAAGATTGCAATAAATGTTACATAGGACAAACAAAAAAACAGCTGAAAAAACGTTATTTTGAACACCTAAACGCATACAAAAAACCAGAAATATATAAATCCAATTTAGCCACACATGCAATAAACACAGGACACGAATTCCCAGACATAACCAAAACGGGTTAAGTTATGTGTATCACTAATAAAACATATACCACACAAAGGCACCATAATGAACATTTGGGAAAATTTACAAATATACAAACATAAAACACAAAACAAACTAATACCAGAACAAATACAAATCAATACAAAACATGACACAATATTCAAAGCACTCAACTTCGAAAATACACAAAATACAAAAACATATACAACAATCACACACAATAATACAACTTTAAAATACCAAAGACCAACAAACAACCTTCATTGCATCCAGCAGCCAACACACAAATACTTCACCAGAAACAAGATCGCGAAGGCTGAAGATGAGAGAACAGGAACTCTCGAAACATGTTCCAAATAGAAAAATAACATCTTGAGGTAAATTTAATTATAAATATTTACACACGTGATTACACACGTGAAGATTTCGGTACTGGTTATTCGTGCGTTCGCGACAGACATCGTAAACGAAGAGGAGTAAGAAAACGTACATCGTTTAATTACAAAATTGACGCCAACAACGGGTGGCATAATAAAGAATAATTAAAAAACGATCATTACAATATGTATAAACGTTTTCTGTACCAATTTTAATTGTTAATTGTAAAATTATATAATTTAATTGTTAATTACTGCTTTTATAATTTTTTACAAATACCATTACATTATGAATAATTTAAATTGTAATATTATATAAATTATGTTCTTGTTATTACAGTTTTCTCGTTGTATTTACAACGATATATATATATTGCAACAATACATATATTTGCATATTTGCCCAGGGCGGTATGTTTGTAAATATTTAGCATAGAAAGTATATGATGAACAGTTTTTAACAATATTATGCAGGCTAAGGATTGTCAGAATGCGTACACCTGCCCCGCGTGAATACAGCGCTTGTGTGTTTGTGTGTGTGAACGCAAGCTACGACAGGAAGATGGGGTGATGCGGACGGCTGTAATCAGGTTTTAACCGGATAAAAATAAACTAATTAATACGTTTTAAACCTGTGAACGAAGACTTCCCCAAATTATAAAGACAGCATTACATTAAGGAATTTTTAACGAATATGGTGATATAAAAATTATTGCAAAATGTGCAATAATAAAGAGGCTGGGTAATTTAATATTAATTACTAGTGTAATTAAATAGTAATTAATAAGTGTGTTATATGTGAGTGACCAGGAAAAAATTACGCAAACGATGATATCGCTCGTGCTACGAGTATGTTTACGAAATCGCGAAAATGAACCAAAAAGTGATTTGTAATTAAAAGGACGCTTTACACGAAGTGAGAGTATCTAACAGGTCGAAAACAGTCCTGGACCTGTCAGATCGCCGTCCAGTATAAATACCACCGGCAATTTTGGGGCGGTCTCAGACTCAAGAAATCTTCACACAACGTCACGCTGCCGGTCTGCCGATCGATCAGGACCACACACATCTTTATCACATACACCAAGACTTATGGAGGAACTCTGGACCATCACAAACAACAACCCGTAGAGACAGAGAACGCATCATCATCACACTCTCAGGATTCAGGACACACACACACACACACACACACACACACACACACACACACACACACACACACACACACACACACACACACACACACACACACACACAACGGTAACGTCGGCAGCTGTACGCAGGTGATGAATAACCAATTATATTTTTTTGTGAAAAGAACTTTCAAAAAGAAAATTATACATGAACAATAAAGACTTAAAGTTTTAAATTTAAATAGTAGTTAAAGTAAATAATTTAATTGAATAAGAAAATTAAAAAAAAAACTAATCTTCTGTTATATGTTAAAATCTGGGTGTGTCAGTAGAATTAAATAATAGATTGAAAGTAAATGTTATTATTTTAGTTTTGTTTATAGCAACAGGTAATTTTATTCTTGAGTTTAATATTATTTTGTTTGTATATGAGTTGCTATTATTATTTAAAAATTGGAGTAAAAGTCAGACACAGTGAAATAAAAAAAAGAGTTTAGATAATTTAACATGTCTGTTTAGTTAGTAAGATTATATGTTTGTTTATTTTAATATGCCATGAACAGCAGAGAAGGTTATATGGTACTTTATGTAAACTTATAAAAGAGAATATTTTATTTATCAAAGATTTGAAATTTTAATATTTGAATATTTTCAATTAACATTAATAAATCATAGAATGATTATTTTGAAACGGTTTTAATTAATTATTTCATGTCAACAACATCTCATTCCTCTTTGAAAATGATTTAATTATTGTGCAACTACATATACTTGACGCAACGAGAATAAAAAAATCCTGCGACCTTGCCGGTGTGATACACTTCATAGTTCCGTTGAGTACATAGTAATGTATTTGTGTGAATTTTTGAAATACTTATAACCAAGTGGTCAGAGCTGTTGGGTTGAGCGTCGTGAGACGACCCAATGGTTTCCTAGTACCGAGCCTCCGGTAGGGGCTCCTGCCTAGTGGTCCTGTCCAGACGGAATATTGTTAATTAATTTTTAGTGGTCGCTACAACGACATGCTCGTACTAGGTCGACTAGTACAGTATTTGTCGAGGCCGTTTCCAAGATTCACCTGGACGTATTCGGTACTTGCCAAGGCCAGCTATGAGTGGGTTTGTCTGGGTCCTCGCAGCTCGGACGTAAAATTTACGTGCAAGTCGCCTTGCGGTGTCATCCAAGGAGCGGACACCGAGTCCTCTTCTCAGGAGACGAGAAGAAAACCGATAGGGGACTTTGGCCGCTAGCCGAAGCCCTCTATCGAGAACGCTTTGCAACCTTCTTTTATGAACGGTTGCGAGGTAACCCCAGACGGGAAGAGCGTAGGTAATGATCGGCAACAGGTACGCGTTGACAATCAACTTACCCAGCTTGCGGGTCATAGCCTTGTTGGCAAGTAGCGGAAACAGTTGCGCGAGACGAGCGGACGCTTTCTTTCGCATCGTCTCAGCGTGGGTACGCCAGGTGAGCCGACGATCTAGGTGGACACCGAGGTACTTAACTTCCCTCGACCAGGGCAGGTACGTTCTACCGAGTCTCACTCGGCCTCGTGGTTCTTTCCGGCGCTTTGTGAATAGCAAATACTTATAACGTTGCAATATCCCCAGACGGGAAGAGCGTAGGTAACGATCGGCAACAGATACGCGTTGACAATCAACTTACCCAGCTTGCGGGTCATAGCCTTGTTGGCAAGTATCGGAAACAGTTGACCGAGACGAGCGGACGCTTTCTTTCGCATCGTCTCAGCGTGGGTACGCCAGGTGAGCCGACGATCAAGGTGGACACCGAGGTACTTAACTTCCCTCGACCAGGGCAGGTACGTTCTACCGAGTCTCACTCGGCCTCGTGGTTCTTTCCGGCGCTTTGTGAATAGCACCGCGGAGCTCTTGGTTTCGTTGACGGCAACTTTCCAGCTTTCCGTCCACGTCGAATACGCATCGAGTGCGCGCTGAAGTCGTGGGATAGCAAAGTCTGCGTTCCGATCGGCGGTATAGACCGCCGTGTCGTCGGCAAACAAAGCCATCTGGACTCCAGGCTCTCTGGGTGCGTCGTTGACATACACGGAGAACAGGAGAGGCCCTAGCACGCTACCTTGAGGTACCCCGGCTGTGATACGTCTCTCGGAAGAGACGTGGTCGTCTATTCGCACGCAGAAAGTCCTCTCCGTCAGAAAGCTAGCAATCAAGCGAAGGTAGCAATCTGGGAGCTGGATTTCCCGGAGCTTGAACAAGAGCCCGTCGTGCCAGACAGTATCAAAGGCCTTTTCCACATCTAGGAAACAGGCGACAGTCTGCTCTTTCCGACATCCGGCGTCCGTGATGTATTCCACCAGTCTCATCAGTTGATGAGTGGTGGAATGCCCCACACGGAAGCCGAACTGTTCGGGGACCAGTACATCGAAATTTCGTAGATGATCTAGTACTCTCCGTTGTACGAGACGTTCGAGGACCTTTGACGTGGCTGACAGTAGACTAATTGGCCGGAGGTTGCCGGGACGGGAAGCGTCCTTTCCCTGCTTCGGGATCACTATAACCGTCGCCTTACGCCATTTCTGGGGAAAATAGGCCAGTCTAAGACACGCGTTGAACAGCGCGACCAAGAAAAGTACTCCTCGCTCCGGGAGTCGAGTAAGAGCGGCGTTCGAGACGCCGTCCGGGCCAGGAGCTTTTCTTGGCACGAGTTCAACGAGCCGATCTGTGACCTCTTCCCTAGTAATGGGTTCGGGCTCCGTAGTGATCGGAAGAGACAGAAAGTCTTCCACTTCGTTCTCGACTTCTTCGTCGAAGTCCCAGTCCATGGGCGGGTTAGGTGCGAACTGTCGCTCAAAACACGCGCCCAAGTACTCGGCCTTCGCCTCCGGGCGAGCCAGGATTTGACCGAAAGGTCCAGCAATGGCCGGGATGCGAGGCCGGCGCCTCTTCCCTACCAACGCCGAAGGTATCCGGTAAGGGCTACTTTCGTCCGATCCGTCCCCTGCCTGGGCCACGGCGAGTTCCCAACAGCGTCTCCGGTAGGCCTGCATTTCACGACGTAAAATGCCGGTCGCCCGGTTGTACGCTGCCTTGTCGGCCGGATCACGGGTCCGCTGCCAGCGTCTCCGGAGGCGATTTCTCTCGCAAGCGAGAGCACTCGTCTCCTCTGGGATCCGCTGCCAGTGGGGCGTGACGCCAGGCTTCATTCTGGAAGACGCGTCGATCGCAGATACGACTGCCTCGTCAAACGCGGCAACTGCCTCGTCGACTTGGCGGAAGGTTTCGAGTGGTCCCGCGTCTGGCAATCGGCGACTTAACGCCGGGCCATAGCGATCCCATTCTACCACCTTCCTGACATCTCTGCGTACGACGTGCTGGGTAGCGACGTGTATCAGGATGGGGAGATGATCGGACGATAGTTCCGTTAGCGCGGACACATGGACCGGACAGTCAATTCCTTGAATCACCGCTATGTCCAAGACATCGGGAGCCGCGTTGCGTTGTGAGGGGTAGAACGTAGGTTGGGTAGGCCCAATCACTTGTATCCTGCGAGAATCGGCAAACCTGCGTAAACGTTTCCCGTTTGGGGCAGTCAAGCGACTGTTCCAATCGCGATGTTTACAGTTCAGATCGCCGGCCATGATGACCCTCCTGTGTGCATCGAACGCGACAGCTAGATCGGGGTGAAGGAGCTCTTTTTGCGGCGGTTTGTACGCCGCTACCATCTGTACACCGCCTAGAGTGTTTAACAACTCCACAGCGGTGCCTTCGAGGTGAGTCATTGCAGGCAAGACGACTCGGTGATGCTCGAGAGTGAGCCTCACCGCGACGGCAGTACCGCCACCAGCAGTGCCCGGTCTGTCGTTACGATAGCACACATAGTTGGCCAGTCGTAACCGACTCGCAGGAGTCAAGTGGGTCTCATTGAGAAGTACTACATCGGGTTTGAGTCGGGCCAGTAATTCTTGGAGTTCCTGGATCTTGTTGGACAACCCGTTGGCGTTCCAGGAAAGAATCGAGAGATCTCGTTTGAGGACCCGACTCATAGAAGACCTACACAAGTGGCGGCTTCCACCAAGAGCATGAATCTCTCAGTTATGTCAGCAGTCTCCAAGCGGGAGCGGATGGACCTGAATGTCTGGGCGACTTTGCTGAGATCGAACTCAGCAAGGAAGTCTTTGACGACCTGGTAGTCGTCAGGTACGGTTTTTGAGGCAGATTGCCTGGAGACTGCGTGCGCATAAGAGCGCCGAGGCTTGTCAATCGGGGGATTGGTGGAAGCCAGGGGTTTCTTAGGGCCAGGTGTAGCGCCTCTAGCGGAGGTGCTAGGAAGAGGGACAGATGCGATTGCGTCGGACTTCGCGCGCTGTGCAGGCTGTCTGGACTGTGCGGCCGGGTTGGCAGGAGCCCGGGATCTAGCGCCACGGGGCTTTCTTTGCCGCTTCTTTTTTCCTGCGTTGGGAAACCGCGGGGGCGGGAGGTCTGGCGAGGCTGCTTCTAAAGCAGGGGCGGGATTTTCCGGTGCTGGGGGGGGGGTTGAGTAGTCTCAGGCTCCACAACCGAGATGTTTTCTGTTGGCTGGGTGGTCTCACTTGTAGATGCCACGAGGTTACGGCGCTTTTTCGCCATAGGCGGGACAGGGGCCTGTGAAGGAGCCTGAGGTGGAGTTGCCTGTGCTACAGGTGTTTGCTTCGGGCCTTTAGATCGCTTATGTTGCCTGTTTGAAGCTGGGGCGGAAGACACGGCAGCCGTAGCAGGAGGCGCAGGGCCTGGCTGCTCGGTTGCAGGTCTGGAACCAGCTACCGGATGCCTCGGTGGTGGCAGTCGCCCTTTCGGCTTTCGCCGCTCGAGCTCCTGCTGAAACACCGGACATGCCCGGTAGTTGGCGGGGTGACTCCCGCCGCAGTTGATGCATCTTTTGAATGCAGGTGCATCGCAAAGTTTGGAGGCGTGAGGGAGAGAACACCTCACGCACGCCGGAGCGTTAGAACAAGAGTCGGAGTGGTGCCCGAAGCGTTGGCACCTGTGACACTGAGGCAGAGCCCCGGGAGCGCGGCTTCTTTCCACTTTTACGCGGAAACCAAAAAGCCGCGTAAGTGAGAGTAGGCTAGTGCCTGCCTCGCTATTCTCCACCAGGATGCGGACCAGAGGAATTGGACGCCTTGGTCCGGCAGGAGTAAACACCCGATGGACCGCGCGAACAGGATAGCCCAGCTCGCGCAGCTCATCGAGTATTTCCTCCAGAGGGGATTCCACGTCCAAGCCTCTGAGGACAAGCGACAGAGGCTTCACGTGTTTGGGTGAGAAGGTATGGTACTGGAATTGCTGGGATTCCACGTACGCCACGACACTGCGGTACACGTCCATTCCGCGGACAACGATCTTGACTGTATCGCCCCCAAGGAGCTTCAGGTCAACGTTGGCCGGGGAAAGTCCGGGAGCCACTATCAATCGCCGGTAAAAACCGGTGACGTTGTTCACGCCATGAACGTAAACGGGCGGGATGCGAACAGCGGCCGACGGTGCTTGGGCACCGCCGGACACAGTCGGCCCCGGGCCGGATTCGCCATCGGCGGGGACAACTTCCATGGCGGACGCCGAGGAAGAGGTTGAGGACGATCGGTTCCGCCTCGGTTTCTTAACCGGGCGCCCCCGTGGCCCAACCGCCACGAAAGCGTCGGTCTCGTCACCGGGCAGCGGAACCGACCGGGGATCGACTTGGTCCGCATCCATCAGCGGAGAACACGGCGAGTCGCTCGTGTGGGGCGGGGCAGTGGCGAGCGACTGCGTGCTCGATGACGCGCCCGAAGCGGGCATTTCCGCCATCGAGCGGGAGGTTCGCCGACCAGAGGCAGCCAGGCTGCCTCCGGCGGTAACCAGGGACCTAGGGTCCGGCCCGAGCCGGATCGCTTGCGGGGCTTCTGGAACGCTCAGGCTTGCTACGAGCTGGGCAAATGACCGGCTTCGTTAGATACCTCCCCTTACCAAGAGAGGCGTCCACCGGCCTCTTTACCTAGGCGATATCCAAGCTCGCTTACCACTGGTGGGGGCTCGCAAGGATCGTCCTAGGCAGCGCTACCTAAGAGCCTGAGCGTCAGCGGGCTAGATGCGCTGCGCAACCAACAGCTCTGGCAGGCTATATGCTTCCTCTTCAGCGGTGGTCCTGAAAAGGGTCACTTGGCTGGTGGCCCTTAGAAGGTCCGACGAACTCAGCTGTGTGTGCTGGCTACTCAGTTCACCAGCCAGCTGAGTTGAAGTCTTCTATCTTCTTGTTGGCGAGCAGCAAGAGGGCCAAAATGTTTCTGTCCAACGGCGGCAGAAGGCAGTAGGGCAGCGGCTGAGAGCAGCGAAAATACTTCAGCGTCCAAGCTGGAGAGAGCAGTCCAAAGGAGAGATCCTTCCTTGTCCAGAAGCTGAAGCGAAGTACACGAACAAGTGGTCAGAGCTGTTGGGTTGAGCGTCGTGAGACGACCCAATGGTTTCCTAGTACCGAGCCTCCGGTAGGGGCTCCTGCCTAGTGGTCCTGTCCAGACGGAATATTGTTAATTAATTTTTAATGGTCGCTACAACGACATGCTCGTACTAGGTCGACTAGTACAGTATTTGTCGAGGCCGTTTCCAAGATTCACCTGGACGTATTCGGTACCTGTCAAGGCCGGCTATGAGTGGGTTTGTCTGGGTCCTCGCAGCTCGGACGTAAAATTTACGTGCAAGTCGCCTTGCGGTGTCATCCAAGGAGCGGACACCGAGTCCTCTTCTCAGGAGACGAGAAGAAAACCGATAGGGGACTTTGGCCGCTAGCCGAAGCCCTCTATCGAGAACGCTTTGCAACCTTCTTTTATGAACGGTTGCGAGGTAACCCCAGACGGGAAGAGCGTAGGTAATGATCGGCAACAGGTACGCGTTGACAATCAACTTACCCAGCTTGCGGGTCATAGCCTTGTTGGCAAGTAGCGGAAACAGTTGCGCGAGACGAGCGGACGCTTTCTTTCGCATCGTCTCAGCGTGGGTACGCCAGGTGAGCCGACGATCTAGGTGGACACCGAGGTACTTAACTTCCCTCGACCAGGGCAGGTACGTTCTACCGAGTCTCACTCGGCCTCGTGGTTCTTTCCGGCGCTTTGTGAATAGCACCGCGGAGCTCTTGGTTTCGTTGACGGCAACTTTCCAGCTTTCCGTCCACGTCGAATACGCATCGAGTGCGCGCTGAAGTCGTGGGATAGCAAAGTCTGCGTTCCGATCGGCGGTATAGACCGCCGTGTCGTCGGCAAACAAAGCCATCTGGACTCCAGGCTCTCTGGGTGCATCGTTGACATACACGGAGAACAGGAGAGGCCCTAGCACGCTACTTTGAGGTACCCCGGCTGTGATACGTCTCTCGGAAGAGACGTGGTCGTCTATTCGCACGCAGAAAGTCCTCTCCGTCAGAAAGCTAGCAATCAAGCGAAGGTAGCAATCTGGGAGCTGGATTTCCCGGAGCTTGAACAAGAGCCCGTCGTGCCAGACACTATCAAAGGCCTTTTCCACATCTAGGAAACAGGCGACAGTCTGCTCTTTCCGACACCCGGCGTCCGTGATGTATTCCACCAGTCTCATCAGTTGATGAGTGGTGGAATGCCCCACACGAAAGCCGAACTGTTCGGGGACCAGAACATCGAAATTTCCTAGATGATCTAGTACTCTCCGTTGTACAAGACGTTCGAGGACCTTTCACGTGGCTGACAGTAGATAATGGGCCGGAGGTTGCCGGGACGGGAAGCGTCCTTTCCCTGCTTCGGGATCACTATAACCGTTGCCTTACGCCATTTCTGGGGAAAATAGGCCAGTCTAAGACACGCGTTGAACAGCGCGACCAAGAAAAGTACTCCTCGCTCCGGGAGTCGAGTAAGAGCGGCGTTCGAGACGCCGTCCGGGCCAGGAGCTTTTCTCGGCACGAGTTCAACGAGCCGATCTGTGACCTCTTCCCTAGTGATGGGTTCGGGCTCCGTAGTGATCGGAAGAGACAGAAAGTCTTCCACTTCGTTCTCGACTTCTTCGTCGAAGTCCCAGTCCATGGGCGGGTTAGGTGCGAACTGTCGCTCAAAACACGCGCCCAAGTACTCGGCCTTCGCCTCCGGGCGAGCCAGGATTTGACCGAAAGGTCCAGCAATGGCCGGGATGCGAGGCCGGCGCCTCTTCCCTACCAACGCCGAAGGTATCCGGTAAGGGCTACTTTCGTCCGATCCGTCCCCTGCCTGGGCCACGGCGAGTTCCCAACAGCGTCTCCGGTAGGCCTGCATTTCACGACGTAAAATGCCGGTCGCCCGGTTGTACGCTGCCTTGTCGGCCGGATCACGGGTCCGCTGCCAGCGTCTCCGGAGGCGATTTCTCTCGCAAGCGAGAGCACTCGTCTCCTCTGGGATCCGCTGCCAGTGGGGCGTGACACCAGGCTTCATCCTGGAAGACGCGTCGATCGCAGATACGACAGCCTCGTCAAACGCGGCAACTGCCTCGTCGACTTGGCGGACGGTTTCGAGTGGTCCCGCGTCTGGCAATCGGCGACTTAACGCCGGGCCATAGCGGTCCCATTCTACCACCTTTCTGACATCTCTGCGTACGACGTGCTGGGTAGCGACGTGTATCAGGATGGGGAGATGATCGGACGATAGTTCCGTTAGCGCGGACACATGGACCGGACAGTCAATTCCTTGAATCACCGCTATGTCCAAGACATCGGGAGCCGCGTTGCGTTGTGAGGGGTAGAACGTAGGTTGGGTAGGCCCAATCACTTGAATCCTGCGAGAATCGGCAAACCTGCGCAAACGTTTCCCGTTTGGGGCAGTCAAGCGACTGTTCCAATCGCGATGTTTGCAGTTCAGGTCGCCTGCCATGATGACCCTCCTGTGTGCATCGAACGCGACCGCTAGATCGGGGTGAAGGAGCTCTTTTTGCGGCGCTTTATACGCCGCGACCATCTGTACGCCGCCTAGAGTGTTTAGCAACTCCACAGCGGTGCCTTCGAGGTGAGTCATTGCAGGCAAGACGACTCGGTGATGCTCGAGAGTGAGCCTCACCGCGACGGCAGTACCGCCACCAGCAGTGCCCGGCCTGTCGTTTCGATAGCACACATAGTTGGCCAGTCGGAACCGACTCGCAGGAGTCAAGTGGGTCTCATTGAGAAGGACTACGTCGGGTTTGAGTCGGGCCAGTAATTCTTGGAGTTCCTGGATCTTGTTGGACAACCCGTTGGCGTTCCAGGAAAGAATTGAGAGATCTCGTTTGAGGACCCGACTCATAGAAAACCTACACAAGTGGCGGCTTCCACCAAGAGCATGAATCTCTCGGTTGTATCGGCAGTCTCCAAGCGGGAGCGGATGGACCTGAAGGTCTGTGCCACTTTGCGGAGGTCGAATTCCGCAAGGAAGTCTTTGACGACCTGATAGTCGTCAGGAACGGTTTTTGAGGCAGAGTGCCCGGAGACTGTTTGCGCGTAAGAGCGCCGAGGCTTGTCAATCGGGGGATTGGTGGAAGCCAGGGGTTTCTTAGGGCCAGGTGTAGCGCCTCTAGCGGAGGTGCTAGGAAGAGGGACAGATGCGATAACGTCGGTCTTCACGCGCTGCGCAGGCTGTCTGGACTGTGCGGCTGGGTTGGCAGGAGCCCGGGATCTAGCGCCACGGGGCTTACGTTGCCGCTTCTTTTTGCCTGCATTAGGGAACCGCGGGGGCGGGAGGTCAGGCGAGGCTGCTTCTAAAGCAGGGGCAGGATTCTCCGGTGCTGGGGAGGGTTGAGAATTCTCAGGCTCCACAACCGAGATGTTTGGCAGTGGCTGGTCTGTCTCACTTTGTTTAGATGCCGCGAGGTTACGGCGCTTTTTCGCCTGAGGCGGGACAGGGGCCTGGGAAGGAGCCTGAGATGGAGATGCCTGAACTACAGGTGTCTGCTTCGGGCCTTTGCTGCGTTTACGTTGCCTGTTGGCAACTGCGGCGAAAGACACGGCAGCCGTAGCAGGAGGCGCAGGGCCTGGCTGCTCGGTTGCAGGTCTGGAACCAGCTTCCGGATGCCTCGGTGGTGGCAGGCGCCCTTTCGGCTTTCGCCGCTCGAGCTCCCGCTGAAACACCGGACATGCCCGGTAGTTGGCGGGGTGACTTCCGCCGCAGTTGATGCACCTTTTAAAAGCTGGAGCATCGCAATGTTTACTGGCGTGAGGCAAAGAACACCTCACGCACGCCGGAGCGTTAGAGCAAGTCTCTGAATGGTGCCCGAAGCGTTGGCACTTGTAGCATTGAGGCAGAGCTCCGGGAGCGCGGCTTCTTTCCACTTTTACGCGGAAACCAAAAAGCCGCGTAAGAGAGAGTAGGCTTGCGCCTGCCTCGCTGTTCTCGACCATGATGCGAACCAGGGGAATTGGACGCCTTGGTCCGGCGGGAGCAAATACCCGATGTACCGCGCGAACCGGATAACCCAGCTCGCGCAGCTCATCGAGGATTTCCTCGAGAGGAGAGTCCACGTCTAAGCCTCTGAGCACGAGGGACAGAGGCTTCACGTGTTTCGGGGTAAAGGTGTGGTGTTGCAGGTTGGCTGATTCGACGAACGCCATGACGCTGCGGTACTCGTCCATTCCGCGGACAGCGATCTTGACAGTGTCGCCCCCAAGGAGCTTCAGGTCAACGCTGGCCGGGGAAAGTCCGGGAGCCACTATGAGTCGCCGGTAAAAACCGGTGACGTTGTTCACGCCGTGAACGAACACGGGCGGGATGCGACGAATGACCGGCGGTGCTTGGGCAGCGCCGGGCACAGTCGGCCCCGAGCCGGATTCGCCATCGGCGGGGACAACTTCCATGGCGGACGCCGAGGAAGAGGTTGAGGAGGACCGGTTCCGCCTCGGTTTCTTAACCGGGCGCCCCCGTGGCCCAACCGCCACGAAAGCGTCGGTCTCGTCACCGGGCAGCGGAACCGTCCGGGGATCGACAGCTTGGTCCGCATCCATAGCCGGAGAACACGGCGAATCGCTCGTGTGGGGTATGGAAGAGGCGAGCGACTGCGTGCTCGTTGACGCGCCCGGAGCGGGCATTTCCGCCAACGAGCGGGAGGTTTGCCGACCAGAGGCAGCCAGGCTGCCTCCGGCGGTAACCAGGGACCTAGGGTCCGGCCCGAGCCGGATCGCAAGCGGGACTGAAACGCTCAGGCTGTCTATGAGCTGGGCAAATGACCGGCTTCGTTAGATACCTCCCCTTACCAAGAGAGGTGTCCACCGGCCTCTTTACCTAGGCGATATCCAAGCTCGCTTACCACTAGTACACGAACAGTTGCCAACGACACGATATATTGTGACGGCAGCGGTATGCGAACATCTGCTCTCCGGTACCAGCGGTGGACGAGGCGAGCCAATCCGGCATCAGCAGCCGCCGAGACGTGACCAACTTCGTGTTCGGAGCTAGCGAATCAGCGATCCCGGTTAGTGCATAAAACCCGGGCCGGCAGAAAATTTTACGCACTTCATCGCCACGCCATCGGACGCACTTCATCTCCTCTCCTCTCTCGGACGACATCGGGGCGGAGTCAGCCGGAAGGAACAGCCGAAGAATAGAACCGCCGCCGTCCTTGCGTCTTCGCACTCCCGTTCCGCGCCAGCGATGGATTTCGCTGGGCCGGCAGCCGACTCTACAACCGGTGCCGAAAGAAGAGGAGGACTGCAGTTCGCCACGATCAGCGGGCGCAGCCGCCGAACATCTCAGCGCCACGACCAACATCAGCTTTCTCGCCACTCGGTCCTTTTTAGGGCCACCAAAAACGATAGTGTGTACGATTGGCGCCAGTTGTCATGCGGCAAGCCTTTTGTCCGGTGACATATATATATATATATATATATATATATATATAGAGAGAGAGAGAGAGATGTTTTTAGTTAATAGTATTTTAAAACGTGAATCAACAAAACGTATAGAGAATAGGAATTAAAGCAGTGGAACGTGGTTGTCCCTTCCACGCCGACGTTATTAACAGCGTTGTAGGAACTGGATTGTATTAACGTGCCGAACGCGTCAAAGCAAACGCGGCGTTTAATTTGTTTTGTTCCCGTGGTGACTTCAGCGTGCGAAACAAAAAACGTTTCGCGTAGGCAGGCATTGTTATGACCAGCAGGCACTGCAATAACGAGTTCTCTGTTTTGTTTTGATTTTAAACGTACATCACGATAACAGTACGACGTAAAAAAAAAAGGGGGCGCTACGTGATAGGTTACTAACCGAGAGAACCCGCGTTCGATTCCCGGTCGACACCGTTAAATCCCGGACTGTAGAAACGAGAACCCGTAGTAAACTCTAGGGTAATAACAGGCGTCCGGAACGTAGTGCGTCAACCTAATTCGTGTGCGTCATGGTTCGAGCCTGGCCTGCCTTTCTCAAAATATGTCTATTATTATAACAAAACAAAATACTGTAAGCGAGAAAGCAATAAACACAAGTGTTGTTCTTTTTGGTTTTGCTGTAGTTGAAAGCTCTCGCACCCGCCTACACCGACGTGTGTTACTGTTACGTATCTGTGGAAACTTGACCTTAAGTATATTAGTTCCTAGTCAGCAGCGCATTTTCCAACTGCGCCGATCCTGTAAATGAGATTCTAATAATTCGGAAACGCGAGGCTGGAATCGCTTTGTGACAGCGTTCGGCGCGAAAGGCAACGAATTGAAGAACTTCTTCAGCGCAGAACGAGGAGTTGAACGAATATGAACTGGTAAAGCTCAGTTGGGGAGTTAGTATTATACATTACCTAATACTTATATATTTAATAATTAATAAGTTCTTGTATATTTATTGGAATCAATAACTTCGTACCAAATAATTCTCCTTTTGCTAGAGTTACATAAAAAAATCGCGTGCGCGCGCGCGCGTGTGTGGAGAGAGAGAGAGACAGACAGATAGACGGACAGACAGATAGACGGACAGACAGACAGAGAAAGCCTGCATGCGCCCACCTTCTTATGCCTTGTATTATTGACTGTAAAGGCCCTTTGTTTCTGCGCGCGCGCGCGTGTGTAGAAAAAACTAAAAAAAATTTTGGCATGATTAGCGTGTTATACATATTCCAACCACACCAGTAGTGTAGTAGTCCGCAATTTTGAAATTCGTAGGTACAGTTGAGATTGTAAGGGGATTTATTTAAGGGGAGCAGGTCGTGGGCAGGGTAACAAAAATCGATTTTTCAAAAATGATGGTAATTCTCCATTTCTTTCTGTTTCAGAAAATGTATAACATCATATACTTAATTCGCCATTTAATAGGAGAAAAAAGTTTTGAATAGAAGCGTGCACTGGGTGAACTGAGTGCGCAACTCTACCGCGGCTTTCTGACAACATTCCTTACACTTGTTATAGTATAGTTTTTGTTTCCAAGTCAATTGTATTTCATTTTTCATGTTGGCTAACCTGTAAGAAGCAGACTTAACAACTGATTGTTTGCAGTCTGGCACTTGCAAAAGTATTTAGGCTCTAGATTGCGGAGACTAAAAAAAGATATGAAAGGAGTAAAACTAAAAGATGGGAAAGTATTAGCAGGTAAAGGAAGGCTCACTGATGAAGAAATAGACCAGCTTCAACAGTACTACGGACTAGCTATTAGGCAAAACCTTATTAGTGTTGAAGCAATGAAGAAGGCGATCTGGGCGACTTACTTTCATAAATTGTCGTCAGATGAGAAACTGCAACATCAATTATGCCCTACCCACAGTGAAACATGATGAAAATATAATAAAGACCATAAAGAAAGGTGAAAAATAGACACAAAAACATTCATTACCAGAGGCAGTTATCAACGTTGTGAAGCCAATATTGAGATTTATCAAATGTCAACCTACTAAAACGCTGCTTTTATGGGAAAACCCAAAATCCCAATGAACGTGCAAACGGAGTCATTTGGCAAAGGGTACCAAAAACAGTTTTTCTGTAGGCCAACAGGTATAGAAACTAGGAGCAACAAATACATGGTTCTATAGTAAAAGTAAATGTGCTTGAAAGCTTGGGCTTCCGACCGTGTAAACTAATGGTTGAAGGCCTGATGAAAACTGATGAAGAAAGAATATAAAAAGCTGAGAAGGAGGTGTGAGAAGAACATAAAAAGAAAAGAATAAGAAGAAGAAGGCTAATGAAAAGGAAAAGAGAGGACTGTGACAGAGCAGAAGTTTTAGGTTAACTGTAAAGTGTTGACTGTAAAGTGTTGACAATCTTTTAAATTCGTATTCCCAAAAGTACAGTTTTTTAGTCTTTAGGTACCATTTGTTAACAAACCATTAAACCCATCAACTTCAAATTTGGCACACATCTTCCATATGGTAATTTCGTGCATTTTCGTTAAATTATATTAACTTTTACTAAACTTAAAAATTGTTTGTATATTTAAAAATGTGCATCAAAATAAAACTGAAATAAATAATTTTTTTCTCAAAAACTATTTACGTTATTTTGTTCGTTTATTAGAAAATTGAGCAGGGTACTACGCTAAGTAAATGTAAAAAGTTCAAGTCAGTAGCTTCAATAGTTTGTAAATAATGGTACCTAAGCATTGATGTGTTCTCCATATGATTAACATGGGAGTACCGCCCATGACCTGCTCCCCTTAACGGGAAAACTGAAATTTGCAAAACAAAAATGTATAGAAAAAGTAACAGATTAGGGAAGTTTGGCGTAACATCTAATATTTGTTTGGCGCAACGTATAATATTTCCAGTCTACTTTTTCAGAAAATCTGTCGTAAAAAAGGTCGGAGAATAGAAAACAACGATCGACAAGAAGCGAATACAGAAAGGCAAGAAACGAGATTTCTTGCTCTCAAAGACCAGGTACAGTAAACCACCGTTAAAACGGACCCCGCTTATAACGGACAGCAATAAGAAACATGTAATGATAAAAACAATGGCTCAAAAATTTAAAGTTAGCGAAGTAAAAGACCGCTTGAACTTTTGTCACTGAGTATGTTCAGCAATCAAAAAATGAAAACATGTCGCCTATTATGATCATTTGCGACAACTTCGTGAGTTATTGACTGAAGAATTTAACTGTAATCAATCTTAAACAAAACTTAGTAGGCCTAATTTAATATGTAATTAGTCAAGTAATTAGCAATTTTTATTAATTCAGAGAAATAGATGGTAATTATCAATTTTTTATAGAAAGTGATTCTGACACAGAATCTTGTTTTTGAAAGAGACAGACATTTAACAAACATTTTATTAACAGAATTAACACTTATCCGATGATGAGCTGTGAAGCTTGAGAGCGCTAATCGGAATAATTTTTCTATAATGGTGTGCAACAATGTTAATTTGTTTGTGATACAACCACTTAACACAACTTTATTAATTAAATTTCTGATAAGATGTGCAATCGACGACAGGTAATGAATCGACGACAACAATAAGGTAATGAACGACAGCAATAAGGTAAGTAAAGTATTTAAATAACTCAAGTTAAAAGTCAAATTGAAGAGGGTTTTAAGTAAAATATGGTTTAATAAACAATATCTGGCTAATAATGTCATTCCGAAATACGCACAAGTAAAATTAAAAAGATTTCCGATCTTACGATGAGCTGTGAAGCTTGAAAGTGCTAATCGTAATAATTTTTCTATAGTGGGGGCAACAGTGTTAATTCTGTTTGTGATTATAACCACTAACACAACTTTTTTTGTATCGGCCATCTAAGGACCACATGCTAATTTCAATTCTTTATTCTTTGTTCTTTTCTTTTTCTCCAATATTCTTTCATCGTTTCACTGTGTCTCTTCTTCCTGTCTTCAGTCCACTTTGAACCTGCGTTTTTCTCTCTCCTACCCTGGACTCCTTCCATTTTTAACACTTTTGACCGAAAAACTTCTCTTTCAATTGCTTCTTCTGCGTGTATATTATTTTTTTCTAAATCCTTTTGGACTCCTTTAATCCAACTTGTTGTTGACTTCTTCCCCCACAGATATTTGAAGATCTGCTTTGTTAACATTTATCTATTGTCGTCCATTCTATATAAATGTCCAAAAAATAATAGTCTTCTTTTTCTCATTGTTTCTGTTATATTTTCTATACTTTTATATATTTCATCATTGCTTCTTAATTTCCAACCTTCTGAAGTTTTTCGTTAGCCTAATATTTTCCTAATAATTTGTCTTTCCAATATTTCTAGTTTGTCTAAATTATAATTCAATGCTAGACATTCACTTGCATATAGGCATTCTGGCTTCACTACTGTACTGTAATGCCTTATTTTCGCATTTTTAGATATGCACTTTTTAATGTAAATGTCTTTAGTTATACCATATGCCCTTTCCATCTTATGAATCCTTTCTTCTATAGCAGATGTTTTCAAGCCATTCTCTTGAATTATCTCTCCTAGATAAATTTTTGAACCCTCTCTATTCGACCAATAGCCTATCTGTTACCAGGAATTTTGGCGCGTTTTTAATGTTTGTGAGAAATTTGTTTTTTATCTGCAGAAATTCTTAAGCCTGTTCTACTGGCTATGTCCTCTAAAAAAATTAACTTGTGTTACTGCAGATGTAAGATGTTCAGAAAGTAGTATAGGAAAGTCATCTGCGAATGCCAAACAGTTTATTTCAATACGTTTGTTACTTCTTCCCAACATAATTGGTGATATTTTGCAGCCCTTCAATTTTTCATTCCAAATTCTCACTACTTTCTCCATGACACAGTTAAAAAGAACTTTAACGAAACTTAACACAACTTTATTAATTAAACTTTTTTATTATAATTAACAATATTTTATGTAAATATAAACCGTTCTTTAGTTAGAATCGACCTTAGTCTTTTTAACGACTTTTTAACTGTTTTTATTTCTGTACTGCTGTACAGTTATCTATTTTATATCAAAACGGTAAAATAAACAGCTTCTATTTATATCCACGTAGTTTAAATGAGTCATAACTATATTATAAGGCCTACTTGCTACATGCAGTTACGACGGACACACCAGAGACCTGATAATCCGTTATAAAGGGACATTACTGTATTATAATCGATTATTCATCATCATCATCATCATCATCATCTTCACGGATTAAACCAAAAATGGTTTGTTCCCGTTTCAAATAGGAAAAGATTAGAGCTGGTCACTCCAGCACTTCCTCGGACGTCCTACACCTCTCCGTCCCCTCGGCTTACTGGTCCATAGTTGTTTGGGGATGCGGGAGTCATCCATTCGGCAACGATGTTCCCACCAATTCAGTCGATACTGGGCGATCCTGCGATCCTGTCGAGTATACTCATAATATTCAATTCCTGCCGTATATCTGTGTTTCTTCTATGATCATGGAGAATATACCCTGCCACGTGCCTGAGAAATCTCATTTCAGCCGCTTGGATGCGACTGGCCTAGCCTTTCGTTAAAATCCAATTTCAGGCCCACAAAGAAGTGTGGGAAGAGCCATCACCTTGTAGATTTTTAGGCGTGTTCCTCTTGCTTGCTGATTTAAGGGTTCGCCTAATGGTCCCCCACATAAGGTTGAACTTATGCAACTTATTCACAACGTCGTTGCATGCATTGTAAGACACACTGTACCCCAGGTATTCAAAATTGCTAACTTGTTTCAGGATAATCGATTATTGCCACACTACGTGAATCGACGAGATAAAGCAAACAGTCTGGGTATAATGTTACACTTGATGGATGTGTGTCACGTGATATTTCTCCAGCGTATCGTCCAGAAAAGATTTAATTGAATTGAATTCACAGAGTTTCCGTACGTCACCGCTATACAGTACAAGGACAGTAATTTGCTTTCCTCATCTTCACTTTCACTTTCGTTCTTCATTCCACTTTTTTTACGATAACCTACAAATTCTCTCCATGCCCGTGGAAATTTAATTACTAAAAGCGGGCAAATTCATATGCTGATGACATAGTTATATGCTTGGCCGTAACAAAAATGCAGTAAGGGAAACATTCATAGAACTGGAAGAACAGATAAAGAAGGCTGGGTTGTCAGTAAACCAGGACAAAACAAAGTACATGTGTGTTTCAAGATCAAGACATAATGAATGAAATACACTGGATGCTGGAGGCTATAGCTTTGAGTAAGTGGATAATTTTAACTACCTGGGATCACTGCTAAATGAGGACAAACAGCGAGGAAATCAAATCAAGTATAGCAAAGGGAAACAGAGCGTATTTTGCAAACAATAAACTATTGTGCTCTAGGATCATAAGTCATAATTATAAACTGAAAATTTATAAAAGCCTTATAAGACCAGTAGTGACTTACGGCTATGAGAAATGGACCATGCGGAAGAAAGGTGAAGAAGATCGTAAACGATTTGAGACGAAAATACATAGGAGAATTTTTGGGCCAGTAGTGGAACAAGATGGCACTCGGCGGATCCGCGTGAATCTTGAACTTGATACATTAATAAACAGCGAAAAGATACTAAAGTTTATTAAGTCACATAGTATTAGATGGCTAGCACATATTTATAGAATGGAGAAGACCAGAAATACGAGAGCTGTCACAGAATGGCTTGGAGTCTAGGTCCAGAGGAAGACCGAGAAAGAGGTGGGTGGAGTGTTGAGGACGATCTGCGAACTAAATGGGGATCAGAAGATGGAAGATTGTAGCTGAGAGCAAAAGGGAATAGTGTAGGATTGTTGAAGAGGCCAAATCTCATAGAGAGCCAGAGGAAGAAGGAGAAAAATTCTCTCCGATGAAACGTTGAAAAATGCGGCGGGAGAACAGACTCTGTTTCAGCGCAGACATGCCTACGTGTGTACGCATTGGAAACTATAAACGCAACGTTTCGGTCACCCAGCCGTATTCAGGGTAATTAATAATTATAAACATTATAAACGTGTAAATAAATAAATAATATTCTGTCAACGAATGACAGATAGTCATGAAAATAATAACAACAAAAGAAGTTCGCATAATGTAATAAAAAGATTAAATAATACAAATGAATGCTTAGTATGAAAAACACACAACACTCACAAAACACAAGCACAACGCACACGAACAAGGTCAACAAAACACTGCTTCAGAGACATTATTTTGTCCGACTGGTCAAGTCTCGGGCTGTTTTGGGGACAAGTCCCTGTTCAGCCAGTTTGGATTTGGTTTCTGGAGATGAATACCAATGCAGGCCGGCCCTTGAGAAGGTTGAGGCACCAAGTAGAAGTAAGTGGAGAACGCGTGTAACTGAGTGTGTGTGTGTGTGCGCGCGTAGTGGTAGAACAGCCAATTGGGGTGTGGGGGGTTATTGTTATTGCATTTGTATCAAACTAGAATTGTGGAACGGTATGGCCGAGCCTGTTGGAGGGCAGCGTCCACTTTGCGTCAAGGGTACGGGGGGGGGGGTAGATTATTGCAGTTTGGCAGCTGTGGCTTGTTAACCTGTTGTTTCTTTGGCAATGCAGCAGGCGGTTTATAAGAAAAGAGGGCCTTTGCGTGTTTCTCTTAATGGAGACTGCTGTAGACCGGATGAGGGCTCAGATTTTGGCATACTTTGCTAATTTTCGGTTTAGTTTGTTTAAGGAGTCGAGGCCAGGGAAAAGGGTAAACGTGGCAACACTGGAACAAGCTGATATTTGAGGACGACTAGACGATCTCCTAATTTATGTATTTCAATAATCAAATCGCGTCATTTTTAATTGCCGGTTAACAACAATTTTATAATTCTTTGTTTTTTTTTGCAAATTAAAAGTTTATTATGTAAAATACTGTTATATTATTTAAGAAATATAATAATAATTAACTCATTCATATGATACGAGTTCAATAATTCGAACAAATTAATTCATTATGCCTAACACTAATTCACTAATTTCTTCAACTTAAAGTATAGTACTAACTGTACACAGATCTATAATTTAGATTTAGCTATAAATAGGCTTACTCATGATTTTTAGTAATGCTATGAAATTAAATCAAAATATAACATGTTCACTTTAACTATTTTATTACTAATTACACTATGCTTATAGGCCTTAGGCGCAACGTTGCCACGTTTAATACTAGAGCTTCTACTAGAGCTGGCCATGGCCCAATCCTTTTATAGTAAAAGCGAAAGTACGCAGCAAAACCAAAAACTATCTAAAGTGCTTTACGAATATAACGAAGCTAGATGTTGGGAATTTCGCTGCAAACCTGAGTAATGCAATTATTATGTGTATTTGGATGTTACTTCGGGCATCTGAGCGGAGTAATGACGTGTTTATCAGCAAACCATTCCTACATGCCTCTGGCGCTAGCCAACCTGTAGACAGATTAAGTCAAACAACAAACAAGAATGAGCAACGGCGTATGCAGGAGAGGGGGCTCAGGGGGTTCAAGCCCTCCCCCCAACCACAAAAATGTAATATGCACTTCCTTAATTTACTTAGGCTCTCGTTTAAAATTAAAAAATTGCATATTTCGGCCGATTTTAACGGGGATATAAATACTAACAGAATATGTAGTTTATAATAACACAGTTACAATTTATAGTTCATTGAGCGGTGTATTACCCTGAGTGTAACGTTCAGTAAGCTACCTGTTCTCTCTCTCTCGCTCTCATTTGACGCCGCGACCACACGCACGCCAACCCGGCCACCGGCCACTACTACTTAGGTGAACCCTATGAATTTTTATTTAAGTATTAAATAATATTTATATGAAACTTCTTAAACAAGTACATAAACCTTTTTCATAAAAATCTTATTTAATACTTAATTTAAACTCAGCACTTTTTTGCAGACATCAGTCGATAAATAAAACGAAAATTTTAATAATGTTCCTAATTTCATATCTTGAATAATGCTGCTGTAATAATGAAATAAATTACTTTAAAAACACTGTTATTTAATTAAAAACTGTTTTTTGTATTGACACGATTAGTTATTAGCAAGACATTTTGAAATATGTAGTTGTTAAAATATCAATGTTGCAAAACTTTATTCCCAAGTGCTACTGACATTAATGTATAATATATATATATATATATATAGTAACTATATATATTGTAACGTTACATATAATCAACACAATACCAACATAAAACAAACTGATTATAAACAATCCAAAGCAAAATAAACAACAAAATGGGAACATTAAAGAAGAACCTAGGACGAATAGTGACTAATTTAGGGGAATAAAAGAAATTATTATTAACAAATAATGTATTACAGAAGAAATGAAGACACACGACTAAAGACAATAGACAACGTTGACCCAAATACCCAATAGATCAGACAGTGAGAAGAAGACAGCAACACCCATAACAAGAGATTTATTAAGGACGATAATAGAATCAGTGCGACTAGGGAAAATAAAATGGATTCAACTACAAGAAGAAATAAACAATGATAAGAATAAAATAAATCATGAGATTATAAATTATTGATAATGATGGAGAAAACAGAAGTGATTTAAAAGCTGAATTAAAACCCTATGCTATAACATGACACTGACATCAAACTATTAATAAACTAACTTCAGTGACTTGACAATATAACCAGAACTCAAAGATAAAAAAATGATGGTAGGGAATATAAAGGGGAGAGTGAATATAAGAATTGTAAATGTATAAATTAAGAATGTATAAACATAACAACTAAATGA